>CM046034.1:54397430-54812430 GCA_025215565.1 Flaveria ramosissima | reverse complement strand
AAAGATCTTACAAAGGACAGGGTTCATCACAACAAGTTTCACAAGGTGCTCTTCTAGGAAGTCGGTAGTTAGTAACATAACTGGAAATATTTGTCACTTGAACATGATCCTTTAGCTGCCTATGTATTTTGAACATGTTTTTTTTGTTGGGTATGTGTTATGAACATGCTTTCATGATGGGTATGTATTTTCAAACAATGTCACAACCTCTCATATTTTATGGTATGTATGAATTACCTTTTGATATTGTTTCTGTAATATGTAATGTTGGTGTATGGTGTATATTTGTCTAATATGATATGGGCATAACTACTATGCACATGGCAGCTACTTTTATCAACTGTCTCAAATGGAAATTGCCTTTGTCAAGTGGCTGTATTGTGCATATTTATGAATTGAATCTAGCAGTGCTTAGTTATACAATGCATATAACCGAAAATTTGCTTTCATTAACCAATAAACTTGTACATCCACTACTAATTGACCTTTACACCATATAGTACAAAATTAGGTCAATTGGTACAAAAAACAACCAAACCTTCACTAACACAACAAGTACACAACAAATACAATCCAACTCAAAATTAAAAACATTTTTAGTCTTTTCACTTGATGCTCCAACCTCCTGCCTCTTTCTTCTCTCACGTTGTTTGATCTTAGCAACCCATTAATAATTTCTGTAGATCTTGAACACAATGCAGGTTCAGCCCAACTCACAAAACCACAATTCGTCCCTATTCTTGCACAACAGTGAAATCGACGACCTGGATTTCTTGAGGTCCATGATGTGCGAATGTCACACCCCCGCTAAAAGCGGAAACACGGGGATGTAACGAGACCGGGATCGTCATAACACATGGTAAGCGATAGAGAGCAATATAAGTAAATGATGACATGCGTGTCATGACGAAACCCGACAACAAGGGGACTTGTGTCGTGTTTAGTCAATGTTCACGACAACATAGCCATAAGCAACATGATAATGATAACACATATACACATATGATGAAAATGTAAATGTTAATTCCCACAACCCGGGAACAAGTTTCAAAAGTTGATAATTGTTTACATGCGTTAACATTGTCCAAAAAGATTGTTTATCAAAATGAGCTAAGTCCCAAAATGCATCCTAGGGTCTCCACTAAGACAACACACCTAGATTCCTGGACTTGCCTGATCACCTGAAAAGATATGCTTAAAACGGTCAACATAATTGTTGGTGAGCTCGCAGGTTTATGTAATAAAAATGTAAGTGATGCTGTAATAAGTAAGCGCGTCGAAATACCGTGAATACAGTTATATACACAAGTAAATATCACATGACATGAGCTTTGCAACCAAACCTAGCGACGTACACAAAGAAATTGTCGGCATATATTCACCCAAGGGCCCGTTCCTGGCCACTGATGGTACCAACTAGTATACCATCGAACGAGGGTGGGGGTGTCAACCCAGTAGTACTACTAATACCTAACCGTCGGTTCCCACAATGGAATTAAATAGTTGCAAAGATAGAACCACACAGCAGACCCAAGCATGTATCAAATAGTACTTGCAACACAGTATCACGTTGATTCCTTGTATGTAAAATGTATGTAAGTTGTACAGCATAAAAATTGTGTAAGCATACTTTTCCCCCAATTTGTAAATGATTGAAATATTGTATAAGCGTAAAAGGGGCCACGAAACTCACTTGTTAGGTGGTAAGTATGTATGATCGATGTATCCCAAATGTTGAATGCAAATAAACAGTCAAACACCTATTGACAGTTATTGTATAGCATTAATGATATGATATATGTATAAGCGCGCAATAATGATGGGTCGGTTCGGGTCGTATCGGATGGGTCGCGCACAACACACACAGACTGACACACGTACTAGACCTTATGTAGATCCAAGTACAAGACATTGTCGCCACTAATGATGATGTTTAAGTAAATGTATCGTTGTTTATTGAAGAAGCATTGTATAAGTGTCAATAGTTATGAGTCAATTTGGTCGTTGTAAAGCGTTAGTTCAATTTGCTCAAAATAGTTTCTGTGCCCTTTCTCACGTTGACTTTAATCTTTGTGGCCGAACAATGGCATTATTGTGTTAGTGTTACCTCGACACCACACGACATACTCACACCACGCACAAGGGGTCAAACACAACAATTTCAGTCGCATAACAAGGTCAGACGCACGACTCAACCTCCATTCGTGCGAATCAACCCTCAATCGTGCGAATCAGCTTCATTCGTACGATTGAGCCTTCATTCGTATGATTGGCCTTCAGTCATACCACACAACACCCAATCGCACGACTCAACTTCCATACGCACGAATCAACCTTCAATCGTGCGAATTAGCTACTTTCGTACGACTGAACCTTCATTCGTGCGATTGGACTCCAGTCGTGCGAATCACATTCATTCGCACACATTCAGTCGGTCACCTGACTCAATCGCACACAATTACTCAATCGCATGACTCAATCGCATACACAGACACTCAGTCACACAACTCAGTCGCACGACATGCCTAGTCGCACAACTCAGTCGCGCGATTGACTCAGACGCATGATCCAGTAGCACGACCCACTCAGTCGCACGGCTCAATCGCATGGATGACCCAGTCGCTTGATCTGCAGAATCGCAACTGTGGTCGGGATGAGCAGCCCCCGAGCTGCTCTAAACACGGGTTTTACACCACAAGGACCTCCAAAAACACTCAGCAAACATACACAAGCATGAAACACAAGCAAAGAGACCTCACATGCACCCATACGACCTTGTATGTTCGGGTTGAACCCGAACACCCGAAACCCTAGTTTGGACAGCCGTGAAAAGGCTAGAAAACGGACAACCAAAGACAACTACCTGCTAGAAAGAAGTAGTCTAGGCTGTAGACGGTGTCAAGACGAAGAAAACAAGACCTCTCGGGTTGGATTTGGTGTTAAAATGGTGATTTTGTGTGTGTAGAGGGTGAAGATGAAGAAGATGGTGAAATGGGGATTAGGGCTGGTATGAGGGTATTTATACCCAGTCCAAGTTTGCAAAATTACAAGTTTAGTCCCTGCACTTAACCCCCGAGTTTTCCCAAATTTGGTTCTGTTGAAAAACGACTTTGTTAGGTGTTTTATATTAATTGTAAAAGTTCATTTAATGTTATTATGACTTAAGAAATGGTTATATTAAAACATTTATTATATTTATAAAATAATATATTTAACGTTTTCAAAAATGAAAGTTTTAAAGGTCTTTTTGAGGTCATCACATGGTTATAACGAATGCACACACAACGATAATATTGCACACATGATATCCACATAAAGAGTCAAATAAAGACGAGGAATGACCAAACATAGAATAGATAACGGACAAACACGTTAATTGACGGACCTTAAAGTGACGGATGTCACAGCGAACAAAGGTGCCAAATCCACATGAACATCTCACCATTGTCTTATTTTGAAAGAGGAAAAGAGAGCAAATTTATGAGGGAGAGAAATGAAAGTGATTGAGGTGTATTCAGATCCATGTGTTTTATTAGGTTTTATGAGAGATAAAGAAGAAAGGACGGAAATACCTCTGCAAGAAAGAGAAAAAAAATACAGATTTAACTGAGCCAGGTAACGGCGTCATCTTGAAGGATTCAAACGAGGAAGAAATTAAAAGTTTAGGGGGCGATTCAAGATTTTGAAACTATAGGGATTCAAACAGTTAAAAATAACAAAACTCAGGAATGCAAATGGTAATTTACTTAATTGAATATAATCAATGCTAAAACTCTATAATTCCTTTCGGTCCCATTACCACCAACTAATCACCCAAGACACTTGATCTGATGATGGCAGAGTTTATAACATTTCACCTTTTTTTTTTTAAAAAACTCCCTAATCTAATCTTACTTTCAACATAAATCTACACGTTTTAATTGAAGCTTAAACCTAACGTTGTTTGTGTGAGGGTCATACACCTTTATCACTAGGTAATAACATTGTTGTGGCACGGAGAAAATCCCAGCCCCGGGTGGAAACACAACCCGGAGAAGATGTAAAAGCCCCGATCCGGTGAATATTCACCGGGCATCACCGATCACCATCTCCCACTTTTTGACAGTTGCCAACGGTCTTTTTTTACACATTACTTCTACTCTCTACATTTCTACTTTCTAAATTATTTACTATCAAAACAATATGGATCCGTTGGATTTTTGTTTCTGTACTATTAGATTTCTATTTATTTGTGAAATTTAGTTATAAATATGTAATAAAAAATACAAATTTATGAAATTAATTAATTTTAAAAAAATGGGAAAAACTAGGACTACAACTTGCAAAATGGAGAACATTTGAGAAAAACTGGGGAAAATGAAAAAGTTGATGTGGCGTTGACGTTTCACCCGGGATGGGGAAAACAAGACGACTCTTTGTGGTGTTATAGAGTGAAATTTATGCTCAGCTCAAGTTTGTCACTTATGTTGACTTTCTTAAGGCTGTTTCACATTTTTTCTTGGTGGCTTCCTGACATAGTTGTCTCTTGACAATATGTTGTATATCTTTTTAAAGTATTTTGTCTAAGTTTTAGAATTTTTTTTGTTTGAATCATACAACTTATGATTTTGTAAATTGTTGGATTATTTGGTTTGATCTATGTTTCTATATAGATTTATGTGCTTTTGGATGTAATTGTAAATATAAAAAAACCAGGTAACAAAAGGAACTACTTTTTTAAGAAAACAGTTACAGGATTTTAGCGAAGGATCTATGATGAAAACCGTTGCTAGTTGTGATTAGCATTGTCGGTTTTTTCTCATGGGCAAATCCGTTGCAGATGCCTGTTCTTTTAATAGTGTTTCTGTTACACTTGTGGTACACATATGGTCAAAGTGAGATACAATGTATAGGGACACTAAAGTGCTGTCATCAATGTTTTGAAACAATAATTCACTTATGCCACATACACAAATCTAGGCAACAAAAGTTTGAGTGGACTTGATTGCTTCTTAATTTTGATAATATCTTCCACAGAACTTCCAACATTCTCCCACATTCTCCAACATTCTCCCCTCTTTGTAGAGTTTTTCTATAAAACATTTGTGTTCCCCTTTTAGCCTCAATAACTTTCTCTCCATTTCAGCCATGCCTTGTTGTCATCCTTGCTTCAGTTATGATGTTTTTTTAAGTTTTCGCGGTGAAGATACCCGTAAAAATTTCACTGATCACCTCTATGCAGCCCTGAAGCGATCAGGAATCCACACTTTCAGGGACGATGATGCGATGGACCGAGGAAAACTGCTTGGGCCAGAGCTAAAAAAGGCCATCCGTGAGTCTGCAATTTCGATCATTGTCTTCTCAAGAAACTATGCATCTTCCAAGTGGTGTCTTAACGAGGTTTTAATGATGATTGAAGAACAAGAGAGACTTTCCTCTAAGCATGAAGTTGTTCCTGTGTTCTATAATGTGGAGCCGTCTGATGTCCGGAATCAAACAGGAAGCTTTGAAGAAGCATTTGGTTGGTATGATAATATGATTGAGGCAGAAACAGATCATCAGAAGAAGATTGAATGGGTGGAGAAGGTGAAGGCATGGAGGGTTTCTCTTCAAAAAGCTGGAAACTTGACAGGAATGGTATTGGGTAACGGGTATGCGTGCTTTCTCTTTTCATGTACAAAAAATCATTGGTCTGAATTGGGATTGTTAAAAGTAATTTGAACTCTTGCATATTTTTAATTGTAACGCAAAACCAAATCTTATGTTTAGATGTGCAAACTAACTAATACGTTTGCTGTTAATCATCCCAACAAGAATAAGTGACCTTTTGCATATAACTCTTAAAATGAACATAACCGGCTCTAGATTTGGATAAAGTAAAAAAAGTTAGAATTCATACTATATTAATACACAAAAGGCAAATCTAATAGGAAATTAACTGATGGAACTTGATCTTTCCAGACACGAGGCCAAATTCATAAGTAAGATTGTCAACGTCATAAGAAAGAAACTCAACTACAAACTCTTGTACATTGAGGGTAAACTAGTGGGAATAGAGAACAAGGTTGCTGCAGTTGAATCATGGTTAAAAGATCCATCACCTAATACAGTTATCCTTTTCATTCATGGGATGGGAGGCATTGGAAAAACAACCATATCCAAATGCATCTATAACTCAAACTACCATGAGTATGATGCCAGTTGTTTTCTCGCAGATATTCATGAGACATCAAACCAACAGAATGGATTGCTGTGTTTGCAAAGACAGATTCTATCCACAATATTAAGGAGTACAAAGGAAGAAGTTATATGGAATCTTGATGAGGGAATCATGAAGGTTACAAACGCCTTATGCAATAAAAAGGTACTTCTTGTCCTAGATGATATAACAACAAGGCAACAATTAACAGCACTACTGGGCCCGCAACAGTTTTATCCCGGAAGTAAAGTGATCATTACAACTAGGCACAAATGGTTGTTAAATGCGTTCAAAGTTTATCCAAAGGTCCATGCTATTGAAGAATTAGGTCCCAATGACTCAAATAAGCTCTTTAGTTTGTATGCCTTTGATAGAGATCACCCTATTGAACCCTACATCGACCAATCAGAACTTGTAGTTCATCACTGTAGAGGTCATCCTTTGGCCATTAAAGTATTGGGTTCTCTGCTAAATGGAAAGACCATGGATGTGTGGGAAGATATGATGCGCAAAGTAGAAACAATTCCTATTCCTGAGATTCAAAAACTTCTACAACTGAGCTATGACACTTTAGAAGATACCAATGATAAAAATTTATTCCTACATATTGCTTGTTTCTTTGTGGGTGAGGATAAAGAATTCATAGTAAAATTGTTAGCCGAGTGTGGTCTATACCCTATAGTTGGAATCCAGAATCTAATTGATAGATGTTTACTCTACATTGAAAATGGGAGAGTGATGATGCATCCACTAATCAAGGAGATGGGTCAAGAAGTTGTTCGCCAAGAATCACCAAAGGCCCGGGAAACGAAGTAGATTGTGGCACCATCCAGATTCGTTTAATTTATTGAAAGAAAATGGAGTAAGCCCTTGTTATCCGATTTCAGTATATCTATTTAATTATTGTGCATGTTAAACTATAGCTTACCTTGTTAAAACTTTTATTTAGGGTACAAGGAAAGTTGAGGGACTTATACTTGATGTGCAAAGGATCAAGGGAATTATTTCAACTTCAATCATAAGGATGAATAGTGGAGTAAAACGTAGTTATGAAGATTTTAGTGGTCGTACGATCCATGCAAATAAAGAAGACTTCAAGGTTGGAGCTTTAGAAAAGATGAAGAATCTAATGCTACTTCAACTAGACTACGCAAAATTTTCTGGTAGTTACAAGAAGTTGCCCAAAAAATTGCGATTGCTCCGTTGGCATGGACTTGCTTTAAGATCCATACCAAGTGCTGTTCCTTTGCAGAAGTTGGTAGTTCTTGACTTGCGTTATAGCAAATTACGAGAAGTTTGGGATGGGTTCAAGGTATATATTTTTATATCTTTTAATTTCCTAATTACTAGTTATGAATATACTATGTTTGTCACAAAGGCCAGTACATATAAAGTTACTTATACACATCCTTTTGCTTTTTATAACAGGGGATTGAATCCTTAAAAATCCTTAATCTCAGTTATTCAGTGGAGCTTATTAAAACCCCTGATTTTGGGGGACTCCCTAGCTTGGAGAGTTTGCTCCTTTCAGGATGCTTAAGTTTGACCCAAGTATGTAAATCCATAGGTTACCTTAAAAGACTGGTCTTGTTAGATGTAAGTGATTGCAGAAGTTTGAAAGATATTCCATATTTACCAAGATCTCTTGAATCACTTAAACTGTATGGTTGCCCAAACCTTGGAGGTCTTGGACAAGTTCAATGCTTGGATTCATGTTCACTATCATCCCTTTTGGTAAATATTGATGTTTCCGCATGCAATCTTTCTAATAATTCTTTCCCAGATGATTGGAGTAACCTCTTCTCATTAAGGTCCTTAGTGTTAAGCAACAATCATATTACTTCATTACCAGCTTGCGTCAAAAGTTTACCTAGTCTTGAAGTACTCAATGCTCGCAGCTGTTCACGTCTTCAGTCAGTTCTAGATGTCCCAAAAACTGTAACATATCTGAATATTAGTATGAGTATGTCCTTGAAGAAAGTGCAACCATCACCAAATACAAGCTTCTTGGCGGTTTATGAATGCGAAAACCTGTGCGCAGTGGAGGGTTGTTTTAAGCTTGAATCAATGAAAAACTTCGACAGGAAAATTATAAGATATCTTGGTTTGGAATCGATTTCAGAGAAAGAAATGGGATTCAGACTTGATGATAAACAAAACACATATACAGAAGATGTCTCCATAAAGGTTCTCTTCTTGGCCTCTTAATCTTTATTGTGTGCACATTTCTTCTACCTGTTAATGTTAAGAAAACTAAACTATAAAATGGCTTGTTCTACAGATATCATATGAGTTTGGTATATTCAGTACCTATCTTTTGGGGAAAACACTTCCATGTTCTAGGTATAAAGAAAGGGGACCAACGATATCATTTAGAGTTCCTTCACATCCAAATGGTTCAAGAGTAAGTGGTCTGAATGTGTGTTTCATGTGTACATCTATAGAATATACATTGTTTCTCTCCATTGAACTTAATAACAAGACCAAGGCCGTGGTATGGGACTACAATCCTACAATGCATGCAAAGCGTAAAGAAAGTAATAAGTTTGATTATGTTTGGTTAAGCCTTTGGCGCACTGGCAATCTACTTGATGTTGGGGACGAAATCAACATCACTATGTTTGGAAGCCATTTAGTAGAGGAGTGTTGCGTAAACCTCGTGTACGACGATGATGAAGTTCAGGAGGATAACCAAGAAGAAATAAAGGGTGCACATTGCATGCTCAATCAAATTTCATGGTCTGATAGACTAAAAGTAGAGATATCAGATTATGTTCACAGTGGGAAAACATATTGCTTTAAGATCGCTGGTGCAACCAACGTTCCTAAAATCGATGGTATTTCTGGTATGCTCCAAATTTTATTTGATCCTTTTTAACAACGTTGCCTATGTGACGATACTTATCATCTATGAAATGAATTTTTGTTATAATCATTTAGATTTAATTGTGGACTGGTGGGGCCTAAGGGAGAACTGGAGGTGCAGAAACATTATTGCAAGGTATGTTTTGTTACAATTTCCTTGCATAAGTCTATGGTTTATGTATTTAAGTTTGTTTACCTTGTTTTGTTGTGCAAATGCAGCGATCCATGTGTGATTTGAAGAAATAAACGTCTCATTTGATCATACGGCAGCTATATGTTAAAATATATCAACTCAATTTAATAAATTGGTATAGATATTGTGTACTGAAAATATATTTATATTTTTAGAAAATATATTTATATTTTTAGATTGATGGGCTTGTGAATAGGTTATGTGAATATGGTTTACTGGGATATGTGATTGAATGAGGGCTATTGACCAAGATAGGTGAGCTTCATGTTTGATTTGTTCATATAAGAAAGAGGTGCAACACCTCTAGGGTACAAATGAGACTCTTTATTCCATGAATAGAAATCATCTTCGGTCGCTATTGTTGGAATTGTGTAATCAAGAAACTAGAAAGTTTAGTATTAGAGTCATGAATATTGTATGAGTTTCACATATAAAACATATGAGTCAAATAGGTGTAATCGGGTAACATGGCAGTTAATCGGGTAACTACCTATAACTGTCATTAGTTAGTTAAATAACTACCATTTTTAGGGGTATAAATACCCCATGTTGTACGACATTTGAAGGTATGAATAATAGTGTGTGTATTTTGGTTTTGTGTCCCTTTGTTCACTTAGTCCCTACACAAATCTATGCATACTCAATGATCATGTTCATCCTTAATCGATCCTGGGCACAACATGGTATTAGAGGGAAGGTCGGAAGATGATTGAATTAGAAGTGTGGTCTTTATCAAACAAATAGAGTATGTAACGAAAGTCTCTGTTTCTGCAACCGAAAAGGAAAGACAAGTACGTGGAGAAAGAAAATGTATTTTATCGATCCCTAAAGCAAGCGATTGAAGGAGTCGATCAAAGGAAGAAACAAATATGGTATAGAGAGATCGAGAGGATGCATTCAAAAGAATTTGAAAGGAAAAATGGAAAAATAGAAACAAAAGGCAATTAAAGATGGAAACGAAGATCGTTGATCTTAGGAACCAAAAAAGTCAATGAAGAATTCAATTTGGAAACCGGTTAATGATGGTTTGAACAACAAATACCATCAACATAAGTATACCAATTTTAATTCGATGATGATGGCGCTAATCAATCTTGATCAAATTGTATCCGGAGAGTTCATAATCGAAATTGCAATTGGAAAATCAAATGATGGAAAGAAAAAGAAGCGTGTGTAGAAGTCTTTTGTGTTGAGAAAAATCAGAAAAGCATGGAGGATTAGTTTGTTAACATAAGCGAGGATGGTACATTAGTTTCATTGATGGATCTCGTGCTTGGATTCGGTCAGGGGACCAAGAAGAATCAAGCGTTTTTTGAAGGCTAGCAAAGAGAATGCAATTGGAGAAACTTCGTACATCTTGGACAAGGTTTTCAAGACTGGACATAAAGAGACATTAGAAGAAAGACACAAAAGGCATCCAAGAAACTCAAAAAACTTGGCATGAGGAAGAAGATGGACTCCAGAATGGATGAACAAATTTCTTCATTAGGAGAGTGATTGATGGAATTATGTAATCAAGAAACTAGAAAGTTTAGTATTAGAGTCATAAATATTGTATATGTTTCACATATGGAACATATGGTTCAATTATGTGTAATCGGGTAACATGGCAATTGATATACCCGCCATATTGGCACCATAATTAACCGCCATGTAACTACCTATAACTATCATTAGGTAGTTAAATAACTACCATTTGTAGGGGTATAAAATACCCCATGTTTTATGACATTTGAAGGTGTGAATAAAAGTGTGTGTTTATGTGTGTATCATGGTTTTGTGTCCATGTGTTGATTGAGTTCCTACACAAATCTGTACATACTCACCCTTATCTCTAAAGGCGCGCACACTCGTTACCACTAAACGATGAAGCCAGGAAAGGATCATCTTCATCCTTAATCGATCCTATATCATAACCGATCCCGGGCGCAACAACTACATCTCACAAATACTTGTTTGTGTCTGGTTGCTAGACTACACAATATTGCTCGATGGTACATATCGATATTTACCACTCAACTGATCCTAAAAAAGGATAGGTTGTATTCTACATGATTTGGTGAGTTCATATGTGTGTACTACTATGCAAAATGTTGCATTCAATATATGTGATTTCATAAAATTATTTCCTAACATCATAAGATGTAACAATGATGAATAAAAGGGTGCCGTGAAATTAGATACTCTGTTATATGTGAATACCTTTTTATAGTTTGATTACAATTAGTTAGTTTTAATTTATTGTAAAACTAGGTTAGAGCCCATGTATTATATGGTTGGAACAAATAAAACATATTAAAATATTTTATAACACATAATGAATTAGAAATTATAACTCTATATTTAATATGTATTAATAAATTATTAAAATAACTACGTTTATATTTTAGATGTTTAATAGTTTAGTTTACTTATTTACAATAATTATCATTGAATATGAGAGAGACAAGAAACACAAATATATATGTATTTGTTTTAATATATTTTAGTTAAAAAGAAAAGTCAAATTAATTGTGTAGGGATTCGTATAAGTCTGATGCAATCAAAACATCCAAAGTCTCTCTGCAAGCAATGCACTAAAGAACTAAAGTAGAATTGCTTCGGAAGTTTTACACCATGCACTAGAAATATTCTAAGTGTAAAATCTTTCGAAGCCAAGACCAATATCTTCCGAAGCCAAAAGTGAAGTCTTTCGAAGCTTCAGAGACAAAGTCTTCTGAAGCCAAATAGTGAAGACAGATTTCTTCCGAAGACTTTTAGAGATATGCCTTTATCCGATGTACTTTACCATAAAGCTGGATCACCTTTCCGCTGCAACTCTGTAAAGTCACCAACTTACATGAGTTGGTGAAAGGTCCATGCTTTTGGTAACTGTACATTGAGGTCTTGAGTCTATGCTTTCTACTTTATGAACTTTTATCCTTTTTGTAATATATTAGGATGTGAGCTATAGCATGTCATAGTCACAAGTCAAAAGGCAGATATGCCTTTTGATTCTACAATTGATTTTGTTTGTGTCTAGTCAATTGTATCCAGCTGGCTTTCAAAGTATAGCTGGCTGTAGGTTGTAGTATAAGTATTCCATGTTCTAGTATCTTCCTTAATGCTTTGTAACACTTGTAATAGAACTTGAGAAAGCAATATATTGCATCCTTGAAACCCAATCTCTCTCTCTTGTTCTGTCTCTTACTTATTACTTGTGTTCTTAGTATCATTATTATGGTTAATCCAGTTTACTGTTTGATTAAGTTTGGTTAATCTCCTCTTTGTGTTGTTGTGTTGTAAGTGACCACCCTTCACCGATCCTGCAATTGGTATCAGAGCTTTTCAGGCTCTTGATATAAGATCTCACCATCTTAAGATCTCTCGCACACACAAATACTAAACTTTCAAATGGCAGCCATTTCAAAGACTGATATGGAAACTGGAACCATGAACAAGTCCCCACTGATCACTCTTGATGACTTTGATACCTGGTGTATGAGAATGGAAGGTTTCATCAGGTCTCTAGACTCAAGAATGTGGGAGTCTGTTGAAAATGGACCTTTCATACCCAGCACTCCTTCTGCTACTGGTGCTGGTATGATCCCCAAAGATGTGGCTAACTACTCTGATGAAGATAGGAAGAGAGTAGAGATTGATAGAAAAGCCATGACTACTCTTCAAATTGCCCTTCCAAACTCTGTGTACAGAGGTTTCAAGAAGTGCAAAACAACTAAACAGCTGTGGGATGCACTAAAACTGATGTATGAAGGCTCCTCTGAAGCCAAGGAGAACAAGAAAGATCTCCTGAAGCAGCAGTTTGAAAACTTCACCTTCAAAACAGGTAAAACCATGACTCAGCAATACTTCAGGTATGTTGAGATAGTGGATACCCTTGTGGATGGAGGAGTTCCTCTTGAAAATAGAGACATTGTAAGGAAGTTCATGTCCTCACTTCCTAGGCAATGGACACACTATTGTGTGGTGATCAAGAGGACTGAAAATCTCAAAACTCTTACTCTGACAGAGTTATATGGGATTCTCAGTGGCTACCAGATGGAGATGAACATGCAAGGTTCATCTAGCAACTCCAATAATCAATTGGGTTCAGCCCTGCATGTGGTTGAAAGGGATAGCATAGAACCCTAACATCATCTCATATGCTACCCTGATAACTCACCAAAGGGTCCTTTCATCACCTTCCCAAAGACACCCAGGGAGAACTACACTCAAGGAAGCCCATTCCAAGAGACATGCTCTTCTCAAGCCTTTGTGTCTTCTGATGAAAGTTATGGCAACTCTCTTTTCACTCTTGAAGACCTGGATTGTATCCATCCAGATGATCTGGAATATATGGAAATAGTCCAGCAGATGGCTCTTCTCACTCATAGAGCCAAGAAGTTCTGCAAGAGAACTGGAAGGAGGTTTCCAAGCAATGCAACCAGTGGAAAGTTTGGCTTGGATAAAAGCAAAGTCAAGTGTTACAACTGTAACCTGATGGGCCACTTTGCTAGAGAGTGTAAGGCACCTAAAACAAATGGTGGCCAAGCACAAACCAGACCAAACTACACTGAGAAAGCCCCTCAGTATGAGAAGCCAAAGCAACAAGCTGCTGTTGCTGTTGAAGAAGAAGGCTTTGACTGGAGCTTTCAGGTGGAAGATGCTTCTCCAAACCAAGCACTAATGGCAGATCATGATGAAGCCAAGGTATTGGAACATCTCTGTACTCCTGAATACATTGCTAAAGTTAACAGATACAAGTCCTATAACTTGGAGATGAGATCTGATCTTGAGTCCTTAAACATTTTAAAATCTGATTTTAGAAAGTCTTAAAATGATTATAAACTAAAGATAGAGGACTTAGAGAAAACCATTTCAGTTCTAAAACATGAGCATACAGATTTTAGGACTCAAATCAAAGATCTCATAACCAAGCTGACTGAGTGCCAGGCTGAGCTTGTGATCAGCAAAGCCAGGGCAGAAAAGAGTGTTCTTGAAGAAGAGACCTTCAAGAACATGATATCCTCATCCCTGCATAACAAGGTGTGTTATCAAAATAGACAGGGACTGGGATCTAATGAGATAGCTCCTCCACACACAATCTTGTCTGTAAGATCTCCTAGGTGTGGAACTTGTGAAGATGAGCTTCCTCTCATAGATCCTATAAGTGAAGAGGATGAAGAAGAGATAGTGAAGAATTCCTCTGAGAAGAGTGAAGAGGAGGATTCTATGAAGGGCCACTATCCTTCTGAGGAGAAGAAGATTACTGTGATGACCAAGTCAATGAGAAAGAACTTGATCAGGAAGAGCAAAAGAAAAGCAAGGAAGGCTCAAGAGATCAAGGCTACTTTTGACTCTAAGCAGAAACAAGTTTTTATCTCTGCAGGGTTTGAAGTAGTAAAGACTGAAGACATCAACCAAAACTCTTCAGCTAAGAGTTCTGGTTCTTGTTCAAATCATCTCAGTACCAAGAAGAAGACTGATCAGCTGTGTATCACTGCTGCACAACATGGACCATCAAACTTCAAGGACAGTTCCCAGCCCATAAGAACTGTCTCAGCACCTGCAAAGATGAAGGTGGAGAAGGGATGTAACCAAAGACAGTCTTGCTCTCATAAGAAATCTCTTGTGAAGAAGAAAATGTTGTGTGTCATGTGTGAAAGTACCTCTCACATTGCTAAGGATTGTCCATACAATCATAAAAGTACTGTCCATATGACCAAGACAAAGACTTCAAAGATTTTCAAGAAGATTCAAGCTTTAGAAGGAAAGTCTGTTTCCTTCGGAAGCTCCAAATCTAAGAAGAAGGCAAATGGAAAATTATCTTCGGAAGATAAGTTGGTCTCGGAAGAAAGGAATTCTTCCGAAGCACTGAAGTCTGCTGTAGTGACTGCAGAATCTTCCGAAGGTTCAGTCATCAAAACTTCCGAAGTCCCAAAAACTTCCGAAGTTTTGAAGGTCAAATCAAAGACTCCAAAGGTGGTGTGGAAGTCTAAGAAAGACCAAGTGACTGAAGTTTCTCCATCAACAACAGCTCAAGATCCTTCTAGCACAACCATAGAATCTATTACTGTTGCATTACCTTCTATTATACTAAGTGAGCCCAAAACAAATAAGGCTTGGGTTTCCAAATATAACTAGTCATTTTCTTTGTGCAGGAACAGCTCAAGACAAACAAGAATGTCTGGATCATTGATAGTGGCTGTTCCAGGCACATGACAGGCAATAGGTCACTACTCTATAACTTTGAGAGGATTGATGGAGGACCAGTTGCTTTTGGAGGAGATGAAGGTGGTTACATTTCTGGAAAGGGCAAGGTCACAAATGGTAAGCTCAGCATTGAAAAGATAAACTTTGTCAAGGAGCTTGGGTACAATCTTTTGAGTGTATCCCAATTTTGTGATCAGAGTCATAACATGCTCTTTACTGAGCATGAGTGCATTGTTCTCAAGCCTGGAGTGGTCATTCCTCATGAGCACATCCTACTTAGAGCCGACAGGAAAGGAAACATGTACAAGATGGATTTGCAAGAAACATCTCCCTCTGGAGAAGTTTCATGCTTTCTGTCTAAAGCAAATAGTGATGAGTCTTTTCTATGGCATAAAAGAATGTACCATGTAAACTTTAAGAACATGAATAAATTAATTAAACATGACTTGGTAACTGGAATGCCAAAGAAAGAGTTTACAAGTGATGATCATTGTGTTGCATGCCTGAAAGGGAAGCAACATAAAGTGTCTCACAAGCCTAAGGAAAGGAACTCCATCACTACTCCCCTACACTTATTACATATGGATCTCTTTGGCCCCACCAGTGTAATGAGTCTAGGAAGGACCTCTTATTGTTTGGTGATCACAGATGATTTTACAAGATTCACTTGGGTTTTCTTTCTTAGAACTAAGGATGAGACCCCTGAGATTCTGAAGAATTTCATCTTAAAAATTGAGAATCAAAGTGATCACAAGGTCAAAACCATAAGATGTGATCAAGGGACTGAATTCAAGAACCAAATCCTTGATACATTTTATGATGAAAAAGATATTACAAGACAATATAGTGCTCCCAGGACTCCTCAGCAAAATGGTGTTGCTGAGAGGAGAAACAGGACACTAATTGAAGCTGCAAGAACTATGTTGTCTGACTCTAAACTGCCCATCACCTTCTGTGCAGAGGCAGTAAATACTGCTTGCTATGTGTAAAACAGAGTTTTAGTAGTCAAGACACATGGTAAGACTCCTTATGAACTTTGGCACAAGAGAAAACCTTTCATTGGTTTTCTCAGGTCATTTGGATGTCCTTGCACCATCTTGAATACCAAAGATCAAATTGCCAAGTTTGCTGAGAAATCAGATGATGGACACTTCATTGGATACTCTTCCCAAGCTAAGGCTTATAGAGTATACAATCTCAGAACTAGAATTATTGAGGAGTCAGCCAATGTGACTTTCAATGAACACACACCCTGTGTGGCTGGTTTTGGTCCTGATTGGCTTTTTGATCTTGATTTAGTTACCAACTGTTTTAACAAATCTTGTGAGAATGTTTCAAGATCTGCAGAAAATTTAAATACAGGTGATCCTGATCCAAGATTTGAACTGAGAAGACCTTCAACTCATACATCTTCAGCTCCAGTTGGAACTACTTCAGCAAATAAGGTTTCTATCAGTACTACAATGACAAACTCAGCTGATACATCTAGGGTGCCTTCAAATTCTAGCTCAGAGGCTCCACAACCAGATAAAGATACCTCAATTGTGGAAGACAACAATGGTGATGGTGAAAGTGATCAGGATTTCTTGATTCTAATAACCACACCATAGATGACAACATCAATGATGTCACACACTCATTGGATCAAGTCAATCTTGATAAGTATGGTGCTGTGGAGGGTGAATCATCTTTGCCAGATTTAAATTTCTCAAATTTGGATCTTTCTCAGCAACTTGCTGTGATCCCTCAGCTTAGGATCCACAAGTCTCACCCCACCACAAACATCATTGGAGATGTTGTCACAGGGGTAAGAACAAGAGGACAAACCCATGAAGCAAATGTTTGTCTTCACTCTTGTTTCTTATCCCAGATAGAGCCAAATAAAGTTGATGAGGCTCTAAAGGATGGAAGTTGGGTTGAAGCTATGCAACAAGAGTTGCTTCAATTCAAAAGACAAAAAGTTTGGAACCTTTGTCCTCTTCCTCATGGGAAGACTACCATTGGAACCAAATGGGTGTTTAGGAAGAAGAAGGATGATAGAGGCATTATCATCAAGAACAAGGCAAGACTAGTTGTTCAAGGATACACACAAGAAGAAGGGATTGACTATACTGATAAGCAAGAGTATTTCAAATAATTACAAAAGCTTAGTTTGTTTTTAGTTTGTTACTTCTTTAAATTAGTTACCCAAATATTACATATATTATTCTTTTAAAAATATATGGTTGCTACAATTAAAATGCATAATATATCTATAAGAACCCCAAATTCTTATCCAAAACCCTAATTCACATTTAAACGTTAATCTTATCGCTAAACTTAAATCTTGTAAATATATATGTTTAGGCATCTTGTGACGGTACATCTTGGAACGACGCTTATTATTATTCTTATTTATCATCATTTCTTGCACCTGTTTGACATGTGAGTTTTCCTTGTCCCCTTTTTATAATTTCACACTTATTGGGGTGAAACATGATGCTTATATTACATACACATTTAAACATTTGAGACTTGTAATGCACATGCAATTCTACTTATTTTTGGTCATGGTTATTTGTGTTTTGTAAGTGTTTATATGAGATACATAGTTTGTTTACAATCATTAACTATTGCTAGCCTGGCGACGTCTTAGATCTTTGGGCCTGACAAGCCTATTTGGTGCTAAAGTCGAGGTATTGCCGACTCCTAGGGGCCGTACGCTTGTGCACTAGGGAACCAAATACACTTAGCCAATCTTATATACTTGTAATCAAGTCGAGGTTTGGTTGTAACGATATGTGTTCTATAACCTTACTAGCTTATAACCCATGACATGAATTGCTACTTGTAATCTTATTATGTATGAAAACTTGGAAACTCACCAACTATTTTTAGTTGACTCTCTATTTTCATCATGTTTCAGGAAATCCCCAAGTTTAAAGTGGACATTTGAAGCTTGCAATAAAACTAGGATTTGGACCTAGTTAAATAAACAAAAACATTATGTTATGTTTGAGTTATGTTGAACTTATTTCTTTTTGTGACTTATGGTTGTATTTCATTTTAATACTTATGATAATAATATTTGCAATTTAAATATAGCGTTATGTGGCTGTGAACAATCTTAACCCTCACATCTCGACGTTTCCGCCGTCAAGGTTGGGGTGTGACAGATTGGTATCAGAGCCCATAACTATAGGGATTTAGGTTATTAGAAATGGTGACCTAGACTATAGCTTATGCATGAACCTCTTAGAATAATATTTATATTCATGGTAATATATATATTGTTACATGCTACATAATGCTATACCTTACTTATGTGCAACTTGATGCCTTAGCATAGGTTTGCCTTGTAATTGTTTAAACTTAGTTACTCATCTCCCTAAACTTACCTTTTGACACTTTGACTCTCCCCGAAAAAATGAAACTTCTTAATCTTATTCTCAGGTTGGGAGACCTAGAAAGAAGAGGAAGAGGTCAGCTGAGGAGGTGGCTGCAGGTAAACTCAACAAAGGTGGAAAGCTGGTGAAAAAGGGATTTTCAGTGAAATGTGGTTCATGCAAGAATTATGGTCATAACAAAAGATCTTACAAAGGACAGGGTTCATCACAACAAGTTTCACAAGGTGCTCTTCTAGGAAGTCGGTAGTTAGTAACATAACTGGAAATATTTGTCACTTGAACATGATCCTTTAGCTGCCTATGTATTTTGAACATGTTTTTTTTGTTGGGTATGTGTTATGAACATGCTTTCATGATGGGTATGTATTTTCAAACAATGTCACAACCTCTCATATTTTATGGTATGTATGAATTACCTTTTGATATTGTTTCTGTAATATGTAATGTTGGTGTATGGTGTATATTTGTCTAATATGATATGGGCATAACTACTATGCACATGGCAGCTACTTTTATCAACTGTCTCAAATGGAAATTGCCTTTGTCAAGTGGCTGTATTGTGCATATTTATGAATTGAATCTAGCAGTGCTTAGTTATACAATGCATATAACCGAAAATTTGCTTTCATTAACCAATAAACTTGTACATCCACTACTAATTGACCTTTACACCATATAGTACAAAATTAGGTCAATTGGTACAAAAAACAACCAAACCTTCACTAACACAACAAGTACACAACAAATACAATCCAACTCAAAATTAAAAACATTTTTAGTCTTTTCACTTGATGCTCCAACCTCCTGCCTCTTTCTTCTCTCACGTTGTTTGATCTTAGCAACCCATTAATAATTTCTGTAGATCTTGAACACAATGCAGGTTCAGCCCAACTCACAAAACCACAATTCGTCCCTATTCTTGCACAACAGTGAAATCGACGACCTGGATTTCTTGAGGTCCATGATGTGCGAATGTCACACCCCCGCTAAAAGCGGAAACACGGGGATGTAACGAGACCGGGATCGTCATAACACATGGTAAGCGATAGAGAGCAATATAAGTAAATGATGACATGCGTGTCATGACGAAACCCGACAACAAGGGGACTTGTGTCGTGTTTAGTCAATGTTCACGACAACATAGCCATAAGCAACATGATAATGATAACACATATACACATATGATGAAAATGTAAATGTTAATTCCCACAACCCGGGAACAAGTTTCAAAAGTTGATAATTGTTTACATGCGTTAACATTGTCCAAAAAGATTGTTTATCAAAATGAGCTAAGTCCCAAAATGCATCCTAGGGTCTCCACTAAGACAACACACCTAGATTCCTGGACTTGCCTGATCACCTGAAAAGATATGCTTAAAACGGTCAACATAATTGTTGGTGAGCTCGCAGGTTTATGTAATAAAAATGTAAGTGATGCTGTAATAAGTAAGCGCGTCGAAATACCGTGAATACAGTTATATACACAAGTAAATATCACATGACATGAGCTTTGCAACCAAACCTAGCGACGTACACAAAGAAATTATCGGCATATATTCACCCAAGGGCCCGTTCCTGGCCACTGATGGTACCAACTAGTATACCATCGAACGAGGGTGGGGGTGTCAACCCAGTAGTACTACTAATACCTAACCGTCGGTTCCCACAATGGAATTAAATAGTTGCAAAGATAGAACCACACAGCAGACCCAAGCATGTATCAAATAGTACTTGCAACACAGTATCACGTTGATTCCTTGTATGTAAAATGTATGTAAGTTGTACAGCATAAAAATTGTGTAAGCATACTTTTCCCCCAATTTGTAAATGATTGAAATATTGTATAAGCGTAAAAGGGGCCACGAAACTCACTTGTTAGGTGGTAAGTATGTATGATCGATGTATCCCAAATGTTGAATGCAAATAAACAGTCAAACACCTATTGACAGTTATTGTATAGCATTAATGATATGATATATGTATAAGCGCGCAATAATGATGGGTCGGTTCGGGTCGTATCGGATGGGTCGCGCACAACACACACAGACTGACACACGTACTAGACCTTATGTAGATCCAAGTACAAGACATTGTCGCCACTAATGATGATGTTTAAGTAAATGTATCGTTGTTTATTGAAGAAGCATTGTATAAGTGTCAATAGTTATGAGTCAATTTGGTCGTTGTAAAGCGTTAGTTCAATTTGCTCAAAATAGTTTCTGTGCCCTTTCTCACGTTGACTTTAATCTTTGTGGCCGAACAATGGCATTATTGTGTTAGTGTTACCTCGACACCACACGACATACTCACACCACGCACAAGGGGTCAAACACAACAATTTCAGTCGCATAACAAGGTCAGACGCACGACTCAACCTCCATTCGTGCGAATCAACCCTCAATCGTGCGAATCAGCTTCATTCGTACGATTGAGCCTTCATTCGTATGATTGGCCTTCAGTCATACCACACAACACCCAATCGCACGACTCAACTTCCATACGCACGAATCAACCTTCAATCGTGCGAATTAGCTACTTTCGTACGACTGAACCTTCATTCGTGCGATTGGACTCCAGTCGTGCGAATCACATTCATTCGCACACATTCAGTCGGTCACCTGACTCAATCGCACACAATTACTCAATCGCATGACTCAATCGCATACACAGACACTCAGTCACACAACTCAGTCGCACGACATGCCTAGTCGCACAACTCAGTCGCGCGATTGACTCAGACGCATGATCCAGTAGCACGACCCACTCAGTCGCACGGCTCAATCGCATGGATGACCCAGTCGCTTGATCTGCAGAATCGCAACTGTGGTCGGGATGAGCAGCCCCCGAGCTGCTCTAAACACGGGTTTTACACCACAAGGACCTCCAAAAACACTCAGCAAACATACACAAGCATGAAACACAAGCAAAGAGACCTCACATGCACCCATACGACCTTGTATGTTCGGGTTGAACCCGAACACCCGAAACCCTAGTTTGGACAGCCGTGAAAAGGCTAGAAAACGGACAACCAAAGACAACTACCTGCTAGAAAGAAGTAGTCTAGGCTGTAGACGGTGTCAAGACGAAGAAAACAAGACCTCTCGGGTTGGATTTGGTGTTAAAATGGTGATTTTGTGTGTGTAGAGGGTGAAGATGAAGAAGATGGTGAAATGGGGATTAGGGCTGGTATGAGGGTATTTATACCCAGTCCAAGTTTGCAAAATTACAAGTTTAGTCCCTGCACTTAACCCCCGAGTTTTCCCAAATTTGGTTCTGTTGAAAAACGACTTTGTTAGGTGTTTTATATTAATTGTAAAAGTTCATTTAATGTTATTATGACTTAAGAAATGGTTATATTAAAACATTTATTATATTTATAAAATAATATATTTAACGTTTTCAAAAATGAAAGTTTTAAAGGTCTTTTTGAGGTCATCACATGGTTATAACGAATGCACACACAACGATAATATTGCACACATGATATCCACATAAAGAGTCAAATAAAGACGAGGAATGACCAAACATAGAATAGATAACGGACAAACACGTTAATTGACGGACCTTAAAGTGACGGATGTCACAGCGAACAAAGGTGCCAAATCCACATGAACATCTCACCATTGTCTTATTTTGAAAGAGGAAAAGAGAGCAAATTTATGAGGGAGAGAAATGAAAGTGATTGAGGTGTATTCAGATCCATGTGTTTTATTAGGTTTTATGAGAGATAAAGAAGAAAGGACGGAAATACCTCTGCAAGAAAGAGAAAAAAAATACAGATTTAACTGAGCCAGGTAACGGCGTCATCTTGAAGGATTCAAACGAGGAAGAAATTAAAAGTTTAGGGGGCGATTCAAGATTTTGAAACTATAGGGATTCAAACAGTTAAAAATAACAAAACTCAGGAATGCAAATGGTAATTTACTTAATTGAATATAATCAATGCTAAAACTCTATAATTCCTTTCGGTCCCATTACCACCAACTAATCACCCAAGACACTTGATCTGATGATGGCAGAGTTTATAACATTTCACCTTTTTTTTTTTAAAAAAACTCCCTAATCTAATCTTACTTTCAACATAAATCTACACGTTTTAATTGAAGCTTAAACCTAACGTTGTTTGTGTGAGGGTCATACACCTTTATCACTAGGTAATAACATTGTTGTGGCACGGAGAAAATCCCAGCCCCGGGTGGAAACACAACCCGGAGAAGATGTAAAAGCCCCGATCCGGTGAATATTCACCGGGCATCACCGATCACCATCTCCCACTTTTTGACAGTTGCCAACGGTCTTTTTTTACACATTACTTCTACTCTCTACATTTCTACTTTCTAAATTATTTACTATCAAAACAATATGGATCCGTTGGATTTTTGTTTCTGTACTATTAGATTTCTATTTATTTGTGAAATTTAGTTATAAATATGTAATAAAAAATACAAATTTATGAAATTAATTAATTTTAAAAAAATGGGAAAAACTAGGACTACAACTTGCAAAATGGAGAACATTTGAGAAAAACTGGGGAAAATGAAAAAGTTGATGTGGCGTTGACGTTTCACCCGGGATGGGGAAAACAAGACGACTCTTTGTGGTGTTATAGAGTGAAATTTATGCTCAGCTCAAGTTTGTCACTTATGTTGACTTTCTTAAGGCTGTTTCACATTTTTTCTTGGTGGCTTCCTGACATAGTTGTCTCTTGACAATATGTTGTATATCTTTTTAAAGTATTTTGTCTAAGTTTTAGAATTTTTTTTGTTTGAATCATACAACTTATGATTTTGTAAATTGTTGGATTATTTGGTTTGATCTATGTTTCTATATAGATTTATGTGCTTTTGGATGTAATTGTAAATATAAAAAAACCAGGTAACAAAAGGAACTACTTTTTTAAGAAAACAGTTACAGGATTTTAGCGAAGGATCTATGATGAAAACCGTTGCTAGTTGTGATTAGCATTGTCGGTTTTTTCTCATGGGCAAATCCGTTGCAGATGCCTGTTCTTTTAATAGTGTTTCTGTTACACTTGTGGTACACATATGGTCAAAGTGAGATACAATGTATAGGGACACTAAAGTGCTGTCATCAATGTTTTGAAACAATAATTCACTTATGCCACATACACAAATCTAGGCAACAAAAGTTTGAGTGGACTTGATTGCTTCTTAATTTTGATAATATCTTCCACAGAACTTCCAACATTCTCCCACATTCTCCAACATTCTCCCCTCTTTGTAGAGTTTTTCTATAAAACATTTGTGTTCCCCTTTTAGCCTCAATAACTTTCTCTCCATTTCAGCCATGCCTTGTTGTCATCCTTGCTTCAGTTATGATGTTTTTTTAAGTTTTCGCGGTGAAGATACCCGTAAAAATTTCACTGATCACCTCTATGCAGCCCTGAAGCGATCAGGAATCCACACTTTCAGGGACGATGATGCGATGGACCGAGGAAAACTGCTTGGGCCAGAGCTAAAAAAGGCCATCCGTGAGTCTGCAATTTCGATCATTGTCTTCTCAAGAAACTATGCATCTTCCAAGTGGTGTCTTAACGAGGTTTTAATGATGATTGAAGAACAAGAGAGACTTTCCTCTAAGCATGAAGTTGTTCCTGTGTTCTATAATGTGGAGCCGTCTGATGTCCGGAATCAAACAGGAAGCTTTGAAGAAGCATTTGGTTGGTATGATAATATGATTGAGGCAGAAACAGATCATCAGAAGAAGATTGAATGGGTGGAGAAGGTGAAGGCATGGAGGGTTTCTCTTCAAAAAGCTGGAAACTTGACAGGAATGGTATTGGGTAACGGGTATGCGTGCTTTCTCTTTTCATGTACAAAAAATCATTGGTCTGAATTGGGATTGTTAAAAGTAATTTGAACTCTTGCATATTTTTAATTGTAACGCAAAACCAAATCTTATGTTTAGATGTGCAAACTAACTAATACGTTTGCTGTTAATCATCCCAACAAGAATAAGTGACCTTTTGCATATAACTCTTAAAATGAACATAACCGGCTCTAGATTTGGATAAAGTAAAAAAAGTTAGAATTCATACTATATTAATACACAAAAGGCAAATCTAATAGGAAATTAACTGATGGAACTTGATCTTTCCAGACACGAGGCCAAATTCATAAGTAAGATTGTCAACGTCATAAGAAAGAAACTCAACTACAAACTCTTGTACATTGAGGGTAAACTAGTGGGAATAGAGAACAAGGTTGCTGCAGTTGAATCATGGTTAAAAGATCCATCACCTAATACAGTTATCCTTTTCATTCATGGGATGGGAGGCATTGGAAAAACAACCATATCCAAATGCATCTATAACTCAAACTACCATGAGTATGATGCCAGTTGTTTTCTCGCAGATATTCATGAGACATCAAACCAACAGAATGGATTGCTGTGTTTGCAAAGACAGATTCTATCCACAATATTAAGGAGTACAAAGGAAGAAGTTATATGGAATCTTGATGAGGGAATCATGAAGGTTACAAACGCCTTATGCAATAAAAAGGTACTTCTTGTCCTAGATGATATAACAACAAGGCAACAATTAACAGCACTACTGGGCCCGCAACAGTTTTATCCCGGAAGTAAAGTGATCATTACAACTAGGCACAAATGGTTGTTAAATGCGTTCAAAGTTTATCCAAAGGTCCATGCTATTGAAGAATTAGGTCCCAATGACTCAAATAAGCTCTTTAGTTTGTATGCCTTTGATAGAGATCACCCTATTGAACCCTACATCGACCAATCAGAACTTGTAGTTCATCACTGTAGAGGTCATCCTTTGGCCATTAAAGTATTGGGTTCTCTGCTAAATGGAAAGACCATGGATGTGTGGGAAGATATGATGCGCAAAGTAGAAACAATTCCTATTCCTGAGATTCAAAAACTTCTACAACTGAGCTATGACACTTTAGAAGATACCAATGATAAAAATTTATTCCTACATATTGCTTGTTTCTTTGTGGGTGAGGATAAAGAATTCATAGTAAAATTGTTAGCCGAGTGTGGTCTATACCCTATAGTTGGAATCCAGAATCTAATTGATAGATGTTTACTCTACATTGAAAATGGGAGAGTGATGATGCATCCACTAATCAAGGAGATGGGTCAAGAAGTTGTTCGCCAAGAATCACCAAAGGCCCGGGAAACGAAGTAGATTGTGGCACCATCCAGATTCGTTTAATTTATTGAAAGAAAATGGAGTAAGCCCTTGTTATCCGATTTCAGTATATCTATTTAATTATTGTGCATGTTAAACTATAGCTTACCTTGTTAAAACTTTTATTTAGGGTACAAGGAAAGTTGAGGGACTTATACTTGATGTGCAAAGGATCAAGGGAATTATTTCAACTTCAATCATAAGGATGAATAGTGGAGTAAAACGTAGTTATGAAGATTTTAGTGGTCGTACGATCCATGCAAATAAAGAAGACTTCAAGGTTGGAGCTTTAGAAAAGATGAAGAATCTAATGCTACTTCAACTAGACTACGCAAAATTTTCTGGTAGTTACAAGAAGTTGCCCAAAAAATTGCGATTGCTCCGTTGGCATGGACTTGCTTTAAGATCCATACCAAGTGCTGTTCCTTTGCAGAAGTTGGTAGTTCTTGACTTGCGTTATAGCAAATTACGAGAAGTTTGGGATGGGTTCAAGGTATATATTTTTATATCTTTTAATTTCCTAATTACTAGTTATGAATATACTATGTTTGTCACAAAGGCCAGTACATATAAAGTTACTTATACACATCCTTTTGCTTTTTATAACAGGGGATTGAATCCTTAAAAATCCTTAATCTCAGTTATTCAGTGGAGCTTATTAAAACCCCTGATTTTGGGGGACTCCCTAGCTTGGAGAGTTTGCTCCTTTCAGGATGCTTAAGTTTGACCCAAGTATGTAAATCCATAGGTTACCTTAAAAGACTGGTCTTGTTAGATGTAAGTGATTGCAGAAGTTTGAAAGATATTCCATATTTACCAAGATCTCTTGAATCACTTAAACTGTATGGTTGCCCAAACCTTGGAGGTCTTGGACAAGTTCAATGCTTGGATTCATGTTCACTATCATCCCTTTTGGTAAATATTGATGTTTCCGCATGCAATCTTTCTAATAATTCTTTCCCAGATGATTGGAGTAACCTCTTCTCATTAAGGTCCTTAGTGTTAAGCAACAATCATATTACTTCATTACCAGCTTGCGTCAAAAGTTTACCTAGTCTTGAAGTACTCAATGCTCGCAGCTGTTCACGTCTTCAATCAGTTCTAGATGTCCCAAAAACTGTAACATATCTGAATATTAGTATGAGTATGTCCTTGAAGAAAGTGCAACCATCACCAAATACAAGCTTCTTGGCGGTTTATGAATGCGAAAACCTGTGCGCAGTGGAGGGTTGTTTTAAGCTTGAATCAATGAAAAACTTCGACAGGAAAATTATAAGATATCTTGGTTTGGAATCGATTTCAGAGAAAGAAATGGGATTCAGACTTGATGATAAACAAAACACATATACAGAAGATGTCTCCATAAAGGTTCTCTTCTTGGCCTCTTAATCTTTATTGTGTGCACATTTCTTCTACCTGTTAATGTTAAGAAAACTAAACTATAAAATGGCTTGTTCTACAGATATCATATGAGTTTGGTATATTCAGTACCTATCTTTTGGGGAAAACACTTCCATGTTCTAGGTATAAAGAAAGGGGACCAACGATATCATTTAGAGTTCCTTCACATCCAAATGGTTCAAGAGTAAGTGGTCTGAATGTGTGTTTCATGTGTACATCTATAGAATATACATTGTTTCTCTCCATTGAACTTAATAACAAGACCAAGGCCGTGGTATGGGACTACAATCCTACAATGCATGCAAAGCGTAAAGAAAGTAATAAGTTTGATTATGTTTGGTTAAGCCTTTGGCGCACTGGCAATCTACTTGATGTTGGGGACGAAATCAACATCACTATGTTTGGAAGCCATTTAGTAGAGGAGTGTTGCGTAAACCTCGTGTACGACGATGATGAAGTTCAGGAGGATAACCAAGAAGAAATAAAGGGTGCACATTGCATGCTCAATCAAATTTCATGGTCTGATAGACTAAAAGTAGAGATATCAGATTATGTTCACAGTGGGAAAACATATTGCTTTAAGATCGCTGGTGCAACCGACGTTCCTAAAATCGATGGTATTTCTGGTATGCTCCAAATTTTATTTGATCCTTTTTAACAACGTTGCCTATGTGACGATACTTATCATCTATGAAATGAATTTTTGTTATAATCATTTAGATTTAATTGTGGACTGGTGGGGCCTAAGGGAGAACTGGAGGTGCAGAAACATTATTGCAAGGTATGTTTTGTTACAATTTCCTTGCATAAGTCTATGGTTTATGTATTTAAGTTTGTTTACCTTGTTTTGTTGTGCAAATGCAGCGATCCATGTGTGATTTGAAGAAATAAACGTCTCATTTGATCATACGGCAGCTATATGTTAAAATATATCAACTCAATTTAATAAATTGGTATAGATATTGTGTACTGAAAATATATTTATATTTTTAGAAAATATATTTATATTTTTAGATTGATGGGCTTGTGAATAGGTTATGTGAATATGGTTTACTGGGATATGTGATTGAATGAGGGCTATTGACCAAGATAGGTGAGCTTCATGTTTGATTTGTTCATATAAGAAAGAGGTGCAACACCTCTAGGGTACAAATGAGACTCTTTATTCCATGAATAGAAATCATCTTCGGTCGCTATTGTTGGAATTGTGTAATCAAGAAACTAGAAAGTTTAGTATTAGAGTCATGAATATTGTATGAGTTTCACATATAAAACATATGAGTCAAATAGGTGTAATCGGGTAACATGGCAGTTAATCGGGTAACTACCTATAACTGTCATTAGTTAGTTAAATAACTACCATTTTTAGGGGTATAAATACCCCATGTTGTACGACATTTGAAGGTATGAATAATAGTGTGTGTATTTTGGTTTTGTGTCCCTTTGTTCACTTAGTCCCTACACAAATCTATGCATACTCAATGATCATGTTCATCCTTAATCGATCCTGGGCACAACATGGTATTAGAGGGAAGGTCGGAAGATGATTGAATTAGAAGTGTGGTCTTTATCAAACAAATAGAGTATGTAACGAAAGTCTCTGTTTCTGCAACCGAAAAGGAAAGACAAGTACGTGGAGAAAGAAAATGTATTTTATCGATCCCTAAAGCAAGCGATTGAAGGAGTCGATCAAAGGAAGAAACAAATATGGTATAGAGAGATCGAGAGGATGCATTCAAAAGAATTTGAAAGGAAAAATGGAAAAATAGAAACAAAAGGCAATTAAAGATGGAAACGAAGATCGTTGATCTTAGGAACCAAAAAAGTCAATGAAGAATTCAATTTGGAAACCGGTTAATGATGGTTTGAACAACAAATACCATCAACATAAGTATACCAATTTTAATTCGATGATGATGGCGCTAATCAATCTTGATCAAATTGTATCCGGAGAGTTCATAATCGAAATTGCAATTGGAAAATCAAATGATGGAAAGAAAAAGAAGCGTGTGTAGAAGTCTTTTGTGTTGAGAAAAATCAGAAAAGCATGGAGGATTAGTTTGTTAACATAAGCGAGGATGGTACATTAGTTTCATTGATGGATCTCGTGCTTGGATTCGGTCAGGGGACCAAGAAGAATCAAGCGTTTTTTGAAGGCTAGCAAAGAGAATGCAATTGGAGAAACTTCGTACATCTTGGACAAGGTTTTCAAGACTGGACATAAAGAGACATTAGAAGAAAGACACAAAAGGCATCCAAGAAACTCAAAAAACTTGGCATGAGGAAGAAGATGGACTCCAGAATGGATGAACAAATTTCTTCATTAGGAGAGTGATTGATGGAATTATGTAATCAAGAAACTAGAAAGTTTAGTATTAGAGTCATAAATATTGTATATGTTTCACATATGGAACATATGGTTCAATTATGTGTAATCGGGTAACATGGCAATTGATATACCCGCCATATTGGCACCATAATTAACCGCCATGTAACTACCTATAACTATCATTAGGTAGTTAAATAACTACCATTTGTAGGGGTATAAAATACCCCATGTTTTATGACATTTGAAGGTGTGAATAAAAGTGTGTGTTTATGTGTGTATCATGGTTTTGTGTCCATGTGTTGATTGAGTTCCTACACAAATCTGTACATACTCACCCTTATCTCTAAAGGCGCGCACACTCGTTACCACTAAACGATGAAGCCAGGAAAGGATCATCTTCATCCTTAATCGATCCTATATCATAACCGATCCCGGGCGCAACAACTACATCTCACAAATACTTGTTTGTGTCTGGTTGCTAGACTACACAATATTGCTCGATGGTACATATCGATATTTACCACTCAACTGATCCTAAAAAAGGATAGGTTGTATTCTACATGATTTGGTGAGTTCATATGTGTGTACTACTATGCAAAATGTTGCATTCAATATATGTGATTTCATAAAATTATTTCCTAACATCATAAGATGTAACAATGATGAATAAAAGGGTGCCGTGAAATTAGATACTCTGTTATATGTGAATACCTTTTTATAGTTTGATTACAATTAGTTAGTTTTAATTTATTGTAAAACTAGGTTAGAGCCCATGTATTATATGGTTGGAACAAATAAAACATATTAAAATATTTTATAACACATAATGAATTAGAAATTATAACTCTATATTTAATATGTATTAATAAATTATTAAAATAACTACGTTTATATTTTAGATGTTTAATAGTTTAGTTTACTTATTTACAATAATTATCATTGAATATGAGAGAGACAAGAAACACAAATATATATGTATTTGTTTTAATATATTTTAGTTAAAAAGAAAAGTCAAATTAATTGTGTAGGGATTCGTATAAGTCTGATGCAATCAAAACATCCAAAGTCTCTCTGCAAGCAATGCACTAAAGAACTAAAGTAGAATTGCTTCGGAAGTTTTACACCATGCACTAGAAATATTCTAAGTGTAAAATCTTTCGAAGCCAAGACCAATATCTTCCGAAGCCAAAAGTGAAGTCTTTCGAAGCTTCAGAGACAAAGTCTTCTGAAGCCAAATAGTGAAGACAGATTTCTTCCGAAGACTTTTAGAGATATGCCTTTATCCGATGTACTTTACCATAAAGCTGGATCACCTTTCCGCTGCAACTCTGTAAAGTCACCAACTTACATGAGTTGGTGAAAGGTCCATGCTTTTGGTAACTGTACATTGAGGTCTTGAGTCTATGCTTTCTACTTTATGAACTTTTATCCTTTTTGTAATATATTAGGATGTGAGCTATAGCATGTCATAGTCACAAGTCAAAAGGCAGATATGCCTTTTGATTCTACAATTGATTTTGTTTGTGTCTAGTCAATTGTATCCAGCTGGCTTTCAAAGTATAGCTGGCTGTAGGTTGTAGTATAAGTATTCCATGTTCTAGTATCTTCCTTAATGCTTTGTAACACTTGTAATAGAACTTGAGAAAGCAATATATTGCATCCTTGAAACCCAATCTCTCTCTCTTGTTCTGTCTCTTACTTATTACTTGTGTTCTTAGTATCATTATTATGGTTAATCCAGTTTACTGTTTGATTAAGTTTGGTTAATCTCCTCTTTGTGTTGTTGTGTTGTAAGTGACCACCCTTCACCGATCCTGCAATTGGTATCAGAGCTTTTCAGGCTCTTGATATAAGATCTCACCATCTTAAGATCTCTCGCACACACAAATACTAAACTTTCAAATGGCAGCCATTTCAAAGACTGATATGGAAACTGGAACCATGAACAAGTCCCCACTGATCACTCTTGATGACTTTGATACCTGGTGTATGAGAATGGAAGGTTTCATCAGGTCTCTAGACTCAAGAATGTGGGAGTCTGTTGAAAATGGACCTTTCATACCCAGCACTCCTTCTGCTACTGGTGCTGGTATGATCCCCAAAGATGTGGCTAACTACTCTGATGAAGATAGGAAGAGAGTAGAGATTGATAGAAAAGCCATGACTACTCTTCAAATTGCCCTTCCAAACTCTGTGTACAGAGGTTTCAAGAAGTGCAAAACAACTAAACAGCTGTGGGATGCACTAAAACTGATGTATGAAGGCTCCTCTGAAGCCAAGGAGAACAAGAAAGATCTCCTGAAGCAGCAGTTTGAAAACTTCACCTTCAAAACAGGTAAAACCATGACTCAGCAATACTTCAGGTATGTTGAGATAGTGGATACCCTTGTGGATGGAGGAGTTCCTCTTGAAAATAGAGACATTGTAAGGAAGTTCATGTCCTCACTTCCTAGGCAATGGACACACTATTGTGTGGTGATCAAGAGGACTGAAAATCTCAAAACTCTTACTCTGACAGAGTTATATGGGATTCTCAGTGGCTACCAGATGGAGATGAACATGCAAGGTTCATCTAGCAACTCCAATAATCAATTGGGTTCAGCCCTGCATGTGGTTGAAAGGGATAGCATAGAACCCTAACATCATCTCATATGCTACCCTGATAACTCACCAAAGGGTCCTTTCATCACCTTCCCAAAGACACCCAGGGAGAACTACACTCAAGGAAGCCCATTCCAAGAGACATGCTCTTCTCAAGCCTTTGTGTCTTCTGATGAAAGTTATGGCAACTCTCTTTTCACTCTTGAAGACCTGGATTGTATCCATCCAGATGATCTGGAATATATGGAAATAGTCCAGCAGATGGCTCTTCTCACTCATAGAGCCAAGAAGTTCTGCAAGAGAACTGGAAGGAGGTTTCCAAGCAATGCAACCAGTGGAAAGTTTGGCTTGGATAAAAGCAAAGTCAAGTGTTACAACTGTAACCTGATGGGCCACTTTGCTAGAGAGTGTAAGGCACCTAAAACAAATGGTGGCCAAGCACAAACCAGACCAAACTACACTGAGAAAGCCCCTCAGTATGAGAAGCCAAAGCAACAAGCTGCTGTTGCTGTTGAAGAAGAAGGCTTTGACTGGAGCTTTCAGGTGGAAGATGCTTCTCCAAACCAAGCACTAATGGCAGATCATGATGAAGCCAAGGTATTGGAACATCTCTGTACTCCTGAATACATTGCTAAAGTTAACAGATACAAGTCCTATAACTTGGAGATGAGATCTGATCTTGAGTCCTTAAACATTTTAAAATCTGATTTTAGAAAGTCTTAAAATGATTATAAACTAAAGATAGAGGACTTAGAGAAAACCATTTCAGTTCTAAAACATGAGCATACAGATTTTAGGACTCAAATCAAAGATCTCATAACCAAGCTGACTGAGTGCCAGGCTGAGCTTGTGATCAGCAAAGCCAGGGCAGAAAAGAGTGTTCTTGAAGAAGAGACCTTCAAGAACATGATATCCTCATCCCTGCATAACAAGGTGTGTTATCAAAATAGACAGGGACTGGGATCTAATGAGATAGCTCCTCCACACACAATCTTGTCTGTAAGATCTCCTAGGTGTGGAACTTGTGAAGATGAGCTTCCTCTCATAGATCCTATAAGTGAAGAGGATGAAGAAGAGATAGTGAAGAATTCCTCTGAGAAGAGTGAAGAGGAGGATTCTATGAAGGGCCACTATCCTTCTGAGGAGAAGAAGATTACTGTGATGACCAAGTCAATGAGAAAGAACTTGATCAGGAAGAGCAAAAGAAAAGCAAGGAAGGCTCAAGAGATCAAGGCTACTTTTGACTCTAAGCAGAAACAAGTTTTTATCTCTGCAGGGTTTGAAGTAGTAAAGACTGAAGACATCAACCAAAACTCTTCAGCTAAGAGTTCTGGTTCTTGTTCAAATCATCTCAGAACCAAGAAGAAGACTGATCAGCTGTGTATCACTGCTGCACAACATGGACCATCAAACTCCAAGGACAGTTCCCAGCCCATAAGAACTGTCTCAGCACCTGCAAAGATGAAGGTGGAGAAGGGATGTAACCAAAGACAGTCTTGCTCTCATAAGAAATCTCTTGTGAAGAAGAAAATGTTGTGTGTCATGTGTGAAAGTACCTCTCACATTGCTAAGGATTGTCCATACAATCCTAAAAGTACTGTCCATATGACCAAGACAAAGACTTCAAAGATTTTCAAGAAGATTCAAGCTTTAGAAGGAAAGTCTGTTTCCTTCGGAAGCTCCAAATCTAAGAAGAAGGCAAATGGAAAATTATCTTCGGAAGATAAGTTGGTCTCGGAAGAAAGGAATTCTTCCGAAGCACTGAAGTCTGCTGTAGTGACTGCAGAATCTTCCGAAGGTTCAGTCATCAAAACTTCCGAAGTCCCAAAAACTTCCGAAGTTTTGAAGGTCAAATCAAAGACTCCAAAGGTGGTGTGGAAGTCTAAGAAAGACCAAGTGACTGAAGTTTCTCCATCAACAACAGCTCAAGATCCTTCTAGCACAACCATAGAATCTATTACTGTTGCATTACCTTCTATTATACTAAGTGAGCCCAAAACAAATAAGGCTTGGGTTTCCAAATATAACTAGTCATTTTCTTTGTGCAGGAACAGCTCAAGACAAACAAGAATGTCTGGATCATTGATAGTGGCTGTTCCAGGCACATGACAGGCAATAGGTCACTACTCTATAACTTTGAGAGGATTGATGGAGGACCAGTTGCTTTTGGAGGAGATGAAGGTGGTTACATTTCTGGAAGGGGCAAGGTCACAAATGGTAAGCTCAGCATTGAAAAGATAAACTTTGTCAAGGAGCTTGGGTACAATCTTTTGAGTGTATCCCAATTTTGTGATCAGAGTCATAACATGCTCTTTACTGAGCATGAGTGCATTGTTCTCAAGCCTGGAGTGGTCATTCCTCATGAGCACATCCTACTTAGAGCCGACAGGAAAGGAAACATGTACAAGATGGATTTGCAAGAAACATCTCCCTCTGGAGAAGTTTCATGCTTTCTGTCTAAAGCAAATAGTGATGAGTCTTTTCTATGGCATAAAAGAATGTACCATGTAAACTTTAAGAACATGAATAAATTAATTAAACATGACTTGGTAACTGGAATGCCAAAGAAAGAGTTTACAAGTGATGATCATTGTGTTGCATGCCTGAAAGGGAAGCAACATAAAGTGTCTCACAAGCCTAAGGAAAGGAACTCCATCACTACTCCCCTACACTTATTACATATGGATCTCTTTGGCCCCACCAGTGTAATGAGTCTAGGAAGGACCTCTTATTGTTTGGTGATCACAGATGATTTTACAAGATTCACTTGGGTTTTCTTTCTTAGAACTAAGGATGAGACCCCTGAGATTCTGAAGAATTTCATCTTAAAAATTGAGAATCAAAGTGATCACAAGGTCAAAACCATAAGATGTGATCAAGGGACTGAATTCAAGAACCAAATCCTTGATACATTTTATGATGAAAAAGATATTACAAGACAATATAGTGCTCCCAGGACTCCTCAACAAAATGGTGTTGCTGAGAGGAGAAACAGGACACTAATTGAAGCTGCAAGAACTATGTTGTCTGACTCTAAACTGCCCATCACCTTCTGTGCAGAGGCAGTAAATACTGCTTGCTATGTGTAAAACAGAGTTTTAGTAGTCAAGACACATGGTAAGACTCCTTATGAACTTTGGCACAAGAGAAAACCTTTCATTGGTTTTCTCAGGTCATTTGGATGTCCTTGCACCATCTTGAATACCAAAGATCAAATTGCCAAGTTTGCTGAGAAATCAGATGATGGACACTTCATTGGATACTCTTCCCAAGCTAAGGCTTATAGAGTATACAATCTCAGAACTAGAATTATTGAGGAGTCAGCCAATGTGACTTTCAATGAACACACACCCTGTGTGGCTGGTTCTGGTCCTGATTGGCTTTTTGATCTTGATTTAGTTACCAACTGTTTTAACAAATCTTGTGAGAATGTTTCAAGATCTGCAGAAAATTTAAATACAGGTGATCCTGATCCAAGATTTGAACTGAGAAGACCTTCAACTCATACATCTTCAGCTCCAGTTGGAACTACTTCAGCAAATAAGGTTTCTATCAGTACTACAATGACAAACTCAGCTGATACATCTAGGGTGCCTTCAAATTCCAGCTCAGAGGCTCCACAACCAGATAAAGATACCTCAATTGTGGAAGACAACAATGGTGATGGTGAAAGTGATCAGGATTTCTTGATTCTAATAACCACACCATAGATGACAACATCAATGATGTCACACACTCATTGGATCAAGTCAATCTTGATAAGTATGGTGCTGTGGAGGGTGAATCATCTTTGCCAGATTTAAATTTCTCAAATTTGGATCTTTCTCAGCAACTTGCTGTGATCCCTCAGCTTAGGATCCACAAGTCTCACCCCACCACAAACATCATTGGAGATGTTGTCACAGGGGTAAGAACAAGAGGACAAACCCATGAAGCAAATGTTTGTCTTCACTCTTGTTTCTTATCCCAGATAGAGCCAAATAAAGTTGATGAGGCTCTAAAGGATGGAAGTTGGGTTGAAGCTATGCAACAAGAGTTGCTTCAATTCAAAAGACAAAAAGTTTGGAACCTTTGTCCTCTTCCTCATGGGAAGACTACCATTGGAACCAAATGGGTGTTTAGGAAGAAGAAGGATGATAGAGGCATTATCATCAAGAACAAGGCAAGACTAGTTGTTCAAGGATACACACAAGAAGAAGGGATTGACTATACTGATGTCTTTGCTCCTGTAGCAAGATTATAAGCTGTTAGGATATTCCTGGCATTTGCTGCATCCAAGAACTTCAAGGTCTTTCAACTTGATGTGAAGTGTGCTTTTCTGTATGGAGTGATTAATGAAGAGGTGTATGTCATAAAGCCACCTGGTTTTGTAGACCCTGATCATCCTGATTATGTCTGCAAGCTTGACAAAGCTCTTTATGGGCTGCATCAGGCACCCAGGAAGTGGTATGAGACATTGTCTGAGTATCTTTGCAAACATGGATACAGGAGAGGTACTATAGATGGAACTCTCTTCATCAAAGGATAGGGAAATGACTTATTGCTAGTTCAAGTGTATGTAGATGTCATCATCTTTGGTTCAACTAATCCAAAGCTCTGCAAAGACTTTGAGAAGCTGATGAAAGACAGATTTGAAATGAGTGCAATGGGAGAACTCAATTTCTATCTGGGAATTCAAATGAAGTAAGTTGAAGATGGCATCTTCATAAGTCAGTCAAAGTATGTTCAGGACATATTAAGAGGTTCAACATGACTGATTGTAAGATTGCTAAGACACCCATAGCCAGAAACCACTCCCTTGGACCTGATCTTGAGGGAGAGTGTGTAGATGAACACTTATACAGGGCTATGATTGGGTCTCTTATGTATCTTACAGCTAGCATGCCTGATATCATGTTTGCTACATGTATTTATGCAAGATATCAAGCCAACCCTAAGATGTCTCACCTCATCACTGTCAAAAGGATTTTAAGATACCTCAAAGGTGCTTCAACACTTGGTTTATGGTATCCAAAGAATCCTGACTTCGATCTGTATGCTTATATAGATAGTGATTATGGTGGTTGCAACATGACTGCAAAGTCTGCATCTGGAAGATGTCAATTCCTTGGTGGAAGGGTTGTCTCATGGTAATGCAAGAAACAATCCTGTGTGTCTGCATCAACTGTTGAGGCTGAATACATTGCTGCTGCAAGTTGCTGTGCTCAAGTGCTTTGGATTCAAAATCAGATGTTGCACTATGGATTTAACTTCAAGGAGACTCCTATCCACATAGACAACAATAGTGCTATCTGTATCACTAAGAACCCTGTGCAGCACTCAAGGACCAAACACATCAATATCAGGTATCATTTAATAAGAGATAACTATGAAAAGAGATTAATTAAACTAGTCAAAGTTCATACAGATGAACAATATGCTGATCTGTTTACAAAAGCTTTTGATGAACAAAGATTTAAATATCTAATATCATCTATTAGGATGATCAACTTTGAGTAGATCTTTTCTTAAAACTAATTCTAATTATTTCTTAAAATTATGTGTGTCCTAAGTTGTCTAGTTTATCACTTTCATAAGCTCATGTTTTCTTTGGATATCAAATCCTTTTTGATGACTTTCCTTAGATTCTTGAAAATTTTTTGATCCTTCGGGAGATATATCTTTTACCTGCGGAAGAAAATCATGTCTTCAAAATAAATAACTGTCTAAGAAATTTTACCTTCGGAAGAAGTCTCAATCTATCTTCCGAAGCTTAAACACTTGTCTCAGACACTTATTTGTCTTTAAGGACTTTTTTCTTCCGAAACAAAATTAACTCTCAGAAGCTTTGTTGTTTTATATACAAAGCATTCAAGTGTTTATTTCTCTTCCGAAGCAGAATTTTCAAGATTTTCAGGAAAATCTTCCGAAGTCATTTTAGCTTCGGAAGCTTTTTCATTAAAACTTCCGAAGATAATTTACCTTCGGAAGCTTTTCGAATTCCAAGAAAACTACTTTTTGAGCAAAAGTAAACTACTTTTTCAGAGGTGGGATCGACATTCGGATTTCAAAGTTTATCCTCTTTCATTAACTTTGGTTCAAATTTTTTCACATAAATACCCAACGGTTCCTCCTTTCCCACACTATCTTCCTCAATTCTACTATTACTCAAACCTAATTCCTAAACCGCCTTTGCTTTTCACCTTTCTTCATCCTTAAGCTTCTCAAATGGCCAACCTTAACCGCAAAAACAACCCAGATTTCTCCATGCAACTTCACAGGCAACACAATCAGGTTGCTCTGTTAAGCTCTGAGAAAGATGAAAGTTTCTCAGAGATTTGCCAGTTCTTAGCTTTATCAAATTACTTCACCTCCCTAACCATTGATCCTACTCTCTATGAGGATCATCTGCTTGAATTTTGGAAGACCTGCCAAGAGGTCATCATGGATGGGGAGAAGGCACTATCAGCCACAGTGCAAGGGATGACAATCTTCATCACTCCGGCCATCATCAACACTCATTTGCAACTGGATGATGAAGAAGGTGAGTTGTCCTTCCCAAAGGAAGCTGTCAATCATTCCTTTGAGCAGATGGGCTATGAGGGAGATTTCTCTGTAAAGACCTTCAGGAAAGGGAAGGTCTCATCCCAGTGGAAATACCTACTCCATGTGGTTATCCACAGCTTGTCAAACAAGCATGGAGGGTGGGACCAGATTCTTGAGGATCTCTCCTTCATAGTGCATGGAATGGTTCAATGGGTCAAGTTCAGGTACTCTCAATTTGTCTATACCAATTTGTTTGCTAACTTGGACTCCTTAGAGTATTATATGTTTCCTAGATATGTTTAACACATTCTCAACTGTGAACTGGGCTCACAGTTGAGGGAAACAGATAATATTCTTAAATTAGGACAGATAAAGCCCGTCATCTTTAAAATCATGAAGAAGCCAACTGTAGGCTTCTCAGGGGTAGAAACAGCCCTTGTCCCCAAAATGTTAGAGCTCATTGCTCAAGGTGACAACCTAGCAACACAAGCTAGTGTTGAACCCACACCTTCTACCTCTCTACCACTAAAAAAGCCTCAAGTAACCCTTACCTACCAAAGAAAATCCAAACGAACCTCTGCTCAAGCTATTGAGTCTGTGCAGGTCCCCATATACTCACCTTTACAGGAGGAAGTGGACACTAGAGCTCCCACTTCCCCTGAGGAGCAAACCACTCCCATCTCTTCAACTATAAGGGCTGAGGTTCCTCATGCTCACCCTGATGAGCTCACAGGCCCAACAGCCTTAAGCCTTCACTCTGAGTCTCAACACTCAAGTGAACAACCTTCAGGGGACAGTTACCATCCCCAGCCTTTAGATATAAATCAACCCATTCCCAACCTATCCTTCTATACTGATGAAAACTTAGGTTTCAGTGAGTACCATGAGTCTCTTTTCTCTTCCCCTATTCAAAGAGAGATGAGTACTCCTGAGTCTCCTCAGTCTAGCCCACATCAGTCACTTATAACTGAGGTGGATACTTCTGAACCTATTCAGGATATCCATATGGAAGAGGCTCTCACTTTTTCAAGTGATTACATTATTAAGACCTCAACCATGGCAACTCAGCCCATTGACATCTCAACTGAGAATGTTAATGAGCAGAGGAAATCCAGCAGCCAAGAACATGAAGTTGGTGGTGAGAGAGAGGACTTTGGTCTAATCATCTCATCCCCCAATGATTCTTCTGATGAAGAAGAGGGGAATCTGAGGCTAAAGGTGCAAAAACTGTCAAAAACATGCTCCTATTTAGTCTCTAAGGTTAGTCACCTTGAATCTCAGGTGACTACCTTACACAACAGGGTCAATGATCAACAACTTGAGATTTCATATCTTAAGGAAAAACTAGCTGGGAGACCTTTAAGAAGAGCTCAACCAGGAACACAAGAACCTATGGATGTGATTGATCTATCCTCCAGCTCACCTATGCAAGTGGGTGATGCTACCAAAAAGGGGGAGAAAGTCATTGCAGCCACAGAACCTGGGAGTTCTTCACAGAGAATGGGCATTGAGGACTCACCATCCTCACTTGCAATTGTGCATTCTTAGCAACTTCCTCAAGTTCACATTAATTTGGACTCTATAGACTCTATCATCAGGAGTCTATTTGAGGAAGGTATACCAAGGGCTATGTCATTCCCACCTCAAGGAACTTCAAACTACATCATTGGGTGGAGGTATGATGCTGATAGAAGAGCCCTTATTCTTCACAGAGTTCAAGGGCAACAAGAAGTATTTGATTTTCAAACTTTGAACTTCTATGAAGGTCTGGATCTAGTCAACATGCCACTTGTCAACCCAAGCAAATCAAGACAAGCTGACAGACTGGCTCAAAGAATCCAAGACAGGATCACTGCAGAGTTCTCAACCTCTCTCTGGCCAGAGCATGAATGCTACACCAAGCAATGAAGGCCAAACCTCTATCCACCCTTAGTCACAAAGGTCTGTTGGTGACAAAGGGAAAAAGATTTTGACTCTTGAGGAAATTGAGGAGGAGGAGAGAGAGAGGAAGAGGAAGCTAAGGGAAGAAAGTTCCTCTGGGTCTTCAGGTTTTATGCAAGCTGCAAGGGCTGCCCCCAGACCAAATACTCAAGATGATGAGTCAGGATTACTTACCTGCAGACCAGGAACTATGACATAGATGAAATTATTTCTCTCCCCTTAGAACAACTAAATGAACTGGCTGACATGGAAGTGTCAAGAGAGATGAAAGAAAAAGAGGATGCAAGGTTACTTCTCCAATTCAAAGAAGAGAAAAGACAGAAAAGACTCTACAAGCATGCTCCTACTCTCTCCCCAGTTCAAGAAAGTCCTGTACAAGAAGATGTGGTTCAACAAGAACCTCAAGTAGACAAAGAAGAAGATAGGATCAAAATGATCAACTACCTGAGTGCCACAGGCTTCTATCAGGCAGATGCACTTCTTCCCTAGTCCTATGACTATGTTGAGTTTGAATACTTAAAACAACTTGAGCTTGAGTTAGTCAAAGACAGAAATACAACTAAGAAGAAGCTAAGGGAAGAAGCTGCAAAATCAAGAGCTATCATCCAAAAAGGCATGAAGAAGTCTGCTGACAGGCAGAGGATGATGAGCTTCTTGAAGCTATATAGATTCTCCGGAAAGAGACTTGGCCCTATGTCTCTATCCACAATGGATGAGCATATAAGGGTAATCAAGCAGAAGATCAAGAGTGGAGAGCTTATTGACTTACACTCTCTTCCAAGTCAAGTCCCACCTGAAGTGGAGGTTAAGGTTGAACAACCTGAGACAACATAACCCGGACCTCCTGCTGAGCCTCAGCAAGCTTCATGTTATGATCCACAGTAGGGTCAAACTCCCTCTCCTTCTGTGTCACACCCTCAATTTCCACGAACGGGGTTTTACCGTTAGGAGTGTGACATACCAGGATCTCAGACACGGTCATATCAAACGACTCTATATGAATTTAAAATAAACATTTGACTTTGATCAAAGTAGAAACATAACGAAATAAACATCAGTGCGGAAGCGAATAAACGAAAGGTAAACTAGTACTGAAAGTTATAAGTGCTAAGTCAAAACAAAATGTTCAATGCAAGTAAATAAGTTTGATGATACATGTCCTGAGTGCGTTCCTTAATCGTGCATCATGCTTAAGCATTCCTGTTACCTGAGAAAACATGCTAAAGTGTGTCAACATAAAGTTGGTGAGTTCATAGGTTTTATCACAGATAAAAATGTTTGTAACTGTTTGAATGGTAAAGTAATTAAAACATATCGATAGGTAGCTAGCCTATAAACAAGTTAGTTAGCGTTTCAAACCGAAGCTGACTGTTTGTATGTTTGTATGTTCGTTGCCTTCCCGTCACGTCTCACTAGACAATGACAAATGTTAGGTCAATAACGCACCCGTTTGACCTCCAATCAAGCTAGCGCGACCAGCCCGGGCGGGGTTTGTCAAACCCAGTAGTACTACTCAGAATTACCTCGCTACACATTACTAACGGTTCAAGAATGTAAGGACTTTCCAAGAATGTTTGCACTAACGTAACAGGCGATATCAATAATACTAAAACCATTTTGTAAATACGTTTGCATGTTTTCTCCCCCAAAAAGGAAAGAAAATAAAATAGGGGCCGTGAAGACTCACCTCGAATGCGTTGCAACAAATCAAAAAGTACGCACAAAGTATCGGGTTCCAATTAACCTGAGTTTCATTTAATATTTGTTTGAGATTGAATATTCATAATGGAATTAATTACTCAAAATAGAATGGTATGGTTCGTGATCACGCCTCGGTTCGGATACGGTGCGAGTTATCGATTGCTTCATTTACATGTAAACACACACAAATACTAATTCCCTTCGAAAATATAAACACCCAATTATCGCGTATAAATTTATTATATACTCAACTATCATTATTACTACTACTATCATTATTCTTAACCTTACGTTTAATAACACGACCCACAAGAAATATATATATTGGCATATACTGAATATATTTTATTCACACATATATATCACATACATATATAACACACAATATAAAATATGTATTCTTATATATAAATATAATATGGCAGACATATTATATATATATATATATATATATATATATATATATATATATATATATGTAGTAAACAACACACCCCCATGCATTAATACATACACATCCACGCATTAGCACACATGCTTCCCTTTAACCCACTACACACTCACAATACATATTTATTCTCCACAATGCACATGCACCCACTCAAGAATCCTCCTGCTCCTACCAAAGACTCCATGTGCCCACTAAAGAATTCCATGCACCTAAACACGCAACCACATCCATGCATCCATTAAATTGTCCCATGCACCTCCCATGCGTCTACCCCTCTAACACACACACCCACATAACACACACCATACGCATACATACATGCACATCCACCTTCTGCAATTGAAATCATACTCACACACACAAGATTACTGAGATTCACATATATAAACAAAAACTTGGGACCAAACGATCACCCGACCGGGTAACCGCAAGGCGTTCACCCCGGTTCACACCCACGCACAACGTAGGCATGAACCGAACGTTAAATCGAAACAACCGTTCTAGATCGAAAGGCCGAACCGAACACTAGCGTGATAACAGAACCGAATCTGAGTCCTATAAAACGATGTAATTTCCAAAGAGAACATACCGTATGATGAAAGAGATGATGCGGTATAACGGCGGTGCGTCAACGAGGCTAGTGGTTGAGAGAGCTTTTACCAGTCGGAGGGGAGAGAGGTTTGTGAATGATGGTGGTACTAGGGTTGACGGCAAGAATGGAGTCGAGAGGGGGGTTGACCGTGGAGAAGGAGGGCTGCCGTCGAAGGGATTTCGCTAGGGTTGTGGAGTTTCGGGAGTGAGAAACGGGAATGGGGGTTTGGGTGGTTATTAAATAGATATGGTGTATTAGAATTTTTACAATATAGCCCCCTCTATTTTGTTGTGGTTTCATTTAGTTAGTTTTGTTAGATTTAGGTTAACTAACAACAATAACTACATTTTCCTTTAAATTAAAATAATTATAGAATCGTGGTGAGAGGTTAAATAACAAAAACGAATGAGGATAACCTGAAAACTAGAGTTGTCACATCATCCCCTTGTTGAAGAAATTTTCGTCCCGAAAATTAGAACATCAGATTAATAAAGAAACACTGGGTTCAACCGCGACAACAAAGGAGCTTGCTTAGGATATGGTTTCTGGAGTTTCTGCAACGAACCCAAAACAAAGAAATGTAAGGTTTCGTGAGAGTTGCGACATTATCCCCTTGTTGAAGGGAATTTCGTCTCGAAATTTAAAGAAAGATATCTTAAGAATGGATACCTTGAGAATTAGATGTCTGGCCTTTGAACAGTTGTGGGTATTTCTTCTTCATTTGATCCTCGCGTTCCCAGGTAAACTCTGGTCCACGCCTTGAGTTCCAACGGACTTTGACGATAGGGATACGACTATGTTTGAGCATTTTGACCTCTCGGTCCATAACTTCCACCGGTTCCTCGATGAAACGTAGTTGTTCATCCACATGTATCTCGTCTAACGGAACGATGAGAGTCTCGTCTGCAAGGCATTTCCTCAGGTTTGAAACATGGAACACATCGTGTACTCCACTGAGTTCTTCGGGTAGGTTCAGCTGATATGCTACGGGGCCAACCCGTTTGACAATCTCAAACGGTCCCACGTATCTAGGGCTTAGTTTTCCACGTTTCCCGAAACGAATCACACCCTTCCAAGGTGACACTTTCAAAAGCACCTTGTCACCAATTTGAAATTCCAACGGTCGGTGACGTTTGTCAGCATAACTCTTCTGTCGGTCACGTGCTGCTGCCATGCGGTTACGGATTTGTACTATCTTCTCAGTCGTTTCATGCACAAGTTCAGGACCGGTAAGTTGACTTTCTCCAACTTCCGCCCAACAAATAGGTGATCGGCACTTACGCCCATACAGTGCCTCGAATGGAGCAGCTTTGATCGACGTGTGACAACTGTTATTGTAAGAAAACTCAACCAACGGTAAGTGAGTTTCCCAACTGCTGCCGAAATCAATCACGCAAGCGCGTAACATGTCTTCCAAAGTCTGGATCGTACGCTCACTCTGGCCATCCGTTTGGGGATGATATGCAGTACTCATGTCTAGCCGTGTACCCAATGCTCGTTGTAATGATTGCCAGAAATGTGAGGTAAATCGAGCGTCACGATCGGAGATGATAGAAATTGGCACACCGTGCCGAGAGACTATTTCTATGAGGTAAATACGTGTTAACTTCTCCATTCTATCAGTCTCTCTGATTGGTAAGAAGTGTGCGGATTTCGTCAATCGATCTACAATTACCCAAATGGCATCGCATCCGCTGGGTGTTCGTGGCAGTTTCGTGATGAAGTCCATAGATATCTGCTCCCACTTCCATACTGGAATTTCTGGTTGTTGTAGTAAACCATACGGTCGTTGATACTCCACCTTAACCTTAGAACAGGTTAAGCATCTGCTTACGTAAGTAGCAATGTCAGCTTTCATGTTTGGCCACCAGTAAAGTACTTTTAGATCGTGATACATCTTGTCTGAACCCGGATGAATAGAATACCGTGACTTGTGAGCTTCGTCCATTACCAGGTCTCGTAGGTCTCCATATAAAGGAACCCATATTCGGTCCATAAGTAGCGGATTCCGTCCCGATTTGGTTTCTAGTTGTTTCTCCATGCCTCTTAGTGATTCGGCTTTCAGGTTCTCGTTTTTCAAAGCTTCAAGTTGTGCATTACGTATTTGGTCGGGTAATCCAGTGTGAATGGTGAGTTGCAATGCTCGAACTCACTTTGGCTTAGGTGTTTCCTTTCGACTTAGCGCGTCGGCTACTACGTTAGCCTTACCCGGATAATATTTGATTGCACAGTCGTAGTCGTTCAACAACTCGACCCAACGACGTTGCCTCATGTTCAGCTCCTTCTGTTCGAAAATGTGCTGAAGACTCTTGTGATCGGTATAAATGGTGCACTTGGTACCGTACAAGTAGTGTCTCCATATCTTGAGAGCAAACACAACGGCTCCCAACTCTAAGTCGTGTGTCGTGTAGTTCTTCTCGTGAACCTTTAACTGTCGGGAAGCGTATGCGATCACCTTCTCGCGTTGCATTAGCACACAACCGAGACCCTGAATAGAAGCATCGCAATACACCACAAAGTCTTCGGTTCCCTCGGGTAAAGACAATATCGGTGCCGTGCAGAGTTTCTGTTTTAAGAACTGAAAGGCTGATTCCTGCTTGTCACCCCAACTGTACACAGTGCCCTTCTGAGTTAACGCTGTAAGTGGTTGAGCGATTTTCGAAAACCCTTCGATAAATCGTCGGTAATAGCCAGCCAATCCAAGGAACTGTCGTACCTCCGTCAGAGTCTTTGGCGTAGCCCAGTTCTTGATAGCTTCTATCTTTGCTGGATCGACATGTATGCCCTTCTCGTTGACTACATGATCCAAGAATTGGACTTCTCGAATCCAGAAGTCGCACTTCGAGAATTTGGCGTAGAGCTGCTCTTGTTTTAGTAGTTGCAAGATAAGCCAAAGGTGTTCCTCATGTTCCTCCTTGTTCCTTGAATAGATCAGAATGTCATCAATGAAAACGATAACAAACTTGTCCAGGTAGGGTTTGCACACTCGGTTCATAAGATCCATGAAAACCGCTGGTGCATTAGTCAGACCAAATGGCATTACCAGAAACTCATAGTGTTCGTATCGGGTTCTGAATGCCGTCTTTGATATGTCCTCCTCTCGGACTCTCAGTTGGTGATACCCTGATCTTAAATCTATCTTCGAATAAAAGCTCGACCCTTGCAGTTGATCAAACAGATCATCGATGCGAGGTAGAGGATAACGGTTCTTAACCGTCACTTTGTTTAGTTCACGATAATCGATACACATGCGAAAAGTCCCATCCTTTTTCTTGACAAACAAGACTGGGGCTCCCCACGGTGATGAACTAGGCCTGATGAATCCTTTATCCAGGAGCTCTTGCAGTTGAGTAGACAGTTCTTGTAATTCCTTCGGAGCTAATCTGTATGGTGCTCTAGCAATAGGTGCGGCTCTAGGTGTCAAATCAATCTGGAACTCGACTTGACGGTGCGGTGGAAGACCGGGTAAGTCTTCAGGGAAAGCTTCAGGAAAGTCGCGAACGATAGGGATATCTTCAATCTTCTTTTCTTCAATGGTCTTTTCAGTGATTATAGCTAGGATAGCGGGATGGCCTTTGCGTAAACACTTCTGGGCTTTCATATACGAAATGATGCTAGAAACGACACCACTTTTCTCACCCTGTACGGATAAGACTTCACCACTAGGAAGTGGTACACGAACAATTTTCTCGTGACAAAATATCTCAACTTGGTTCTTAGATAACCAGTCCATGCCAACGACCACGTCAAAACTACCAAGTGTAACTGGCATAAGGTCTATCTCAAACTTGTGTCCGGATAGCTCTAATTTACATCCTTTAAGAATATGAGTTGCCTCAATCACTTTACCGTCAGCTAGTTCTACCGCATAACTAGGGTCCATTTCAGTCAAGGTTACATCTAAAAGCTTGCTAAACTTAGTAGATACAAAACTCTTATCAGCGCCGGTATCGAATAACACAGAAGCAAAACAATCGTTCAGAGGAAACGTACCGGTAACCACATTTTGATCGTTTCTCGCCTCGCCAGAACCAATCACAAAAGCTCGACCTCTGGCGCCATTTCCATTGTTGTTATTTCCATTATTGCCCCTGTTCCCATTCTTCAGTTGTGGGCAATCCTTCCGGTAATGGCCCTCTTTACCACACTCAAAACAGCCTCTAGTCGCTTCACCCTGTCGTTGTTGATGAGGTTGTTGCTTGGTCATCAGTTCACCCCTACAGTCTTTAGCAGCATGGCCCATTTTTCCACACCTTAGACAACGAAAACGATCACACTGGCCATGATGATGAAAGTTACATTTGTTGCACCTTGGATACTTGCCCACATAGTTACTTGATCCCTGACCATTGCTGTTGTTGTTGTTCTGATTATTATTGGTGAAGCTTCGGGAAGAGTCAAACTTTCTGGCTTGTTGTTGCTGAGTGTTGTTCGAGTTCGAGGATTTGCTGGTGGTACTTTCCCATTTTCGCTTGTAGTCAGATGAGCCAGATGTTGTGCTACGTTTAGGCAGAGTGCCCTGCGCCACTGCCTGATCGGTGAGTTTGTGAGCTAGTCGGATAGCATGCTGAATAGTCTCAGGGTCCGCAGCGATGACACTAGCTTGGATCTGAGGAGCTAACCCATCAATGTACCTCTCAATCCTTTTGTAGTCTGGCTCTACCATCTGAGGACATAAAGTAGCCAACTCGTGCGAACGAGTCGTATATTCCTCAATGTTGGAGCCAACCATTTTAAGATTCCAGAATTCACTTTCCAGCTTCTGGACTTCGTTCCTTGGGCAATATTCTTCCCTCATCAATTTCTTGAAGTCATCCCATGGCAGACTATTAGCAGCATCAAGTCCTAAGGTCTGGACCTGTGAGTTCCACCATGTCAGAGCGGGTCCTTCCAATGTGCCGGAGGCGTATTTGACACGACTCTCAACAGGACAGTTGCACATGGCGAATACTGACTCAAGTTTCTCCAGCCAGCGAAGTAATGTGACAGCACCCTCAGAACCACTGAAAGAGTGGGGCTTGCAGTCCATAAACATCTTGAAGGTACAGATAGTTGGACCTGAATCAAAAGGACATATAATTGTTTAAGAATCAATATATGTTATCGTAGGGAAAACTAACGTGTCTGCTGATTCTAGTTTACCTCCTTGATTCAAATTTTGATTGTTCTGGTTCTGATTGCGGGTCTGCTCATAAGCTGCAAGCGCGTCAGCTACACGCTCATTGATGATGGCATCCAATTCAGCCTGAGTCATGTTGATGTTTCCTCGTCCACTCGGGCGTCCAGTTCTTCTTCCAGACATGATTCTTCAATTCACAATACACGACAGTCACTATCAAATAATAACTATTGATAACAATGAATTGTTTCATAATGGTAGGAATGGAGGATTTGTTTGCATATCGATAGTGAGGTTTTATGAGCACCGAGACCTCATGTCTCCACGTATAGCAAATGAAAATTTGTACTGATTATGACCGTTATCACCAAATAGAGTTGCCAGAGTTCTCATGCACGACAAATTACAATTACGTGTGCACCCGTGATTCTAATTTGCTTTGCATGGTCACCCATGGTTCCTCCCATTCGAGATAGCATGCCTTGTCAAGTACCGAGTGTTATCAATGATAGAGGTATCAAAGATATGTTTATTATACTAAGGGTCAAATAACTAAGGTTGTACAAAGGATTCGGTTAAGATAACAACGGGAATTAAGACGATCTGGCCTTTCCCTTTGAAGCTCTAAGCGTCTTCATGTCTAAGCCTGATCCTCTGATAGACTTCAAATCCCTTGGTTGTCCCACGTTTACTGTTCAGACGAGTGAAGATGATAGGGCATGTTGGAAATAGAGACAAGTACGATAGAGTTTGAAAGATTAATGTGCGTTGTTCTCCTTGTTCGTCGTCGTTAGGTTTGTCGTGTGTGCTAGAATAGTGTTTCGTGTTCCAAAGTGATAATGTTCGATCCAAGTCGTCGTTGCTTCAACTACGAGAGTGAAGAAACAGATGTAGATGTTGGAAGTGGGCGAGCGGGACTCTCCGCCCCTCCGTTCGTAGAGGATGATGCAAGTGTCATAGGTAGTGCAAATGATGTTATGTTCGTTTAGTAATGCAAATGTTAGCATGTCGGGAGAATGTTCGTTCAACAGTTGTAATCATGTAAGAGTGTCTGTGCAATGCTAGTGTTGTGTCTACGGCTATAGTCTAGATGCAAATGCAATCCTAGTTCTCTATAACCAGTGGCTCTGATACCAATCTGTCACACCCTCAATTTCCACGAACGGGGTTTTACCGTTAGGAGTGTGACATACCAGGATCTCAGACACGGTCATATCAAACGACTCTATATGAATTTAAAATAAACATTTGACTTTGATCAAAGTAGAAACATAACGAAATAAACATCAGTGCGGAAGCGAATAAACGAAAGGTAAACTAGTACTGAAAGTTATAAGTGCTAAGTCAAAACAAAATGTTCAATGCAAGTAAATAAGTTTGATGATACATGTCCTGAGTGCGTTCCTTAATCGTGCATCATGCTTAAGCATTCCTGTTACCTGAGAAAACATGCTAAAGTGTGTCGTCATAAAGTTGGTGAGTTCATAGGTTTTATCACAGATAAAAATGTTTGTAACTGTTTGAATGGTAAAGTAATTAAAACATATCGATAGGTAGCTAGCCTATAAACAAGTTAGTTATCGTTTCAAACCGAAGCTGACTGTTTGTATGTTTGTATGTTCGTTGCCTTCCCGTCACGTCTCACTAGACAATGACAAATGTTAGGTCAATAACGCACCCGTTTGACCTCCAATCAAGCTAGCGCGACCAGCCCGGGCGGGGTTTGTCAAACCCAGTAGTACTACTCAGAATTACCTCGCTACACATTACTAACGGTTCGAGAATGTAAGGACTTTCCAAGAATGTTTGCACTAACGTAACAGGCGATATCAATAATACTAAAACCATTTTGTAAATACGTTTGCATGTTTTCTCCCCCAAAAAGGAAAGAAAATAAAATAGGGGCCGTGAAGACTCACCTCGAATGCGTTGCAACAAATCAAAAAGTACGCACAAAGTATCGGGTTCCAATTAACCTGAGTTTCATTTAATATTTGTTTGAGATTGAATATTCATAATGGAATTAATTACTCAAAATAGAATGGTATGGTTCGTGATCACGCCTCGGTTCGGATACGGTGCGAGTTATCGATTGCTTCATTTACATGTAAACACACACAAATACTAATTCCCTTCGAAAATATAAACACCCAATTATCGCGTATAAATTTATTATATACTCAACTATCATTATTACTACTACTATCATTATTCTTAACCTTACGTTTAATAACACGACCCACAAGAAATATATATATTGGCATATACTGAATATATTTTATTCACACATATATATCACATACATATATAACACACAATATAAAATATGTATTCTTATATATAAATATAATATGGCAGACATATTATATATATATATATATATATATATATATATATATATATATATATATATGTAGTAAACAACACACCCCCATGCATTAATACATACACATCCACGCATTAGCACACATGCTTCCCTTTAACCCACTACACACTCACAATACATATTTATTCTCCACAATGCACATGCACCCACTCAAGAATCCTCCTGCTCCTACCAAAGACTCCATGTGCCCACTAAAGAATTCCATGCACCTAAACACGCAACCACATCCGTGCATCCATTAAATTGTCCCATGCACCTCCCATGCGTCTACCCCTCTAACACACACACCCACATAACACACACCATACGCATACATACATGCACATCCACCTTCTGCAATTGAAATCATACTCACACACACAAGATTACTGAGATTCACATATATAAACAAAAACTTGGGACCAAACGATCACCCGACCGGGTAACCGCAAGGCGTTCACCCCGGTTCACACCCACGCACAACGTAGGCATGAAACCGAACGTTAAATCGCAACAACCGTTCTAGATCGAAAGGCCGAACCGAACACTAGCGTGATAACAGAACCGAATCTGAGTCCTATAAAACGATGTAATTTCCAAAGAGAACATACCGTATGATGAAAGAGATGATGCGGTATAACGGCGGTGCGTCAACGAGGCTAGTGGTTGAGAGAGCTTTTACCAGTCGGAGGGGAGAGAGGTTTGTGAATGATGGTGGTACTAGGGTTGACGGCAAGAATGGAGTCGAGAGGGGGGTTGACCGTGGAGAAGGAGGGCTGCCGTCGAAGGGATTTCGCTAGGGTTGTGGAGTTTCGGGAGTGAGAAACGGGAATGGGGGTTTGGGTGGTTATTAAATAGATATGGTGTATTAGAATTTTTACAATATAGCCCCCTCTATTTTGTTGTGGTTTCATTTAGTTAGTTTTGTTAGATTTAGGTTAACTAACAACAATAACTACATTTTCCTTTAAATTAAAATAATTATAGAATCGTGGTGAGAGGTTAAATAACAAAAACGAATGAGGATAACCTGAAAACTAGAGTTGTCACATCATCCCCTTGTTGAAGAAATTTTCGTCCCGAAAATTAGAACATCAGATTAATAAAGAAACACTGGGTTCAACCGCGACAACAAAGGGGCTTGCTTAGGATATGGTTTCTGGAGTTTCTGCAACGAACCCAAAACAAAGAAATGTAAGGTTTCGTGAGAGTTGCGACATTCTGAACCTGTGAGGGAGGAACACCCAACTGAGAAAGACAAGGATGATCAACAAGGTGCTGCAGACCAGTCTTCTCAGTTAAAGTCCTCTAAGAGGAAGAAGAGGATGGATTCTAAACCAAAGTCTAAGAAGAAGAAGCCTAAATCATCTACCTCTACACCTCAGGCTGAGTCAGATCGACCTGAGGAAGTGCATGAAGAGGCAGCCCAATCAACTCCAATACAAGTGGCTCCTCTTGCAACTGAGACACCTTTCTTATCCTGGACCTTCTCTACCAATCCAGAAAGATGGTATGTAATCAGAGATCAAGGTGTTGATAATGTCTATACATGGCAAGACATAATCAACTTACCTCTGCATGATCTCTTTGAGATAAGAAGATACTATGAAAGTCTGAATGATCCTGACCATCTAATGAAGAAGGGTATGGTCATCATTGTGCTGAAGACTACTAACATCTGAAGATCTTCTAAATGTTTTGGTAGCATCAGCCTAGGGGGAGTTTGTAAGGATTCCTATAAGTCTGATGCAACCAAAACATCCAAAGTCTCTCTGCAAGCAATGCACTAAAGAATTGAAGTAGAATTGCTTCGGAAGTTTTACACCATGCACTAGAAATATTCTAAGTGTAAAATCTTCCGAAGCCAAGACCAATATCTTTCGAAGCCAAAAGTGAAGTCTTCCGAAGCTTCAGAGACAAAGTCTTCCGAAGCCAAATAGTGAAGACAGATTTCTTCCGAAGACTTTTAGAGATATGCCTTTATCCGATGTATTTTACCATAAAGCTGGACCACCTTTCCGCTGCAACTCTGTAAAGTCACCAACTTACATGAGTTGGTGAAAGGTCCATGCTTTTGGTAATTGTACATTGAGGTCTTGAGTCCATGCTTTCTACTTTATGTACTTTTATCCTTTTTGTAATATATTAGGATGTGAGCTATGGCATGTCATAGTCACAAGTCAAAAGGCAGATATGCCTTTTGATTCTACAATTGATTTTGTTTGTGTCTAGTCAATTGTATCCAGCTGGCTTTCAAAGTATAGCCGGCTGTGGGTTGTAGTATAAGTATTTCATGTTCTAGTATCTTCCTTAATGCTTTGTAACACTTGTAATAGAACTTGAGAAAGCAATATACTGCATCCTTGAAACCCAATCTCTTGTGTTCTCTTGTTCTGTCTCTTACTTGTTACTTGTGTTCTTAGTATCATTATTGTGGTTAATCCAGTTTACTGTTTGATTAAGTTTGGTTAATCTCCTCTTTGTGTTGTTGTGTTGTAAGTGACCACCCTTCACCGGTCCTGTAAATTGTTTATATAATTTTGTATATATTATGAGAGAGAGGCGGTAAAATAATTTTTTTGATCTGTTAGAATGATGACACGTGTCATTTGATATGCTAGAATGATGACACGTGTTTTAAGAAAATCTTCTTTTATTATAAGTTATAAATTATTCATTGCATGGTTACTTCTACCAAGATTAAGATTTTACTTAAAAGAATTATTGCGTATTTGTTTAAGAGTGTCTTTATGCTTATGAGTGATTTTTGATTGAATGCTAATTACTCCTATATTAGCTCATGTTCAGATGAACCATAATTTTTATGTACAACCTGCTTTCGTATGGTACATCTGGGTTCTACACTTCGTATCCTGTGCTCCCGTTTTAGGGGTTCTTCTTTGCCATTTTTGATGGTGCACAGTTACATAGAGCGAGAAAGAAGTTACGGTGATGGTCCGCATTTGACGTCATCGCTGGTGCATATCCGGTTGTTATATCCTGTTGTGAGATCTATGGTAAGAGGATCCGATCCCCTATTATTGCAACAGTGGTGCCAACGGTTGATATGGAAGATGGTAGCAATGTATTGACACTTCATTTGTAATCGATTTACTTAAAAGAATATGATTATTCACAATCTTGATTTATGACATTAACATTAAAATAGGGCTATCAATATTACTTAGATTATAATTGTTACATAATGCATTCAAAACGTATAATATTGTTACAATGTTGGTTCACTTTCAAGATATATGAAAAATATGATAACTTTGATTTATCATTGTCTAATTGGATAAACCATCATGTGAAAATTTTGAAAGTAAGATAATATAGTATAAATGCAAATCATGAATTGATTATCATGCTACGAGTTTATGAATCTTGTGTCATTATAAATTGTAACTTATGTTGTTGACTTGATTTGAGATTTATGTTATTTCTACATATAACTAAATATGATATCATTTAAAATGTCAAGATAAATTAAACATTGTATTTGAATAGTCACTTCACTAAACCATATTTATTATTATTGATTATAATATTACTTAATCAAAGAAAACAAAGTATGTTACTTGATTGGTTTCTAGTTCATCTAATTTAAACAAATTATATGCATTTTTTATAATAATTTGTAATAATTTTCATATGAATATATAATATTAATAACTTTTGTTGAATAGAAAACATATTAAAAATGATGCCTAGTGATTTTTCGCAAGAGTATCATAAATGAAATTTTATTAGGGAGATTATAATAGTGCATATAACTTGCTTTTAGTTTTAGAATTGTCTTCAACATGTCAAATGATAATAGAATGTGTGATTTAGTAGTTGGTATTTTTAGCATGTTTTAAGAATATAACTTATATGTATGATGGTATGTTTAATATTAGAAATCACTTGATTTTAACTTTAAGGTATATGCCTTTCTATTTGTTAGAGATTAATAAATTATAATTGAATAACGAAAATAAAAGATTAAGTTCTGTTTCTTATCAATATCGTGAATGATTATAAATATGTTTTGTTTATAGTAAATGATCCACAAAATTATTGGAATAATTTATTATTAAGAAAGAACATCTCATGTGTCATACTCCTTAAAACTCTGTAACACCCGGTTATTTATTTATTTTGAAGCCGACGAATGAAGAAAAAGAAATAAAGTCCGAAGTCGAGTGACCAAACTCGCCAACGAGAGAAAGTTGAGTGTGTGGTGGTATTTAAAGGGAGAGGGCAGCCCTTACCCTCTCCCCACACCCACATTTCGGCCAAGAGAGGAGAGAAAGAAGGGAGAAAAGAGAGAAAAGGTTGGTTCGTGTAGATTCGAGCGGGCAAAATCGTTGTGTAGCGAGTTCAATCGAAACTCTTCTCGTTGTGGTCGTTTGTATGAGTTCTAGGACCCCTCTTTTACTTGTTTTCAACCGATTTTGGGGCTGGAAAGCATAGAAAACTCGTTTTTGTATGTGTGTGTGTTTGACCCATTTGGGTGTGTTGCGTGTGATGCGTTTGGAGTTTGTTTCCGGGCTTGTATGTGCTTGAATGGTGTTTTGATAGGCATTCCTAAGGTTTAGGATGGTTGATTTAGGCTTAGAATGGGTTTGGATGAGCTTGGAGGCCGAAAATGGCAAATTGGGTTCGGGATGAACTCCATTCTGCATCAGCTAGGGCTAGGCGACCGACTGGAGGCCATACGGCGATTAAGGGTTCATTCGCACGATTGAGGGTTCATTCGCACGATTAAGGGTTCATTCGCATGATTAAGAATTCATTCGTACGATTGGGTGCCAGTCGCATGGGGAGTCATACGACTGAGGGTTCCAGTCGCATAGGTGCTCATTCGCATTAGTTCCAATCGCATGGGACTCATTCGCATTGAGTCCATTCGCATGAGGTCAATCGCATAGGTGCTCATTCGCATTAGTTCCATCCGCATGAGGTCCATACGCACGACTGGGTGTCCATTCGCATAGATGTTCATCCGCATGAGTCCAATCGCATGATGTTCAGTCGCTTGGAGGCCATGCGACTGAAGGGTGTCCATACGCCCAAGTAGGGATGTTGTACCCGGGAAATGTGTAGTTTAATTACTGACTTTCGGGGGAAAGCGCAGTTGTAAGTTTTGACATGGAAATTCCCGTAAGTTCATGTAAGATGACTGTTGAGGCTTAGAGGGTATGTTGGGCATGATGATGATGATGTTGCATATTTATGCATGATGTATGTTATGTATGTATGATGTTGCCCTGTATGATGACGATGACTGTGTATGTTGATGTTCTTGATTTTGATGAATGTTTATCTTTCCTGTGGCTTTACGTGTTATGTTAATGAATGAAATGAAAGTATTATGTAACGTAAAGTGGAAGATAATAAAAGAGGAACATGATGAATGAATGCATGCATTAATAAACGATAGAATGTAATAAAAGTCTTGCAAGCATGGTATAACGGGACACGCCCCTTTGTAAGGTGTTAGCCCAACGGTGTGTGGGTTCGCGACCCCGGGAGGATGCACATCGGGGTCTTTCTTTGTGATTGACCATTTGTATGGAACCATTGTTGCTTGCCTTAGGTACTGTGGCCAGAGGTGCTGGGCACCGTGAATGAAGGTCTATGATAGGCTTAGGTCCAGTACCATGAGCATGAAGGGCATAGCACATGACAATGGTATACCTGAACTTTATCCTAGGTACTGTGGCCAGAGGTGCTGGGCACCATGAATGAAGGTCTATGATAGGCTTAGGCCCAGTATCATGAGCATGAAGGGTAAAGTTCATGGTGTTGACGAAAGGAAAAGATGTAATGATGAACGAACGAATGAAAGTAAGAAATGATGAATGAACGAATGGAAGTTAATGAATGAATGATGAAGATAATAATGATATTATCTATGTGTACGTATGATGCATGATCGCATGAAAGTAAAGTACAGTTTTAACGAAAGAAAAGTATGTTTTATTTTAAAACTAGAACTCACTCAGCAACGCTGACTTTTTATGTGTTTCCAGTTGGCAGGTAATGTTGCTGAGGATGGCGTTGCGAGGCTACTCAGCTATTTTGGGATGACATCCATTTATATAAGGCTTTTGTGATATAATGCAACAATATATTTTGTAACTAGTTAACGATGTATTATTTGGCAAAAGCTTTTATAATGAAATGAGATGTCTATTTTGATAATTCCGCTGTGATATTTTATGAAAGTTAAATGTAATTATATGTTTTATGTGCGATGAATGACCAACTGTAGGTGTCCCGGGAACGGGGCCTTACAAACTCGTTATAAACTTACAAAATGTTGAAAGATTTTGGAAATATAAAATAACCATAACTCGATCACAATCACTTTTCAATTGATATTATGTGATGAGAATATTGTTTATGAGCAAAAGTTGAATAATACAAGTTTCATATATGCTCTAGAAGTGATAATATTATTGAAAGTTTGACAACCATCATGAAAGTTGTGTGGTTTTAATCGATTCCTTGGTGTGAATGTGATTTATATAATGATCTCATGATTAAGTAAGTAATTCAGGAAAATCTAAGGGTGATCATGTTATTAAGATCAACCATGCTAATAATGAAATTGATCACAATAAGTGACGCACTAAGGTAGTGATTCTGTAAGAAAAAATGTTAAACTGTGTTTGAAATAATGGCACACTATTGTTGTGTGTATTATAACGTGCATTAAACGAGCATGAATAAAAGATATATTATCATAAGCTAGAAGTTTATGAACATGAATATTTTATTGGCATGACCGGTTAGACCATCCCGAGTCAACGATTATGTGAAATGTATTAAGAAATCAAGGACTCTTCAAACTGATAAATTGTAGATGTAATGTTTGCTCTCAAAAAGGTTTGTTGTTTACTAACTAGAGTATGGTGTGAATCCCTAAATATTATAAAATTATATATACATAAATATATATATATATATATATATATATATATATATATATATATATATATATATATATATATATATATATATATAGGGGAGGGTTCAAATGAGAACTCACATTTTTTGTGAGAACTCTAGGAACCAATCTCAGCCACTAGTTTTCAATAGCAAAATGGTAATTAACAAACACATAATAAAAAATTATAAAATAAAAAATAACATAAAAATAAAAAAAATAAAAACACAAAATGTTCTCCTAGTTTTCCTGTTTCATAAAAAAAATTAAAAAAAAATAATAAAAAACAAATCTCGTTTTTTTTATAAAATTCGTTTTACATATGTGTAATATCAGATTTACACATGTATAAATCCAGTATTACACATGTGTATAACCATATTTACACATGTGTAAACAACGGATGGACGATTTTTTTTAAAAAATATATCAATATGGTAGGCGTTGGAAAGATAAAAAGATACTGAATTTTATGGTGAAATTTTTTTGGAAAAATGATGTCGTTAAAAAAAATTATGAACGTTTTAAAAAAAGGAGGAAATGACATGTGATAAAAAATGAGTGACTCATATTGGTTCTTAGAGTTTTCAAAAAAAGGGTGGTTCTCATTTGAACCCTTCCCTATATATATATATATATATATATATATATATATATATATATATATATATATATATATATATATATATATATATATATATATATATATATATATATATATATATATATATATATTATATATATATATATTCTATATATATATATATATATATATATATATATATATATATATATATATATATATATGTATATATATATGTATATATATAGGGGAGAGATCAAATGAAAACCATGTTTATAAATGAAAACCGTGAAAACCACCACTTTCCAATCACATAATTTATAATTGATTCGACCTTTTCATTGTTTAAAGTATATTGAAGTAAAATTCAACTTTATTTTTTGAATTCATTATATATTATTTAGTTTAAACTCCAAGGAATGACAATGATGACGAAACAACTTACGTATACGTAACTTGTATGAGTTATATGTACGTAACTTTTAGTTGTACACTTGTTAACACGTACGTACATATACATAACCCCTACATAGACGTAACTATTAGTTGTATACTTTGTAACATGTACTTACATTGTAACACCCGGAAATTTATTATTTTGAGGCCGGCAAAGAAGGAAAAGAAATAAAGTTCAAAGCCGAGGGACCAAACTCGCCAACGAAAAAAAGTTGGGAAATGTGGTGATATGTGTAGGGAGAGGGCAACCCACTCTCCCCACCCTTCACACATTTTCGGGTTCAAGAGGGGGAAGAGAGAAAAGAAGAGAAAAAGAAGAAAAAGTGGTGTTTCGGGTGATTCGGGGGTCCAAATCCGTCGAGTGGCAAGCCAAATCGAAGCTCTTGTCTTTGTGCTCGATTGAGTGAGTTCTAGGACCCCACTTTTACTTGTTTTCAACTGCTTTTGGGGCTGGAAAATGTTCAAAACCTGTTTTTGTGTGTGTATGTGTTTGACCCATTTGGGTGTGATGTGTATGATGCGTTTAGAGTATGATTTCGGGCTTGTGTGTGCTTGTATGGTGTTATGGTATGCATTCCTAAGGTCCAGGAGGGTTAATTTAGGCTTAGAATGGGTTTGGATGAGCTTGGAGGCCAAAAATGGCAGATTGGGTTCGGGATGAACTCCATTCTGCATCAGCTAGGGCTAGGCGACCGAATGAAGGCCATACGGCCGAATGAGGGCGATTGAGGGTCATTCGCACGATTGGGATTCATTCGCACGATTGAGGGTTCAATCGCACGACTAAGGTTTCAGTCGCACGACTGGGAGTCCAGTCGCATGGGGATTGTACGACTGAGGGTTCAGTCGCATAGATGCTTAGTCGCATGAGTCCATTCGCATGAGGTCAGTCGCATAGGTGCCCATTCGCAGTAATCCCATTCGCACAAGGTCCATACGCACGATTTAATGTTCATTCACATAGATGACCATCCGCATGAGTCCAGTTGCATGATGTTCAGTCGCATGGAGGCCATGCGACTGAAGGGTGTCCATACGCCCGAATAGGGCTGTTGCACTCGAAGGAATGTGTAGTTTGACTTCTGGCCTTCGGGGAAAGGTGCTGATGTAAGTTTTGACGTAAAGTAACCCGTAAGTGCATGTAAGGGAATGGTTATGGCCTTAGAGAGCATGTAGGGCATGATGATGATGATGTTGCATGTTTATGCATATTATGAATGTATGATGTTGCCCTGTATGATGATGATGAATGTGTACGATATGTTCCTTATTATGATGTATGCTTATCTTTCTTGTGGCTTTACATGTCATGTTAATGAATGAATGAATGAATGAATGAATGAAGTATTATGAAATGTAAAGCGAAAGATAATGAAAGAGGAACATGAAGTAAGAATGCATGCATTAATGAATGATGAATGAACGAAAGAAAGGCTTGCAAGCATATATATTGGGGTGAGCGACTTTGTGTTGCAAAAGACTCGGATGAAGTGCAATCATTTAGATTGCCTATGAGGTGAGCAACATTGTCGTTGCAAAAGACTCGAGTAAGGTGCTATCGTGATGTTGCCTTGGGGTGAGCAACCTTGTTGTTGCAAAAGACTCGGATAGCTTGCTATCGTGATGGGCAATTGGGGTGAGCAACCCTAGGGGTGCAAAAGACTCGGATAGCGTGCAATCATTGAGATTGCCATTGAGGTGAGCGACCATGTTGTCGCAAAAGACTCGGAAGAAAGAACGAACGAAAAGAATGGAAGATAATGAATGAGATGAAAGATAATAATGATACTATCTGTGTATACGTATGTTGAATGATCGCATGATAAAGGAATGGTTTTCAATGAAAGTAAAGTATATTGTGTTATAAAACTAGAACTCACTCAGCAACGCTGACTTTTATTACATTTTCCAGTTGGCAGGTAAATGATTGCTGAGGATGGCACGACGAGGCTACTCGGCTCTTTTGGGATGGCATCCAATTATATAGCTTTTGTGATGTAATGCAAACATGAATTTTGTAACCGGATAATGATGTATTATTTGGCAAAAGTAATTATAATGAAACGTGATGTCATTTTTGAATGTTTCCGCTGCAATGTTTCCTTAATGCAATGAAATTATATGTTTTATGTGCGACGAATGACCAACTGTAAGCATCCCAGGAACGGGGCCTTACATACATATATGTAACCCTGGTTTTTATGGTTTTCATTTATAACATGGTTTTCAATGGAACCCTCCCCTATATATATATATATATATATATATATATATATATATAGATATATATATATATATATATATATATATATATATATATATATATATATATATATATATCTATATATATATAGATATGTATGTAGGTATATAGATATATGTATATATCTGTATATATGTATATATTCTATTATATATGTATATATATATACATACCATATATGTATATATGTAATATGTATCTATATATATACATAGATATATCTATCTATCTCTCTCTCTCTCTCTCCTCTCTTCTCTCTCCCTCCCTCTCTGTCATCTATCTCCTCTATATCTCTTATCTTCTCTCTCTCTCTCTCTCTCTCCCTCTCTCTCTCTCTCTCTCCTCCCTCTCTGTCTCTATCCTCTCTGTATCTATCTCCCTCTCTCTATCTATCTATCTCCCTCCTCTATGTCTCTCTCTCCCTCTCTCTCCACCCTCTATGTCTCTATCTCTGTCTCTCTCTCTGTCTCTCTCTCTCTCTCTCTCTGTCTATCTCTGTCTGTCTCTCTCTCTCTCTGTCTTCTATCTCTCTCTGTCCTCCTCTCTCCCCTCTCTCTCTTCTCTCTCTCTCTCTCTCTCTCTCTTCTCTGTCTCCTCTCTCTCTCTCCCTCTATCTCTCTCCCTCTCTCTCTCTCTCTCCCCTCTCTATCTCTCTCTCCCCATCTCTTCTATGTCTTCTCTCTCTCTTCTCTGTCTACTCCTTCTCTCTGTCTCTCTCTCTCTCCCTCTCTCTCTCTCCTCCCTCTGTATCTCTCTATCTGTCTAGTGTTCGGCTCCTTACAGCCCCCCTTTTATTTTCAGCCCACCGAACCCTTGATTTACTAAACGTCCTTCGTCTGTCTGATGTTCCTTGTGTTTTCCCTAAGCGTATATCCGGCTGAACGATAAACTATGTAAAAGAACCTAAATATCACCCCCCTTTAACATACATATATGTAAATCAGTTGTTCGTAATTTACATTTATGTAAACCAATGATTCTTTTGATTCTGAAAATAAAAAGTGGTTCTGTAATGATCCTGACCCTATATATATATATATATATATATATATATATATAATATATATATATATATATATCTATTATATATATATATATATATATATATATATATATATATATATATATATATATATATATATATATTATAAAGAGTATGTCATTTAATGTTTTAAAAACAATGCATCGTCTGAATGATTATCAAATTCGCAACTTGACGTTTGTGTGATATGTTGACTTAGCTAATAAGATAGCAAGAACATTTAAATAGCATATTTATTTTGATGATATAAGATTAATCTTAAGTTATTAATGATTATTTTAATACCCCATTTTTCACCTTGAATGGGTCAAAGCCAAAAAGATGATGAATAGAAGGAAAGGAGATCAGAAAATAGGCGTTGTATCGAATTAAACCACATGCTCCACCGCTTGTGCAGGCCCCCGTCAATTAAGTGATGAATATCACATGTTAATTCACAAAATACTTTTGTTGAGACGAGTTATGAATGTCCAAATAGCAAAGTCAATGATTATGAGAGTAAAATTTCATGTTTGTGTTTCGGACCATTACTTACATTTGGAAATAGTAAGTCACGTCAGGTCTATGTGTTGTTGGTCATCCCCCATTACAATTAGTTTTTGTTCAGGAATCGCATACATACCATCTAAAATTATTATGGTGTGCAATATATTATATAAATTTTCCATCACAACGAACAAAGATGGTACCTCAAATTAGGCTATGAATGCATGTTGGATGTGAATAATTTCTATAATTACATAACTAAAGCCATTAACGAGATATTTGCTTACGACCCGATTTATCGGTTTTCTTATTATAAAATTATTATTCCCAAGATGAGGGGGAGATATAAGGCAGTTGGGGAACAAAATAAACTGAAATGAATTATCAACGTCTCATCTTGATCCATAAACTAAACAATGTGAAGTAGAAGTTCAAAGGAAGTTCAAAGGATAATTCATTTGAAAGATTTATGAATTAAATTACCAGACATATTCACTGACCTTAAAAGGGTGACTAAGTCATATATATCAACTACTAATGCTCCAATTAAATTAAAAGTCCTGGAAGGACAACCACGTATTGGTAATAAGTTTAAGGCATATTTAAATCATGGTAAACTAGTTGATTCCAATAATAAAAATCCTCGAAAATTGGAGCAAGAATTATAGAAGGTCAACTCGAGATAAAAGTAAAAGAGTCCCTTGAAAAGAGATTAGACATTATGGTTCTCGAAGAACCTCAAGTACTTGAAAATAAAGAGATCTTAATATATCATGTCTAGAATGTATAATAATATCGACGTCAATGATAATTTTATATATAATAGTGCTTGAAATGATAAAAATGATAAGGATAAATAAGATCTGCCTATGAATGAAAATGATTGGCTAAAAAGAAAGACGCAATATGGCAAAGTTAAAATTCTCTAATGAAATAGAAAGTTATTAGACTTGTTGCTCACAATATTCCCGAATGCAGCCTCACGACATCAACCTGGCCAAGGTAAACGTCACTGAAACAACGATGCAAGCAACAGAAGGATCAACACAAATTAGATCAGTCTAGTTGTGATTCTTAACCGCCATTGACAAAATAGTTTTATCAATAGCAGAATCAGGGCAACAACCCGATCAACCAACGGATGAGTCAGGTCAAATGAGCTCGGGTAAGTCTCAGATGAGCAGGGTCATCATCATGGATATCTTTTCTAAGAATATGCAAAACCCAAAACATCAAAACCTTAAATGAACATCACGCCAAGAGTCTCAGATGAGCAAATCCTCATCATCATCGACATAAAGAAGGCCAAAAAAAGGGAATTAGAGAGAAACAGATGACGACTAGCTACCATAATAGCCAAACCATCACCGCTGACACCCTTACCGACATGAGAACGACCGTCTGCTCTACCTCAATCGTAAACGGGAGGCCGAGCGGTAGCTGTCCCAAGGGGGCGGTGTCACATCCCGGCGGAAGCGTGAAATGCTTGGATGTGACTTTTCGGTTCAAAACACATTGATTACAATAACATACATTCCCAACAATTAACTAAACATAATTTCCATTAGGTATATATATTCAGGATTACAATCATTTATACAAAACTTGTCCATCTATTGGATTTTTACATTTAATTTAGTAATCCTAAATCAAAAGAGATGTCATAATCACTTCATATTATTTGCCAGTTAGTAATGGACATGAACGTCCACGTGAATGCTGAGATCCATCAAATCTAAAGTGATCCAGACACACAACTTCCCTAGGTACTCATACCATCCATTATACAGGTTGAAAGTATAAACTAAGTTATAGAACATGATGCCAACCTGAAAAAGCATACTCAAAATAGTCAACATAAAGTTAGTGAGAACATAGGTTTATTCAATAACATAATTTTTTTTAATTGATGCAACATAAACAAACTCACAACCAAACCTACTTATATGCCAAGTGATTCATAACTGTCATAATATAAATCACAGAATCAAATAATATAACATACATACCCTCATCCGGCAGATGCAAGATGACATATTCCTAAGTAGCGCTACCTATATTATCAGACAGTTCCTCATCCGAATTAATGTTTGTGTCAAAATAAAAGTAACTTATTAAAATTCTCATTGTCCAAAAATTTCTAAACAGTAGCTATCATTGTCCAAAAATTACCAAATTTTACAAATAGTGGTATTTCAATATCTAGATTACCCCATAAAAATTTCAATTAATATTTTTTCATAGGTTATTTTTTAGAATTTTTACAAGATTCACAATATCCGGTAGAAATAGTTATATATCTTCAAAAATTCTAAAATTTGTACAAACTGCCTTATTCAGTATATCATATTGTATGTAAAATATTCATGATTTTACCTACTGTTTTGCTATCACTTTCGATTTTCTTCTTATTAATCATTCTAAAATATGAAACTTTATCATACTAATGAACTAATTCACAAAATTTATTCTATAATTTAAATATAATGTTAAGGCCATTATATAAATTTTCCAGATTTTTATCAAGTTCCGATCTCCTATTTGGTATTTTTCTTCTATTTCCTTAATTTAATCATATAAATTAATATATCCCATATTATTATTTCATATTTTCCAGTTTATCATTTTCAATATTTCCTAACAAATTTCTAAATTTTATTCCTACAATCACAGTCATTTATATATTTAATCTAACCTACTTAGTGAATCATGAAATAACAAGTATTTCAACCCTTTAAATCCTTTGTTTTTGTTTAAAATTCTTGGTTTTTATAAAATTTCTCAAACTTGCTGTTATTAGATCCTTTCTTACTTATTCTTGATTGAAAATCAAGTGTTCATAAGGTTTGTAAATAGCTTTGGTGGTTTATAACTTAAAGGGCTGATTATATATGCATGTTAAATACATATATAACTTTTTAAGCTTGTTAATCATATCAAACATGGATTGGATGTAGAAGAAAGGCTTAGAGAGTTTCTTCTTAGGTCCTTGATGATCCACTTGATGAAGTTGTTCTTGAGCTTGAGGGTTGATCAGTAGGTATTGGTTTGAAGATGGTTGATGTTATAGTGAGGATATGGTGCTCAAGATGATGGCGTTAGGTTGATGTTGGAGTCGAAAGGGAGAGCAAGAGATTGATGGTTGTGTGATTTTGGAAGCGAGAGAGAGAGAGAGAGAGAGAGAGAGAGAGAGAGCCGAGGGATAGTGGCGGTTGTGGTGGTTTTGGTCGATGGTGATGGTGGTGTTATGATGTCCATCGGCCGAGGGTCTCTAGGAGATCTTCATCATTACCTCTAAGTCTTTAGGTTCATGAGGTGTTAGTTTTAGGATAACATATGTCATGCTTTAGAATAGGATAAGTGTATGGATTGCTAGGTGTTAGGTTTTAGTGCTAATGATATTCTTAGTCATTAAGTTAAGGTTAGTTTGTTAATTAGTTACTAATCAATGTTTGTTAACACCCTAACGAGCCGAGTATTAGGTTTAGTTTGTATGTTTGTTTGGTGTTCAAGTGTTTACGATTAAATTGAATTTGGTTTTTGGTATCAACTTTCTAGAAGTTAACTTGTTTGGTAATGTTTGATTAAGTTTTAATCTTAGTTTATTACACATTAGATGAAAGCATATATTAATTAAGTAGCTAATCACATAATCTTATGATTCGGTAACTTACACATATATGGTTCAATAATCACAAGTTCATAAAAGTTATATACATGCACACGTAAATGATTTTGCATGCATGTGTGTCACACCCCAACCTTGACGGCGGAAACGTCGAGGAGTGAGAGTTAAGATCGTTCACAGCCACATAACGCTATTAATAATCCAAATATAATTTAAACATAAGTTTCAATTGTAACGTTACAACATATGTCTCAAAGAATTAAAAGCATAACATAGTATGTAACAAATCATTCTTATTTCATTTATTTATCTAGGTCCATTCCTAGATGTGCAAGCTTCAAAGTGTAGAACGCATACTTGGGGTATTCCTGAAACATGTTAAAAATAAAAGGTCAACATAAAATGTTAGTGAGCATTCCATAGTTTTCAATACATAAGTATATAAAAGATGGCAATTCAAGTCATAAGTTAGTGAATAAAGTGATTAGGGGTGCTATGAACAATGCAACAATCAAACCTCGACAATGTTTTACAAGTCTTAAACGTTAAAAGTATATACGATCAGCTAAGTGTACTTGGATCAACCAAGCAGGCTTGTCTTACCCATAGATCTATGACTTCGCTGGGCTAGCAATAGTTAATGATTGTACATATAACGTCATAACATGGTAACCACATAAGTTCAACTAACCACAACTTAACATGATGAATTGCCATAAAGTTTACAAGTCTCAAATAAGTTTACAAGTGCAAAGTATAAGTTAACATGTTTCACCCCAAAGTGTGAAATAACAAAAAGGGGGTATGGAATACTCACATGATATAATGAGATGATAATAAGAAATTAAACGAGGCTTCAACGATTTCCTTTACAAGTTACCTAAACGTGTTAATTTCAAGGTTAGGTTAAATATATGTTTAACAATTAGACGTGAACTAGGGTTTCAATTGGAATTTGGGGTTTTAATAATTAGGGTAAATAAAATAATATAGCTAATTATATTTTATTTTCATAAAGATGAATGATTATATTGAAATAATAATAATCATTAGCGAAATTGTACAATAAGCATTACTTAAATATTAGCATTGCGGAAAGAAATAATAAACCTAGAGATTAATTATTTAACGCTTATTCAAAAAAATTGAGTAATTAATTATTTAAAGCTTATTCAAATAATTAATTGAGTAATTAATTATTTAAATGACTTGCAAAAGGTAGTTTAGAATTATTCAAAATCATTTTATAAAGTTTTTAAACTTTTAATTGATTTTTAAAAGGTCTTACCTAGAGATTAATTATTTTAACGCTTATTCAAAAAATTGAGTAATTAATATTTAAAGCTTATTCAAAATAATTAATTGAGTAATTAATATTTAAATGATTTGCAAAAGGTAGTTTAGAATTATTCAAATCATTTTATAAAGTTTTAAACTTTTAATTGATTTTTTAAAGGTCTTATAATATCAAAGCCTTAAATAGAAAATGCTATTATTTTATAAATTCATGAATTTTAATAAGAGTTTTAGAAATAAGTTTACTAACTAATTATGATATAACACAATTAAATAATAGATGAATAAATAACTATTTAAATAACTATTAAAATAACTATTTCAATAATTATTTATTTAAAACATGTAGATTTAAAATGTTTAAAATAATCTACATTTGAACCAATATAATTTTATAACATTTAAATAAAATAACTAAAATAATATATTTTACTATTTTTGTTACCTTTTACAAAGTAATTAAATTTAAACAAATAAACAACTAAGTTTTTAAACCTTTTAAAAACTTAGTTTAAAATTCAGAAATCCTTTAGTTAACAAAATAATTTTTCTTAGGTTAATTAGTATATAATAGTTTTTAGAATAAAACAAATGTAAGAAAAATAATTAAATAAACGAAATTGCAGAGGCCCGGTTCGACCCGGGACCTCCTGCCTAGAGTCGGGTGTTGTTACCGGTTGGGCTAGAGCCCCAATCTGTTTAGTTTTCAAAATAATTTTATACATCCATTAATTAAGAAATCCCCCAAATTGATATAAACCCTAGAAACGAATTGAATCCAATTGAAACATCAGATGATTATGATAATGAATTGATATTAGGGCTTTGTTTTCCCACGTTAAACCGAGTATAATGATGTACGAAACTTACGTTGTTGAATTCGAATTGATGCTCTCGGGTTTACGAACGAGTCGCGAGGGTGGAAATTAGTTGGTGGTGATTCGAGTTGATCATAATCAAATTCGTTTCGTGTGGAGCTTCAGAGAGTGTTTATGATTCGAAGCCCTCAATCAATTTAAATTCAAAACACTCAGAAGACGGATTTCAACTGAACTGGAGGTCGAAGAAAATGATGATGATCGAACGCGGCTACAGGTGTGTTTTCAGATGGAATTGAAGGTGCAGATGGTTCGAGGAGTTGATTCAAAAGTTTTAATCTGATTATCTTGTCTTGATTTCGTCTGTTTCATGTCGAACAAGTTAAAATTTTAAATGATAGTTTCGGTTTCAAAGAAACACCACTATAACCGTCGAATAACTCCATTAAAACGGGTCCTTGAGTTCGAAGTAGGTCCACGAGCGTTTTATATAGTTTAATTGCGTTTTAATAGGACGTTTTTTGGTTTGAAAAGGTCGCCGGAGACGGTGGCCGGCGGTGGCCGGAGAAGTAGTCGACGGGGGAAGAGTTTGGGTGGTTTGGGTTTTTTTGTTTTTTTTACACTTATGGTCCCTGTGGTTTCATTACTTTAACATTTTAGTTTTAAAGTTTTGTTTTAGTTTGAATTAAATTACCATATAGACCCTCAAATTTGAAATGTTATTATTTTATGTAGAAGCTAATTAAATACAAGTGACACTTATATTGTTTCTATTTTTTAACAAGATTACTTTTAATATGATTATTATTATTAATCTTATTATTATGATTATTATTGTCATTAATATATAATAATAATTGTTATTAGTGTCACTATTATAATAGTAATAAAGATTAGTCATTATTTTATTTAAGTTATTAACACCTTAAATTTTATAATAATAAGTAAACATTATAACACTTTTAATGTTGTTATTTTTATATTAATTGTTATTTAAAAATGAACTTAAATGAAAAAAGGGAATTGTAATGAAAGGTGAGTGTTCAACGAACAGTGATAGACGTTTGATTACAGTTGAGATGTTTCACTTCATGGAATCTTACAAGTCTCTTGAATTCTTCCAGTGAAATACGAGACGCTTTGAAATTTGGCATATGAAACGTTGAAAAACGATGACGAGTTTCCCGTGGTATGTTAGACTTATAAGCCATAACGTCTAGAATGTAGTGATGTTTTCGAAATAAAGATCACAATTGTAAGAAAGGTTAACCGTCAGGATTTAAGAATCCCAAACGTCACTATATGAAACGATCTTAACGCATATCTTGTGAATATGTATCTCTCCTTTGACCAATCATCGGTCTAAGAATAATACGATATGCGAAGATTTTGGAATAAGTTCACGACGATGGTTAGGAACATTATTAAAAGCAGAAAAATGAATCAATCATTAAAATTAACGATCGATATTTAATGACACACCACGGTATACGACTATTTGAGATAGATACAAGTCAATTTCTCGACCCGTTATCCCACATAAGTCATATGAATCAAACAATCGGTCTATAATGCACTAATTGTCATCATGACATCTAAAATAAGAGGCATTCAGTGATGAGAAATTAAACCGGAGATTCACAAGAACACAGATGCTAGGTTTTGTCATATGTGAAAGTAATACACTTGGACACATGCCAAGTTATGTCTTTTCCTTTACGCCACACATATGACTACAAATTACGAAATTTTATGAACCTTTATATCCACATCGCAACGAGGATAATAACAAGTCTTGTTGTTCAAAACCAGATAAAATTTCAATGATTTTCAAGGTTAAGGGTTCAAAGCAATTCAAGAAATGAAGCAAACATTAAGAACATGTTCTGCAAGGTAGTAAGTTTCTAGATATAGATCGCATACGTGATTCATCAAACCCATAAGTACAGTCGAGAACATTCGTATGACTAGAAAGACATAACCACAAGTTGATAATGTCTTTATTTAGTGGAAAGATTGTTTAAGAAGACTACCATCACACATTCATGTGTTGATGATATCTCAAAATGAAAGTTGATAAGTAGGGAATAAATGGTTCCATATAGCTAGATCAAATCAAAACATAAGGATAAAGGGAAAGAAATCAATTTAAGAATTTAAATGCTCCAAGCTCGGAATCAAAATCAACCTAGAGTGATCGGGTCTCCTTTCAAGTTCAGAAATCATGCTTTGGCTTGATAGGTCCAAACACTAACATTGGTTCACCCTTCAAGTTACTACATGTTTCTTGTCACTTGATTAACACCTTGGTAAGTTGGAGATCAAGAAATGAGAATAGTCATCAAGGTGTGGTTTTCACTCCTAACTTGATGGTGTATTCCCAGGTATGACCACTAACTTACCAATCAAAAAGTTCGATCCCAACTCCTTATTGAGGATCCATAGAAACAAGACGAGGTAACTCACCATTAAGGTAAGGGAAATCACTCCTATCTTAACGGTGAAGTTTTACAAAAAAAAAACAAAATATAACAAGATGAACTTCTTCATCAAAATCCAGAATTCACTCCTACTTTGATGAAGTTGTCTCACTTGAACAAATACAATTCATAAAGATGATATTATCATCAAGGTATGGAATTCACGCCTATCTTGATGATTGAATTTCATAATAGCAAGAAAACAATCGAAGATTGACATTTGTCACCAAAGTACGGGTTTCAATCCTATTTTGGTGAGATCATGTCATTTGTGAAATGTCATTCCAAAGAAAATAATTTAAGTCAATCCTCGGGATAAGGAAATCACCCCGATCCAGAGGATGAAATTTTATAAATCACAATTGGAAACCATTTATCAAAACGAATAGAGAATCATCAAAGTAAGGGAATCACCCCTGTTTTGATGAGTTAGAATCATTTAGGAGATACGGGTGTTCTTAGTCATAGGTTGACTTTCAAACACTTGCATCTCTCACGGTGCAGACGGTACGGAGTTTGACTTAACGACGAAAGGAAAATAATATCAATTAGAAATTCGGAAAATTTCAAGTTACATCAATGTAACAAAAGGAAAAATCATGCTTACAAGCTTAAGATCAATGTTCAAGATAACAGAAGTTGTTGTGGTGTTCAAATCTTGGATGGTTTCAATCGGGAAAGCGAAATCAAGGGCAGGTAATTATTCAACACCACAATGAGATGTGAACATTCGATCCACAATCGAAAGGAATACATGGACTTCTCAAGATATGCGGTCAACCATAGCCTTATTGAAGGCACGCGTACTTATAAGTGATCACTCATCTCAAGGGTTTCGAGTCAAGTAAATAGATTCAATGATCGAGTCAAATCACCATTTACACTTTGCCTAGACAAGGTATCTCGAAATGTAGAAATCCCACCTATTGCATTGCATGTTCTTAGTTATGGGACACATCCTTAAGAAGGCTTGAGAACCATAAGTAACGGTTTAAAGTTTTTGATGACCATTCGGTTTAGATTCCCAATATCCTTGGGTATATTAAGATTCATGTTCACGTTGGTCAAGGTATAGAAATAGTTACATGAAACGCTCAACGTGTAACGGTGTTTAAACGTAAGAGTTGAAATGTCGATTAGGTTCAATATTAACAGGGACATTATGTATGATAAGAATGGAGGGATACCAGTTCAAGGAATCAAAGATTTTAAGATACATAGAGGATGGTTCCATTTGGTAACGCATTACCATTTGGTAACGCATTACCATTTGGAATCGTTGACACGTCAAGGTAAATTGACCCATTTGCCATAGAGACTTGTGTATGTTGACCATAGTTTATCACTCATTCCAGAAATCCCCAGGTAAGCATAACTGGTCTCACAATGAGATTTATACGATATGCTTGCCTTAACCCGAAGGCCTTTTGCCAGGAAATCCAGAATACAGGTGTCTATGTGTCACACAAATTTCTTTGGTTTATGAAATCAAAACCTTGATGAGATTTTCATAGATTAGACATAGAGTCTAAGGAATTGAACCCAGATGATAAGTGTAGATTCCACATGTCGTTGAGGATTGGTTTAGGAAGTTCATTTGTCGGGGAGAATCAAAGAGTTAAAGTTAAGTTTAGGGAGACAAGTAACTAAGTTTAAGCATACAGAAGGCAATCCTATGCTAAGGCATCAAGTTGCACAAAAGGCATAGCATCATGTAGCATGCAAACAACATGTAAGCACAAAGGTATAAGGATCTTTCTATGAGGTTCATGCAACTATAGTCTAGGTCACCATTTCTAATAACCTAAATCCCTATAGTTATGGGCTCTGATACCAATCTGTCACACCCCAACCTTGACGGCGGAAACGTCGAGGAGTGAGAGTTAAGATCGTTCACAGCCACATAACGCTATTAATAATCCAAATATAATTTAAACATAAGTTTCAATTGTAACGTTACAACATATGTCTCAAAGAAATTAAAAGCATAACATAGTATGTAACAAATCATTCTTATTTCATTTATTTATCTAGGTCCATTCCTAGATGTGCAAGCTTCAAAGTGTAGAACGCATACTTGGGGTATTCCTGAAACATGTTAAAATAAAAGGTCAACATAAAAATGTTAGTGAGCATTTCATAGTTTTCAATACATAAGTATATAAAAGATGGCAATTCAAGTCATAAGTTAGTGAATAAAGTGATTAGGGATGCTATGAACAATGCAACAATCAAACCTCGACAATGTTTTACAAGTCTCAAACGTTAAAAGTATATACGATCAGCTAAGTGTACTTGGATCAACCAAGCAGGCTTGTCTTACCCATAGATCTATGACTTCGCTGGGCTAGCAATAGTTAATGATTGTACATATAACGCCATAACATGGTAACCACATAAGTTCAACTAACCACAACTTAACATGATGAATTGCCATAAAGTTTACAAGTCTCAAATAAGTTTACAAGTGCAAAGTATAAGTTAACATGTTTCACCCCAAAGTGTGAAAATAAACAAAAAGGGGGTATGGAATACTCACATGATATAATAAGATGATAATAAGAAATTAAACGAGGCTTCAACGATTTCCTTTACAAGTTACCTAAACGTGTTAATTTCAAGGTTAGGTTAAATAATATGTTTAACAATTAGACGTGAACTAGGGTTTCAATTGGAATTTGGGGTTTTAATAATTAGGGTAAATAAAATAATATAGCTAATTATATTTTATTTTCATAAAGATGAATGATTATAATTGAAATAATAATAATCATTAGCGAAATTGTACAATAAGCATTACTTAAATATTAGCATTGCGGAAAGAAATAATAAACCTAGAGATTAATTATTTAACGCTTATTCAAAAAAATTGAGTAATTAATTATTTAAAGCTTATTCAAAATAATTAATTGAGTAATTAATTATTTAAATGACTTGCAAAAGGTAGTTTAGAGTTATTCAAAATCATTTTATAAAGTTTTTAAACTTTTAATTGATTTTTATAAAGGTCTTATAATATCAAAGCCTTAAATAGAAAATGCTATTATTTTATAAATTCATGAATTTTAATAAGAGTTTAAGAAATAAGTTTACTAACTAATTATGATATAACACAATTAAATAATAGATGAATAAATAACTATTTAAATAACTATTAAAATAACTATTTCAATAATTATTTATTTAAAACATGTAGATTTAAAATGTTTAAAATAATCTACATTTGAACCAATATAATTTTATAACATTTAAATAAAATAACTAATAATATATTTTTACTATTTTTGTTACCTTTTACAAAGTAATTAAATTTAAACAAATAAAACATAAGTTTTTAAAACCTTTTAAAAACTTAGTTTAATAATTTTAGAAATCCTTTAGTTAACAAAATAATTTTTCTTAGGTTAATTAGTATAATAATAGTTTTTAGAATAAAACAAATGTAAGAAAATAATTAAATAAAAGAAATTGGCAGAGGCCCGGTTCGAACCCGGGACCTCCTGCCTAGAGTCGGGTGTTGTTACCGGTTGGGCTAGAGCCCCAATCTGTTTAGTTTTCGAAAATAATTTTATACATCCATTAATTAAGAAATCCCCCAAATTGATATAAACCCTAGAAACGAATTGAATCCAATTGAACATCAGATGATTATGATAATGAAATTGATATTAGGGCTTTGTTTTCCCACGTTAAACCGAGTATAATGATGTACGAAACTTACGTTGTTGAATTCGAATTGATGCTCTCGGGTTTACGAACGAGTCGCGAGGGTGGAAATTAGTTGGTGGTGATTCGAGTTGATCATAATCAAATTCGTTTCGTGTGGAGCTTCAGAGAGTGTTTATGATTCGAAGCCCTCAATCAATTTTAATTCAAAACACTCAGAAGACGGATTTCAACTGAACTGGAGGTCGAAGAAGATGATGATGATCGAACGCGGCTGCAGGTGTGTTTCAGATGGAATTGAAGGTGCAGATGGTTCGAGGAGTTGATTCAAAAGTTTTAATCTGATTATCTTGTCTTGATTTCGTCTGTTTCATGTCGAACAAGTTAAAATTTTAAATGATAGTTTCGGTTTCAAAGAAACACCACTATAACCGTCGAATAACTCCATTAAAACGGGTCCTTGAGTTCGAAGTAGGTCCACGAGCGGTTTAATATAGTTTAATTGCGTTTTAATAGGACGTTTTTGGTTTGAAAAGGTCGCCGGAGACGGTGGCCGGCGGTGGCCGGAGATGTAGTCGACGGGGGAAGAGTTTGGGTGGTTTGGGTTTTTGATTTTTTACACTTATGGTCCCTGTGGTTTCATTACTTTAACATTTTAGTTTTAAAGTTTTGTTTTAGTTTGAATTAAATTACCATATAGACCCTCAAATTTGAAATGTTATTATTTTATGTAGAAGCTAATTAAATACAAGTGACACTTATATTGTTTCTATTTTTTAACAAGATTACTTTTAATATGATTATTATTATTAATCTTATTATTATGATTATTATTGTCATTAATATTAATAATAATATTGTTATTAGTGTCACTATTATAATAGTAATAAAGATTAGTCATTATTTTATTTAAGGTTATTAACACCTTAAATTTTATAATAATAAGTAAACATTATAACACTTTTAATGTTGTTATTTTTATATTAATTTGTTAATCACCAGATTAATTATTAAGCATAATAAATCCTCAAAGTTTCAAAATTGACATAAGAGGTCCTTTAAAAAAAACTTAACAAAGTTTACTTTTAATTTTAACGAAATTAAGAGATGTCACAATGTGTGCATGCATGTTCACGTACCACATATGCATGTTCAATTAGACATACAAAATTCTCATAGAGTTAGTCAAATAAATTCACCTTAGCAATCTCTAATAAGATATACATATATATACTATCAACTTATAACAATTCTTAAGACGTTAACTTACTTAACCTTAGTTTTAGGGTTGTCACAGGCGGTCACCATGATGGTGGGTGACGGGCATCAACCATCACAACGGCCGTCCATAACCAACTAAACACCCACCAAACAGAGATCGATCGGAGGCCAGATGGCCACCGGCACCACCACATCTAACGCTCAGACTCTTAAGTCGGAGAGCACAAACCCGCAACAAAGACCCACTAAATAGAGATCCATCGGAGGCCAAACAGCCACCACTGCCGCTGCATATGTGCATCGAAAAACGAAAGGCCGTTTGCCACTATCGGCCACCAGCAACACACGCACACCGCCACCGTCGAGCGTCCCTTGAAAGCACAAAAAGGCTTTAAAGGAAGAGCACGGTACCCAAAAACAAAGTGACACCATCGGCCACCAACAACACACCCACACCGCCACCACGAAGCATCCTTGAAAGCATCAAAAAGCTTTAAAGGAAGAGCACAGTACCCAAGAACACAACAAGCCTAAAATACCCACATTACTTTCATCAAAATTGTAATTTCATATATATAAATAAATAAATGTAATTAAGTGTTGGCAACTTGATACTGTAATACACAATCCATAAAATATTATAAATCAATGCAGACAAAGTTGTCGACTTGTGGCTTACAGCTATAGGTATCAACTCTTTACAAAAATAATTTAAAAATGTTTACCAAAAAGACCAAGAGCATTGAATCATTGATGAAAGCACTATAAACAGTTTCGAATTCTACACTCTATCATTCTATTAATTCTATTAATAATTCAATATCTTCTTGAATCTGTTGAGTGGCCAATGGCCATATGTAATTCCCCTATACTTTATAGTTATGGAACTATTACCTCAAGAGAAAGTAGCAACTTCTGATCCATGTTCATCAATGACTACTAGTACTAATCCATGTTTCAGTTATGATGTTTTCTTAAGTTTTCAAGGTGACGATACCCGCAAAACTTTTACTGATCACCTCTATGCAGCCCTAAGGCAAGCAGGAATCCGCACTTTCAGGGACAATGACGCTATGGATCGAGGAAAACCGCTTGAGACAGAGCTTCAAAAGGCTATCCGTGAGTCTGCAGTTTTGATCATTGTCTTCTCAAGAAATTATGCATCTTCCAAGTGGTGTCTTGATGAGGTTTTGACGATCATCAAAGAACACGAGAGGCTTTCCTCTAAGCATGAAGTTGTTCCTGTGTTCTATAACGTGGAGCCATCTGATGTCCGGAATCAAGCAGGAAGCTTTAAAGAAGCATTTTGTGGGTATGAGGGTATGATTGAGGCAGAAACAAATCATCAGAAGAAGATTGAGTGGTCGGAGAAGGTGAAAGCATGGAGGGTTTTTCTACGAAAAGCAGGAAGCATCACAGGAATGGTATTAGCTGACGGGTATAAAATACTGATCTTAGCCTTATCCTGATTTGAACAACTTAACAAGAATTATAACTAATACAGTAATACCATGTATAAATAATACACAAAGACATATTTAAACAGAAGCTAACTTAACTGCTAGAACTTGATATTTCCAGATATGAGGCAGAATTCATTAGTAAGATTGTCGATGTCATAAAAAGGAAACTCAAATACAAGTTGTTGTATGTTGAGGACAAGCTACATGGAATTGAGAACCATGTTGCAGAGATTGAATCATGGTTACAAGATCCATCACCTGATGCAGTTATCCTTTGTAATCAAGGTATGAGACACACAGAAAGAAACAACCATATCCAAATGCGTCTATAACTCAAACTACAATGACTATGATGTCAGTTGCTTTCTTGCGGACATTGACCAGACTTCAAGCCAACATGGTGGATTGTTGTGTTTGCTAAAACAACTTTTCTCCAAAATAATAGGGGAAGAAGTTATATGGAAACTTGTTGAGGGAATCGTTAGTGTTACAAATGCGTTATGCAACAAAAAAGTACTTCTCGTCCAAGATGATATAACAACAAGGCAACAATTAACTACGCTACTAGGGCCACAATTGTTTTATACAGGAAGTAAACTGATCATTACAACTAGGCACAAATGGTTGTTAAATCATTTCAAAGTACATCCAAAGGTCCATTACGTTGGTGAATTGTATATCGACGACTCAAATAAGCTTTTTGGTTTGTATGCCTTTGACCGAGATCACCTTATTGAACGCTACGTTAAATTGTTCTCTTAAGGGAAAGACAATCAATTTGTGGGAAGATGCAATGTGCAAACCAGAAGCAGGTCCTAATCCTGAGATTCAAAACATTTCACAGCTGAGCTATGACCCAATAGAAGATACCGAAGATCAAGATTTATGCTTACATGAAGCTTGTATTTTGGTCGACGAGGATAAAGAATCCATTGTTAAATTGTTAGGCGATTGTGATCTTTACCCTTTCGTTGGAATCCAAAATCCAACAGATAGATGTCTACTTTATCTTGATGATGGGAGGGTGATTATGCATCCACTAATCAAGCAGATGGGTAAAGAAGTTGTTCGCAAAGAATCACCAAAATTTTCTAGGAGACGAAGTAGATTGTGAAACCATCAAGATTCATTTAATGTATATAAAATGAAGTAAGCAATGCATATACATTTTTGATATCTCTACTAAATTTACAATATATATTAATCCATAACTTACCTTTAAAAAATTCTTAAATAGGGTTGGTGAAGCCCCTTTTGACTGGTCGTTTTGACAGGTCGCAGGCCCAAAACGGAGACTTCTAGCCCAATTTATTGTCGTTTCAGTGAAGCCCTTTTGATAAGCGATCTTGGGCCTCCAAAAAGCCTAAAGCTTGCTCATCCACACTTGGGCCCACATCAGTTGGGTACAAGTAAGGTAGAAGGACTTGCTCTTGATATGCAAAGAATCCACACAAATAAAGAAAACTTTAAGGTTGGAGCAATCGAAATGATGAAGAACTTAATCCTTTTTAACTTGACTGCTACTTTTTCTGAAAGCTATAAAAAATTGCTAGGAAAATTATGATTGCTCTATAGGCATGAATTTCCTTTAAAATCCATTCCGGGTGCTATACCTTTAAAGGAAGTTGGTAGCTCTTGACTTTGTGTTATGGCAAATAAATCGAAGTTTTTGATGAGTTCAAGGTATATATATTTAGTGCCATCTTTTAAATTCCCGATTGATTACTTATTATGACATATGGAACCATATAAAAGTTTATGTATATGTCTTGTTTTATCATGTCACATGTGGTTTGATTCCTAAAATCCTTACTCTTTCTTATTCTGTGGAGCTCACTAAAACCCATGATTTTGGTGGACTCTTGTTCTTGGAGAGCTTGCTCCATGAAGGATGCCTAAGTTAACCCAGGTTGTGAATCTGCAAGACCCCGGTTTGTGAAGGATGCTTAAGTTTAACCCCAAATACTATGTGTTCTTATAATCATGGTCATATTGGTCAAGAGTTTGGGATGTGATATGTATGCTAATGCATAGGCTTGTTCAAAAAGTATCTGTTGGATTGGCCAGAAGTAAATTTACAAGAGGCTTGTCTGAGATGCAAATTGTGTATAATTTTAATAAAATTTTATGTTTTATGAAATTTTTTATCTATGATTGTAATCCATTTAGCTTTCTCAGAAGTCCCTAAATTCAAACATAATTTATTATTATAAATGTAATGATAACTTTATGCATCAAAATTTGAAGTTGAAAAATCAAACTACAAGTGCATAAATAAACCAAGGCGATAGAGCCCGATCTGTAAATCGGGCAAATCAGGAACAGACATCCTCGCCGTGTCGGCCATACTATACATCACTTCTATCATCCACTTGAGCATCATGTGTAACTGCCTTAGTATAGAGCCAGGCATCATATTTAAATCAAGAGACTCCTGTGACTACACATGAATTTCTTGCAACAAGTCATGTGATAGTGTGAATGGTCGAAGCAAAATATGAGGTGGTCCATGCTGACGCAGTGGCGGTCCAGGCTAAGGTAGTGGCGGTGGTGGGTAGTAGTGTAGTGGTGGTGGTTGTGGTCCTTGATGTTGTTAGGACTACACCTGAGCATCCTCACCCACTTGAGATGCCAGCTGTGGCGGCTACCAAATATGCACCCCTTAGTCTAATAACCATCTAAGCTAGTTGTCGATGAAAACAATTATGTTCATCAATATAACAGTATGACGGCCAATGCTGCATACAATTGTGCCTGTCATCGACAACCGCACCTCTTCCAAGAATGTTCCTATAGAATGAGCAATGATGGTGATGTAATTGCTACAAGTGATGGTGCCCTTCATCTGAAATAGTTAAACAATATTGTTAGACTTATGCAAATTTATTTCAAAACAACAAATGAATAATATACATTCCAGTGGAAGGTTGAAAAAGTAGTAGGCCAAACAAAAAGCTATGTTGCACCTCAAAGGTGTGATCATATACCTGATATATTATACATCAATGGTGACAACTTGCTTCCGATTATCTTCACGGCTAGTAATGTTTTGTGTAATGCACTGATGTAACTAGCGATATACAGGGTCTCTAATAACGTTGGCATGCACGCCCCACCCCGTGGATAATCGCTAATGGTCCGCCACCATGTGACTATTTTCCCGACCTCCTCTGGTGCCCCCTAAACAACCATAATATCAAGAGCCTATAGTTGTGTGGGTGTATAAATATCGAGAATAAACACCCAACCTATGACCATCAGCGAATACTCCTAACCGTAAACTAAGAATTAACAACCACCAAGAAAAAGGATTCGAGATCATGGATAAGGTTTCACAACAGACTGCCAAGGAATGGGATTTGAGATCATGGACCGCCAGAGCACCGCCAACCGTCAATAGTGAGACGTAGCGGTCCAGAAGAATATTCCTTTCAAAGATGTGAATATTCTATTTAGCGTGTTCAAATATTTCTTTTTAAGTCGATGATGGACCACCAAGGTTGGCTTAGCGGTCTGCCAAGGTGCCCTAAACAGTAAAATTGAGATAAAACCCCAAAAATCCCAATTTCACACATTTCAACCATCAACCTCGGTTCTCACTCTATAGAAATGCTCTACCCACACACACTCTCTCTCTCACTCTCTCTCTTTAAATATATAGTTTCAGTTTAGTGGAAGGCTTGAGGATTGATTAGACCTTGTATCATGTTTGTTGATGTTGTTTTACATGGGGTTGCATCTAAAAGTTCTCGGTTTTGTTGGTAAGCTTTGTTCCCATCTAAATACGATTTATTGCTATCAATGAACGAAATGTGACATGTGAAACTCCATTGTAGTGTTGGTTCTCTCGGTAGTGGATTCATGATCGTCTAAGTTTGATTGTCAGCTCAAATCTTCTTTGATAAGGTTTTAAACCCACACATTGTTTATCATTGTGTATTTATAGGGTATATCGAAAGTTTCAGAAAGAACCAAACTAATTGCTAGTGTTAGAATGCATAAGGTTGTTATAGTAAAAAATGGCAATGTCTTGATAGATGAATAACTCACGAGACAAGTCCGATGGTAAAAAGTAATGGGTAAAATATGATGATGTCATATCCTTGTAGTTGACATGGAAAATAAGCATGAAAATGATTGTTCTGAAGTGATAAGTTAGGTGCATCTAATCACTAGGTTGGGTGTGTGCGTGAACCCTAGCTTTTCAACACTTAGTCATCTTTAGCTGTTTAACCATCTTTTGATAGAACCCTTCATCCTTCCCAGTGCCAATCCAAACCTTCAAAGGAAGAGGCTGGGAGATATCAACCTCCATGCACACAAGTGCATACGTAGGATAAGTAAGCTCTAGGGTACGTTGGTCAGCCATGAGAAAATGACTAAACCTACTATTGAGACCCTAGCCTCATGTTATTAACATGACCAGGCCTGGTAAGATGAATTAACTTGGGTGGGGAACTTTAGGTGGTTACATATTCTAAGTAATAAGAACTTAGCAGGTATGTCTGTGTGATACAGTGTTACAATACGCTTACCAACTAGTGTTTAGACACTTATCGAGAAAGCTCATTGTTGTGCCACTAACCATCCCTTGTTTTAAGGTTGTATCCGAGCTAGTTAAACAATCTGATGAAAATGTGTAAAATGTGTGCGGAGAAGTAAATTAATCCAAGATCTAAGTAGCCATCATCTTAGGTACGTCTAGACCAATTGTGGTAGCTATGCACAGGAAAATCTTTATGGTAAAGAGAAAATTACCGGTAGGTTTTGCCTAGTTTAACGTTAGGACATTTTAGTCGAATATGATCTAGGTAGGGAAGCCATAATCTTTGGTTAGATACACAATCAAAGGCCACAATGGAGACTGTGGATATGGTTGGACCGGTTCGAGCCCGTAGTGAAGACTATGGATAGGACTTATGGATAATAATAGTCAAAGACCATAATGGTAATCTATAGATAGGACTAGGGCAGGTCCGAGGTCACAACGGACACTATGAATAGGCTGAGCAGAATTGATGGCGTGGGGTTTGGTCGGCTGTTATGTCTTTAACCTACCATCCTATTGTTTATATAATAAAACCTGGAGTGGCACATATGTGGTCAAAACTGATGCTCATTATGATGAATTAGGTACAGATTTAATTCGTTGATATTTACTTGCATTCTTTGTTATGTTGTCTAAGAGCTCTAAATTCATTGGTTATGGCTCACTAACAACATGGTCATCGACGTACTTTAGCTCGTGATGCAGGTTCAGGAGGTACCGGGAGGCTCTAGCTAGGTCAAGGATATTTAGCAGGTTAAGTCTGAATAAAGTCTTCATGTAAAAGATATTGACTTAGTTAAACCTACCTAGGGTAGTGTATTTTTTATGTTTTGTAATTTGAATACTATGGATGTGTGGAATTATGTAAGCATTGTTAAAGTTTTATATCAATCTAGTTATGTGGTCTTGAATGTAATGTCTTCTGTTTCATTACGTGTGTGATACAACAGGTCGCGCTCGTGGATCGAGGTGTGACATCATCCGGGAAATGATGTTAAAGGGCCCCACAGAGTCTGCACCCCAAGAATCTCTACCAGTCCTCCCCTAACCACAATGATAACTCCTAAGCAATCGTATGAGGGTCATCCTTCCCTAAAAAACATGATACAAAATGGCAATCTATGAGCAGAGAACTATAGGGGCAACATTACAACATGAAATGTTGTTTTATGGGAAGAGAACCATATGGGCATTATGATATGCAGTGTCAGTCTATGATTAGTGAATTGTAGGGAAATTATTACGACATGAAATGTCGGTCTATGGGTGGTGAACCATAGGGGCGGTATTAAGATACACGATATCGATCTATGGGTGGTGAACCATATGTGCTTTACTACGATACGACATGTCAGTGTACAGGTAAAAAATCATAGGGGTATTGTAATGATATTATATATTAATTTATAGGTTGAGAACAATAAGGGTAGAATCAGAATATGCATATGATTAGCAGGTATTGCTAGCAATTACATGAATCCTTATTTATAAGTTAAGTTTATGCTATAAGGTGATCATGACATGAATGATGTGACCAAGGTCGTTGTCATGTAACGTCTGGTATACTAAGCTACGTTTTATGTAAAAACTAGAAGTCACCTAGAAAGCACTGACTTTTTAGTATTTATGTCGGGTTCTCTAAGTAAGGCTAAGACAAAGTGAATGGATGATATGAGGTGAAGGCTACCCTGGATAGGAAAATTGACATCTTGATTATCTGTTATCATTATGTTTAAGATATTGTTATGTTTGACTCATGAATTGTCTTTTGAATGACGCTGAACAATGTTGAATGATTTTCAGTTGCTATGATTAATGAAATTTACGGTTTAAAATTTATAATTATGATGTCGAAATCCAATTGTGAGTCTTCGTGAGAATGGGACCTTTCAATTCTCCTCATGTGAGAAGCATGTGAGGGGATTTAATTGATAATCTATGGACTAAAAGGGTTAAGTGTGTTTAAATACAAATATTTGAAATTATTGTATAGTTATTTTCAATATTCAAATCAAGTTATACATAAAGTATAATAAATATATATAAAGCTAACTATGAATATATATATATATATATATATATATATATATATATATATATATATATATATATATATATATTATATCTATATATATATATATATATATATATATATATATATATATATATATATATATATATATATATATATATATAGGGGAGGGATCAAATGAGAACTAGTTTTTTTTGTGAGAACTCTAGGAACCAATCTCAACCATTAATTCTCAATGGCAAAATTGTAATTAACAAAAACATATTTAAAAAATTTATAAATCTAAAATAACATAAAAATAAAAAAAATAAAAACACAAAAATGTTCCCCTACTTTCCCTCTTTCATAAAAAAAATAAAAACAAATTTATAAAAAATAAAAAAAATTCCCGTTTTTTTAACGAAATTCGTTTTACACATGTGTAATATCGGATTTACACATGTGTAAATCCAGTACTACACATGTATATAACTAGATTTATAAATATGTAAACAATGGATGTATGATTTTTTTTAGAAAAGTATATCAATATGGTAGGCGTTGGAAAGATAAAAAATATTGAATTTTATGGTGAATTTTTTTTGAAAAAATGATGTCGTGAAAAAAAATTATGAACGTTTTAAAAAAAATGGAGAAATGACATGTGATTTGCATGTGATAAAAGATGAGTGGTTGAGATTGGTTCCTAGAGTTCTCACAAAAAAGATGGTTCCCATTTGAACCCTCCCCTATATATATACTAGGCTAAAGACTCGTGTAACACACGGGTTCAATCCAAAAATATTGTTGTTGTTTAAAAAGTTTCGTAAGTTATAATGTCGTTGATAATATTTTGTACATCGACTTTTATGTATAATTGTTAACATCAGCTACATCTTAATATTAGTAGGTTTTCTCTACTAATATTTATACATATAAATAATGTAAAATATAAAATAATATAAACTTATAAATAAGAACTTTAAGTAATAAAAAATTAAATTGAACATGAAAAACAATATTTCAAATTCATAAACATTTGAAAATTTATTTGTATACAACATTTGATATTTTGTTGGTGTTTTCCCATCACTATCTATATTAATAATTTTAATCTTTGTCTACTTTTAACTCGAGATAATGTAACATAGAGCTGACCATAATCCTTGTTTAAAAATAAACCAACTTTAGATAGCGATTGTCATTGGCTCTTTGTTTATTATTATTGCAAAATACACTGCTAACAGGAACTGTCTTCTTTGAAGTTCAAAAGAAATCATTTTGTCTGAAGGTGCCAAAGTCATCCGTGAAAAAAAAATATGATTTTTATTATTACTTCCAGATACATCAAAATAATTTGTATATATCAAACGAATTCTAATTAAACATAACAATAATATGGCAGTACACATAAAAAGAAAATAAAGAAGTTTAAGAAGTAGAAGAATGTAATATCTTTTTACAGATGGATTGTTGAAGTAGATCATCTTCAAATCAAAAAAATTGAAAGTAAAATAATATTAATTCAAAAAAATAATTATAGGATAAATCATAATCGCAGAGGATGAAAACTCAAATATAACAAAAATACCTTTTGTTGAACAAACTTGATAAAACCGATGCCAAAATGAGAACGTTGATGAAGTACGTCAAATGCGATATCATCAGACTTTATAAACACAAATCGCGAGGGTCGTAAAACTGGGATGGTTGAGAAATATTTTAAAATCAGGTATAATTTCATATCCAAAAAAAATACCCATGAATTCCTTCAAATTGGAGATGAGTCGATGAAAAAATCTCGTAACTTTTATCAAGAGTCAAATATAAACCAATTATTTAATGGAAACACACAATCAAGTAATCGATTTCATAGATGAAGAAAATCATAGATAATTTCTACAGTTTTTGTTGATAAATTATTTGAAGAAAAAATAAATATCAGGTATAATTTAATTTCTAAAAAAAGATGTGCTCTAAAATAGGGTTAAATTTTCAAATTTTCCCTAAATATCTCTTGTATCACAAGTTAAGTTTTAGTCAAATGAACCTAGACTAACACTAAGAACAGATACATAATTAGGTGGGAAATGAAAAAAATAGAGCCCTAATAGAATGCCACGTGACACCAAAGTTATTATTTTATTAATAAGTATAGATTTGCACATATCAAACGAATTCTAATCAAACATAATAACAATATGACAGTACACATAAAAAAATAAAGAAGTTTAAAAAGTAGAAGAATGTAATACTTTTTTACAGATGGGTTGTTGAAGTAGATCACCTTCAAATCAAAAGATTGAAAGTAAAGTAATATTAATCCAAAAACACAATTGTAGACAATGATAAGATAAATCATAATCTCAGAGGATGAAAACTCAAATATAAAAAAAATACCTTTTGTTGAAGAAAACTTGATAAAACCAAAGACAAAATGAGAACATTAATGAAGTACGTCGAAGCCGATATCATCACACTTTATAAACACAAATCGCGAGGGTATGTAAAGCTGAGATGGTTGAGAAATATTTTAAAATCGGGTATGATTTCATATCCAAAAAAAGATACCCATGAATTCCTTCAAATTGGAGATGAGTCGATGAAAAAATCCCGTAACTTTTATCAAAATATAAACCGAGTATTTAATGGAAACACACAATCAAGGAATTGATTTCATAGATGAAGAAAATCATAGATAATTTCTATAGTTTTTGTTGATGAATTATTTGAAGAAAGAAGAAATATAAGGTATGATTGAATTTCCAAAAAAAAGATGTGTTCTAATTTAGGGTTAAATTTTCAAATTTTCCCTAAATATCTCTTGTATAACAAGTTGACTTTTGGTCAAATGAACCTAGACTAACACTAAGAACAAATACATAATTAGGCGAGAAATGAAAAAAATAGAACCCTAATAGAATGCCACGTGCCACCAAAGTTATTGTTTTATTAATAAGTATATATATATATATATATATATATATATATATATATATATATATATATATATATATATATATATATATATATATATATTAATCAATTAAATGATAAGTGAACAGAGATTGAGTTTGAAAAATGTATCATGCGTTAGTGCTCGAGCTTTATAATTAAAACTCTAAACACACCGAGCTCGAGCTCTTTTAACAAAACAAGTCGAGCTCGAGGTTAAGGATTGTTTATGTATACACCCATATTATATAATTAGTAGGTTAGAAAACCCAGTGTATTATATGAGTGAAATAAATTCAACATATTTTTTACCATTATTTTATATATGTTTTATATGTTACATGTTATTAGCCATTGGTGAAATAAAAAATGATGAATATCTTAGAAATTATAAATAAATTATTAGAATAAGAAGATTCATAGTTTAAATAGAGTTAATCACTGTTTTAATCTTTAAGTTTTACGAATTGTCTCCATTTGAGTACCATCCTTTAATTTATCTTCGTTCTTGGCCTGAGTTTTACAAGTCATTTTTTTTTCGTCCTTTTGACTAACGGAGTTAACATTTCTGTTATATTTTTTAAAGACCAAAATACCACTATGGGCTTAAATGATTAAAAAAAATCTCAATCTCACTTCTTACCTTTCTCTCTCTACACCCCCCCTTCTCTCTCCCTCTCCACCGCCATCAACCCACCCCATACCCTTCTCTTTCAACAATCACTTGGCAACCACCTCCAGCAAAACACCATTTGGTCAAACCACAACCACCACCATTTCGGCCCAGCCATCAACCAACCTTGACCACCCAATTATTGGTCTGTACACTATCTGGCCACCCCACAACCACCACCGCTCCAACCATGATTTCTTGCCAACCATCACCACTGTCGTGGTATTCTAGGCCGAAGATCACCACCACTTGCGGCCTCTAGCTCGACCACTATTATCACCATCGCTGCCTGGTCACGGTTCCAAGCCGCAGCAGGTGTGGTTGTGACCACCAACTCGGCGTCACAATCTTCACAACCATGAATCACCATCATAATCGCCTTCATCACCACCTCGTTCCAGCACTCCAGCCAATAACCACCATCATCATTATGTGCCAGAACCCTAACCACCTAAAATCGCCGAATCTACTTGTTCTTCTTAAGTAATCACAACCAAGTCAAGAATTAGAGAGGAACATAGAAAAATTTAGGACCGCCGAGCTCCATTGCTAGAACATGGTGGTCGGAGATCACGATGGCCTTGAGAGGGGGTGGCGGCTGCATTCCTTCTCTCTCTCTCTCTCTCTCTCTCTCTCTCTCTCTCTCTCTCTCTCTCTCTCTCTCTCTCTCTCTCTCTCTCTCTCTCTCTCTCTCTCTCTCTCTCTCTCTCTCTCTCTCTCTCTCTCTCTCAGACTCTTAAATAGGAAAAATGGGAAGTGGATGGTTTGTAATGAAGGGTATTTTAGTCATTTAACACTAACTTAACAGAAAATATAAACACAATTAGTAAATTATACTGAAATTGAGTTTTTACCCAAAATGGTGTAGATAGAAATTTTATTTACCAAAATGGTGTAGTTGATAAAATATTTACCAAATTAGTGTAGTTTCAAACTTTTATTGTTTCTCACTCTTATTCTTGTTGGTTACATAAAAAGAATTTTATCAATTGTTATTTAATACTTCTAGGGATAATATCTCTAAATTTTAAAAGTATTTATATTTAAACTAATTTTTTTTTCAATTTTCCAGAAATAGTTTCAAAGTTCTTTCTAAAATATAAGAATGTTTTCTAAAACTTTTAGTTATTATATTATTAAAACAGAGTTGTTGTTTTTTTCAATTTCATTTAACATTTTTAACTCGATATGTAATTTTTTATTTTAGTTTCATTTGCTTTTTACAAATTTTATAGTAATCTTTTTTTGATAATTTCTCTTTTTTCTATCATGTAACATTTTTGTTTAGTATTAAAAATATTTTCTTTTTCTCTATTACAATCGTGATTTACTATTATCTCTACATAAAAAAAGTGCTAGTACTCATCAATTAACAACTCTTTATTGTAAAACCAAAAAAATTTTTGTCGTTTTTACCTTTGGTAAACTACTATGGCAAGTGGTTGAAGATCTCACATAACAAATAGAATGGATGTTACATTTACGCCTCAATAAATCACTAAATCAACTACAGTCGTTCTTTGCGATACTTGGAGCTTCATGAATGCAATTTAGTTTCATTCCAATAGTTATTTATATATGTTGTCTTGTGATTCTTCTTTCAAATAACACTAGATATTTAAATTTGAAAACAAGAAAAGTGGTAGAGAGAACCAATAAAAAGGACACAAAAGATGAAAGATTAAAATTGGTAAAGAAGTTATATATTTGATAGGGGTAAAATTATGATATTTTAAGTTTTGATTGGTGTATATATATCTATATATCTATATATATAATTTTTTTAAATTAAGTTTTTAAGTGGATATATGAAGTTCTCCAAAAACTTAAAAAATCTTTTCTAAAGTAATCAATAGAAATAGAAGTGAGAAAACAAAAGGTTTTAAAACTATACTATTTTAATAAATATTTTATCAACTACACCATTTTGGTAAATAAATTTTCTATCTACACCACTTTAGTATGAAAAACACTACTGGAATAAACATGGTTTGCAAAACTTAAACTAAAATAAAAATAAATTAAAAATTAATACTCAAATAGAAACAATTAGTAAAACTTAAAAACTAAAACCGAGATTAACTCATTGTTTAGTTTTGTGAATTATCTCTATTTGAGTATCATCCTTTAATTTATCTTCGTTCTTGGCCTGAGTTTAAAAGTCGTTTTTATTTTCGTCATTTTGACTAACGGAGTTAACATTTCTATTAGATTTTTTAAAAACCAAAATACCACTATGGGCTTAAATGAATTTAGAAAAAATCTCACTTCTTACCTTTCTCTCTCTCTCTACCCACCCCCCTTCTCTCTCTCCCTATCCACCGTCATCAACACACCGCATACCCTTCTCTTTTGACAATCACTTGGCAACCACCTCCAGCAAAACGCCATTTGGTCATACCACAACCACCACCATTTCAGCCGAGCCATCAACCAACCTTGACCACCCAACTATTGGTCTGTACACTATCTGGCCACCCCATAACCACCACCGCTCCAACCATGATTTCCTGCCAACCATCACCACTGTCGTGGTATTCTAGCTCGACTACTATTATCACCATCGCCGCCCGGTCACAGTTCCAAGCCGTAGCAGGTGTGGTTGTGACCACCAACTCGGCGTCACAATCTTCACAACCATGAATCACCATCATAATTGCCTTCATCACCACCTTGTTCCAGCACTCCAGCCAATAACCACTATCATCATTATGTGCTAGAACCCTAACCACCTAAAATTGCCAAATCTACTTGTTCTTCTTAAGTAATCACAACCAAGTCAAGAATTAGAGAGGAACATAAGAAAATTTTAGGACTGCCAAGCTCCATTGCGAGAACATGGTGGTCAGAGATCACGATGGCCTTGAGTGGCGGTGGCGGCTGCATTCCTTCTCTCTCTCGCTCTCAAACTCTTAAATAGGAAAAATGAGAAGTGGATGGTTTGTAATGAAGGGTATTTTGGTCATTTAACACTAACTTAACAGAAAATGTTAACGTAATTAGTATATTGTATTGAAATTGAGTTTTTACCCAAAATGGTGTAGATAGAAATTTTATTTACCATAATAATGTAGTTGATAAAATATTTACCAAATTGGTGTAGTTTTGATATTTTATTGTTTTTCACTCTTATTCTTGTTGGTTACATAAAAAGAATTTTATCAATTGTTATTTAATACTTCTAGGGATAATATCTCTAAAATTTAAAAGTATTTTTATTTAAATTAATTTTTTTTCAATTTTCCAGAAATAGTTTCAAAGTTCTTTCTAAAATATAAGAATGTTTTCTAAAACTTTTACTTATTATATTATTAAAACAGAGTTGTTTTTTTTTCAATTTCATTTAACATTTTTAACTCAATATGTAATTTTTTATTTTAGTTTCTTTTGCTTTTTTACAAATTTTATAGTAATCTTTTTTGATAATTTATCTTTTTTCTATCATGTAACATTTTTAACATTTTCTTTTCTCTATTACAATCGTGATTTACTACTATCACTACATAAAAAAATGCTAGTACTCATCAATTAACAACTTTCTATCGTAAAACCAAAAAAAAATTATCGTTTTTACCTTTGGTAAACTACTATGTCAAGTGGTTGAAGATCTCACATAACAAAAAGAATGGCTGATACATTCACGCTTCAATAAATTCACTAAATTAACTACAGTCGTTCTTTGCGATACTCGGAGCTTCATGAATGCAATTTAGTTTCATTCCAATAGTTATTTATATATGTGGTCTTGTGATTCTTCTTTCAAATAACAGTAGATATTTAAATTTGAAAACAAAAAAAGTGGTGTAGAGAACCAATAAAAAGGACACAAAAGATGAAAGATTAAAATTGGTCCAGAAGTTATATATTTGATAGGGATAAAATTATGATATTTTAAGTTTTGATTGGTGTATATATATCTATATATCTATATATATAATATTTTTAAATTAAGTTTTTAAGTGTATATATGAAGTTCTCCAAAAACTTAAAAAATCTTTTCTAAAGTAATCAATAGAAATAGGAATGAGAAAACAAAATGTATTAAAATTACATTATTTTGATAAATATTTTACCAACTACATCATTTTGATAAATAATTTTTCTATCTACACCAGTTTAGTATAAAAAACTCTACTGGAATAAACATGGTTTGTAAAACTCAAACTAAAATAAAAACATGGTTTGCAAAACTCAAACTAAAATAAAAATAAATTAAAAATTAATACTCAAATAGAAACAATCGGAAAACTTAAAAACTAAAACCGAGATTAACTCATTGTTTAGTTTACGCTGCCATTTCTCGTATGGAATAAAGAGATGTCACAAATAAGAATTCAAATTTTCATCACAAGCAGATCTTCGATCATGATCATTCATCCATACATTGTTCATCGATTGTGATCTTAATTGAAATCAAGAATTAAGAATGAATAATTGCATGTATTGAACCACTAATCGTTTTCAGCGAGGTTTGTTGTTCAATGGCGACAAGGAATAGAACATTTGTGTTTAGGAGATACAGAGATGCATTGAAGAGCGTTAGGGTTCCGCCAGGCCGTCCAAATGCGGTTTCCTCCAGCTCCGGCGGTGGTCCGGCGGTCGAAATGTCTAACGCCACTGTGCTTAAGCAAAATCGCTCTTATGTTCCGCTTAGTACAGAGGATCCTGGAACCTCAAAGTATGTACATCACCATTCTTTTTCGTTTCAGTTAGTTTATGACCTGAAATGTATGTGCAATCTAGGGTTTGTATTTTGAGCTCTGAATTTTGAAACAATGTAGTGACATTTGTGTTTGTGGGTTCGCACATGAGATGTACGTATGCATTTCTGATATCACCCGTTTAATAGTGAGTTATTGTAGCCAAATTTGTTTATGATCATTGAGGCATGAGGGAAATGGAAGAAATATGTGCAGCCTGGTATGGACATCTAGAGGAACAAAATGTTTAAGCCTACGTCTTTTTGCCTCACATGTAACATCTATGTTTCTTTGTATCGTGTATGGAAATCACTTCTCAAAAGTATTATTTCTCTTTGAAATCAACTTTGAGATTGTATAGTAAACTAACACTTAGATATAAGGCAACGACTTAAGGTTTTATGTTCTGATTGATTTTTGTGTGTTCTATATGGTTTAACTCATAGTACTATTAAATATAAATATAGGATTACATAAATACTCACCTGATGCGTATATTCATGAAAAGTTAGTTACATCTTTCCAATAGAAAACATAGTATTATGCGTGTTATATTATTGTCATAACAATTTTACTAAAGTTACATCAGATATAAAAACATCTATGCAAATGTCAGGTTATCATGTTTATAATGTTTATTTGAAATTGAATTGAAAATGTCAAACCTCAGAAAGGTTACACTAACAATTCCCTAACCACTCAACACTCTTGGTGTTTTTGCCACCTTTTATTGAGTCAATGTAAACTTTGATTTTGACTTAGCATATTTCAAGCATTTAAATGTAGTTAAGTTTATACAAGTATCGACTCTACATCTTCAAGCTTGTATATAACTTGAATTTCTTTGGTTTTATTTGTAAATCCAGCTACATAAACCTATGTTGATAACACTAAAATAATGATACCAGGTCAACCTTGGTTTATCTTGAGTGATACTTGGCGTGTTTCTAGAGGGGATATGAATATGTGTGTGTGTGAAAGTAGGATGTATTTGAGGCCTTAAGATGCCTGGTTAGGATACATGGAACGACCATGGCGATTCCATCAACAACATTTATGTTATTATGTAGTTGTGTTTTCATGGCTTGATGGCCATCTGAAATGGTATAACTTTGGCTTGATGACTAATCTATCCACTTGTTTTCTTCTTCTATTGCAGTGTGGGGGCACCAACAGTGGGTCTGCCTCCTGCTTGGGTCGATGTATCTGAAGAATTAGCAGCAAACATCCAACGCGCACGCTCTAAAATGGCAGACCTGGCAAAAGCTCATGCCAAGGCTTTGATGCCCTCATTTGGTGATGGTAAAGAAGATCAGCACAGAATTGAGGCCTTAACTTATGAAGTAACTGATCTTATAAAAAAATCAGAGAAGAGGTTAAGAAAATTATCTGCTGGTGGGCCTTTTGAGGATTCAACAATCAGAAAAAATGTGCAGGTATTATAACTTTTTGACAAACTAAGCAGGCTGGACTTCAAAATTTATAGTTTCTTGCTCTACGATGGTGATTTGAGGCTCTGGGTGGGTGGTGGGATTTTATAGTGAATCTGAAACTTGTATTTTAATTAATTAAGCAGTTTTAATATATATATATATATATATACACACACACAAACATGCATACATATATAATGCTTTGATGGCAGCGCTCTCTAGCCAGTGATCTTCAAAGTCTTTCAGTTGAGCTTCGGAGGAAGCAATCAAATTATCTTAAGGGCCTTAAGCAGCAGAAAGAGGTATGCCCCTTGATCAGTTTTAAATATTTGAATATGTTGTGTAGGCATGTAAACTAACCGAAGGTTCGAGTTCGTGAATCGTTCAATGGAAGTTCATTTATGTAAGTGAATGAAAATGAACAAAAATATTATTAAACTAGATTTATAACCTGCGCAACGCAACGGGGTAATTCGTTGTATTTTCAGGAGAAAAGAAACTAAAAAAACAAAATAAATCTGGAACAAAAACCGCACCTCCAGGAATCGAACGTGAGTGGGTTGAGACTCAATGGGCACACGCCAATACCATTGAGGCAAGCACCCTTTTTGGGTATAACCCTTGCACCAAATCCTCGATACACATGTTAATTTCCAAAAAAAAACTTTTATCACGTTCTTTTCTTGTAAGTTTATTTATAGACCTCTTGCTTTCATGAATAAAGTAATGTTTTTGAAGTCATTTCTTTCACTGTAATTTTATTATATACTATTCTTGTTTCACTTTACTTGATTAATATTTTAAGACATCATACAACAACAGCTTGTCTCTTTTGTGTTTGTTTTTGTTCTTATTTTGGCCTAATAACCAACATTTGGTATTAGAGCTTCGTTTGTTTGAAAGGGTTATAAGTTGCATTGATCAAAGGTTGAAGAGTCACGAAAGCAGCTTCTACTCTTGATCAACCTGTTAGTGGGGAAAGAGTCTAACCGACGGAGGTGCGTGAAAAACGAATGCAAAGGATCCGTCAAACCTGGTGGCTTTGGATTTTTGTTCGTTTAGCGGGTTTTAAAAATGGTAAAAGTGGTAGCTTGTTTTCTTGATCGATGGAAAAGAGCTCTCGGAATAGGTTTGATCAAAAAAGGGTTGAAGTTGTTAGAAGGAAGAAAAGAATGGCGTTGGTACCTGCTAAAGAAGATAGTTCGTTAACATACCATTATACCAATGTCCTGTTTTTTCGCTACGAATTATCCGGTATAAGCAGTCAAAGTGAAGTCGATTATGGATGCACACAGGATATGGGAGACAGTTGAACCGTAAGCATTAGGTGAAGAACTGGATGCAAATAAGTTGAAACAAGCGCTTGCCTTTTTATTTCAAGCCATGCCTAAGGAGATGGTACTGCAAATGGCGGGTTACATCAACTTAAAGAAGGTATGGGATGGACTAAAGAGTAAAGACATGGTATTTGGGTGTAGATTAGGTAAGAGTGGCTCGACTTGCAACATTGAAGAGTAGCTTGAAAGTTTAGGTATGAAGGAGGGTGAAACGGTTGATGATTCCATGACAAAATTAACCGATTTAGCCTAAAAAGTAAGGAGCCTTGGATATGAGCTTGAAGAAGTCGACTTGGTCAAAAGATTGCTTGATTCGATGCCCAAATTGTTTTTTTCAAATTATGGCTTCAATTGAGCAATGTTTTATTTAGACTCAATGTTATTTGACGAAGCCTTTGGTAGATTAAAAGCGTATGAGGAACGCTTGAAAGGAACCAAGAAAGTGGAGAAATTTTAAGGTGGTTTATTGTTGGCTAGTCAAAAAAAATCCCACAGCTGTAAGCTTTGTGGCGTTGGATGCTCAAACCGAGATGACTTTAAACTTGGCTTGGGAAGAGATTGTGGGTCCGTGAAAGGTCGAGATGGTAATGAGCGTTTTCGGGTTAAAAGTCGCGTGAATTTTATAAGTGTGGTGAATTTAGTCATTACAACAATGAGTGTCCAAAGTTGAAAAATCAAGAAGCGAATTTGATTGAGGAGGAACCGCTGCTTTAAATGAACGGTATGAATAAACGATTAAGGAGGTGATTGGTTATCAAGCCAAAATAAGAACAAAAGCAAACACAAAAGAGACGAGTTGTTGTATGATGTCTCAAAATTTTAATAAAGTAAACTGAAACAAGAATACTATATAGTAAAGTTGCAATGAAAGAAATGACTTCAAAAACATTACTTTATTCATGAAAGCAAAAGGTCTATAAATATAGTGGGAGCAAAAGAAACTAATAAAATACTATTTCTACCTGGAGAACCGGTAAAACATAAACCATCTTCTCACCGTGCAAAGTTGCATCCAACGTACACTTCCTAAAAATTAGGTCAACTTGGACTCTTTATTATTAAAACAAACATGCAGAAAGTAAATAACTTGACCATGACCCGTAACCCTGTATATAAACCATTAACCCCAACAATCACCTCCTTAATCGATTATTCATACCGTTCATTTACAGCAGCGGTTCCTGCTCAATCAAATCCGCTTCTTGATTTTTGAATTTTTAGACACTCATTGTTGTAGTGACTGATGGAATAGGGAATTTAGGGATGATTGGAAGAAGAACAAGATGATGTAAAGATGAAGGAAAAGTAGGTCAAATGTAATATTACTGAATTGTAAATGACAATTACAAAAGATATCCAGAGCACTGCTCTCTCTCAATGCAAAATGCATGAGCCTCTCACTCTAACCATATTCTCTCCCCCTCTGACATTCTTTATTCTTACTATATATACTAATTAGCAATCGTAACAAACTCTCAGCCACATAGTTTCTTTTCATTCTTAGTCCTCCTAGAATAGACTAATAGCTCCTTAGGTCCATCTTGTATACTAGCATTCGTATCATTACTCCCCCCTTTGACAACAGTCTTGTCCCCAAGACTGAATTCTGGAAATTGAGTGGTGACCCATTCTTTATCTTCCCAAGTAGCATCATCCAACGACTGATCTGCCCAATGTATCAACCACTGTTCCGCGGACCCAGTCCCCGTTGGAAGAACACGGGTAGCCAAAATAGATTCCGGTTGCAAGGGAGCAGTCACACCACTGTCCAATTCAGGAGGCAGAACGGCCTCGGTAGGAGGGGCAGTAGCCTTCTTCAAAAGGGACACGTGAAAGACGGGATGAATCTTTGAAGTGGCAGGTAGCTGCAATTTGTAGGCAACAGGTCCCATTTGACCAATCACTTGAAAAGGCCCAAAATACTTAGCCGCCAATTTCTGGTGAATGCGTCGAGCCACCGAACTTTGGCGATAGGGTTTGAGTTTAACATAAGCCCAATCACCAATAGCATAATGAATTTCACGTCGCGTTTTATCAGCTTGAGACTTCATGGAAGTTTGGGCTTTGGCTAAATGCTCTTTGAGTTGTTTCAAGGCTTCATCACGGTCATGAAGAGATTGTGCAACGGATTCCACACGAACCTCCCCCGGAATAAACTGAAAAACCGTAGGTGGTGGGCGTCCATACACGGTTTCAAAAGGAGTCGTACCCGTCGAGGCGTGAAAGGTGGAGTTATACCAAAACTCCGCCCAAGGAATCCAATGAGCCCAAGCTTTTGGCTGATCCACCGCAAAGCAGCGTAGGTACGTGTCCAAACACCGATTTATAACTTCGGATTGACCATCCGATTCCGGATGGTATGCCGAACTCATGTGGAGCTTTGTGCCCATAGACCTGAAAATTTCCTGCCAAAACGTGCTTAAGAAGAGTGGATCACGATCACTTACAATCGTTTTTGGAATGCCATGATGGCGGATAATCTCCCGTACAAATATCTCAGCAACAGATTTGGCGGTATAAGGGTGTTTTAATAACAGAAAATGAGCATATTTAGACAACCGATCCACGACTACCAAAATCACAGTGTAACCTTTGGAAGGAGGTAAGCCCATTATGAAATCCATAGACAAGTCTTCCCAAATCAATTGAGGAATTGGTAAGGGTTGTAATAAACCCGCCGGCAACATAGAGCTGGATTTGCAACGTTGACAAACGTCACACTCTCGAATAAATTGCTTAATGGTGTTGGTCATTCCTGGCCAATACACATTCAGAGCAAGACGACGATAAGTTCGATAAAAACCGGAATGGCCCCCCGTAGCAGTCAAATGAAACTCATGAAGAAGGGCCGGGAGAAACTGCGACTTTCGCGAAATAACTAACCTGTCATTATAAAACAAGGTATCATGCTTAACCGTATACCCCAGATACTTTGTCGGTTCAGCCACACATTTCGTCATCAGCGTCCGAATGTCAGGATCCTGTCTAGCCTCTGTGATTAAGTGAGCACCCTGAAACCAAACGGGCGACGAAGTGACTTGACACAAGTGGCCTGAGTCGGCACGTCTGGACAAAGCGTCCGCAGCCCGATTGTCCCTTCCCGGTTTATATTCAATCTCGAAATCAAAGCCCAAAAGCTTTACAATCCAGTTCTGCTGATCAGCTGTAGATACTCGCTGTTGCAACAAGAACTTAAGACTCTTTTGGTCCGTGTAAACAGTGAATTTCGAGCCCAACAAGTAAGGCCGCCAATGCTGAACGGCTAAAACCAGAGCCATAAGCTCCCGTTCATAGGCTGATTTAACCAAATTTCTGTTGCTGAGGGCTTTACTAAAATATGCAATAGGCTGCCGGTTTTGCATCAAAACCGCCCCAATGCCACAACCAGACGCGTCACACTCCACAACAAAAGGTTTGGAAAAGTCCGGGAGCGCCAAAACAGGGGATGTGACAAGAGCTTGTTTCAATGCATCGAAAGCTTGTTGTGCACTCGGAGTCCAGTGAAAAGCATCTTTCTTCGTCAATTCAGTCAATGGTCGCGCAATGCTACCATAATGGCGAACGAACTTTCGATAATACCCTGTGAGCCCAAGGAAACCACGAAGCGCGCGCACCGAATGCGGAATAGGCCATTCAACAACAGCAGACACTTTTGTAGGATCCATCGAAACACCATGACCATCGAGAACATGTCCCAAATATTCAATGGATGTCCTCCCAAAACTACATTTACTCGGATTGGCGCAGAATTGGTGGATCTCCAAAATCAGAAAAACTTCTTCTAAATCCCGCAAGTGAGTGTCCCAGGAAGGGCTATATACGAGGATGTCATCGAAAAATATAACGACCTTACGACGTAGCAAGGGCCGGAAGATGTCATTCATAGTCGCTTGAAAGGTGGCCGGGGCATTCATCAACCCAAATGGCATCACCAAATATTCGTAATGCCCGTCATGCGTGCGAAAAGCCGTTTTATCAACGCTGTCGGGACGCATTCGGATCTGATTATAGCCCGACTTTAGGTCGATTTTTGAAAAATAAACCGAACCGTGTAATTCATCAATTAGTTCCTCAACCACCGGAATAGGGTACTTGTCCGGCACCGTGGCATCGTTTAAAGCACGGTAATCCACACACATCCGCCAAGAAGCATCCTTCTTGCGAACCAAAATAACGGGACTGGAATAGGCGCTCTTACTAGGACGAATCAGTCCCATCTCCAATAGTTCATTAACTTGTCGTTCAATCTCAGTTTTCTGTATGTGTGGGTAACGATATGGCCGGACACAAACGGGGTTCGAGGATGACAGGATAATACTATGATCATAGGGACGTGGTGGAGGTAATGACGAAGGAGCTCGAAATATCAACATAAACCGATACAAAAGAGAGCCCAAAGAAGATTGCTGACTAGAAGAAAGATCTCGGGACAGCAGGGAGAGAACTACCTCAGAATCATGAGACGAAGAAGGAGACCGAAGTAACGAATCATCCTCCAAAGATAACCACGGATGCAAAGCCGCAGCCTTTGATTGTCGCACCCGGTGACCCTGTAACTGAACTGGGACACTCCTATAAACGAATCTCATCCAAGAATTTTGCCAATCATGAACCACTTCTCCCAAAGATTGTAACCAAACCAGTCCCAAAATGAAATCAAATGATCCGGTGTCAAAAACTAAGGCATCCACAGAGAAAGAACAAGGGCCCACTTTCACCTGAATTGCAACGCAACGCTCCGTGACTAACACACAGTGACCATCCCCCAATTTAATTGAAATACCGGAAAAAACTTCCACCGGTAAGCCTAGCGCAATCACTAATCGCCGGGAAATAAAATTGTGTGAGGCGCCGCTGTCCACCAACATGAAGATCGGAAGGTCCTGCAAAGTACCCCCAAGTTTCATGGTAGAGGAAATCCCATGCGCGGCCAAGTCTCCCGTAAATTCCAAGGAGTTGCAGGTGCCAGTACTAACAGGAGAAGGGCAATCGGAATCGGGAGTGTCCAACGATTCCAAGACCAATTGTTCCCCCGTAGATGAGTCAGACTCGTCATCACCCAAAAGCAACACCCGTAACTTGCCTTCCGGACACTTATGGGCAGGACCGAATTGCTGTCCACAACGGAAACATAATCCTTTCTTCCGCCTATCTTCCCATTCGGTCCGAGATAAAGTCCGAACCCCGCGATCCCGAGGTGAAAACTGCCCGCCATCCACCGACGTCGTCGGAGAACGCACAAAAGAACGAGGGCGAGAAGGATCACTAAGGGGACCAAACATGCGGTCCAACGGTTTGGGCCCAGAAAGGGGTTTGGGTTCAGAACGGCCCACTGGCAACAACCCATCCGTTAGCCCTGTGGAAAGAGGCCCACCCGGATTGAGGTATCGGAAACGAGACTTACTTGCACCGCCGGAGTGAGGTCGCAGCATGGAATCAACGTCCTTAGCCAAATACATCGCATCCAGACGTGTTTGGGGACGATGAAGGCGTACCCATTGTTTAACATCCGTTTTCAATCCCGCGACAAAGTACCCTAGAGCCTATGACTCGGGCAACTGAGGAACCAACGACAGAAGATATTCAAAGTCATCAATGTAATCATAAATGGAATCCCCTTGTTGAATCGTAGCTAGCTGCTCATAGGGGTTCTGAATTTCCAGCCCACTAAAACGTTGCAATAATTCCGATTGGAAATCGACCCACGTCAAAGAAGGTTTAACCTGCGTGATAATGGTAAACCAGTGTTGGGCGACTCCAACCATGCTCAATTGAGCGAGCTGGAGACGAACATCGTCAGATGTATTGTTGATGTCGAAGAAGAGAGTTGCCTTGCGAATCCATCCCTGAGGGTCGAAACCCGAGAATTCTGGAAGTTTCACCTTCTTAATCGCCCAAGGAAGATCGGTAGAAGTTGGTCCCGAGGAACGACCAGATGAGTATTCCCCCGACACACCGGAATCAGGAGGAGGGTCAGTAGGGCGCTTACCTTGTATTTTCATCCAATCGAGCATAACCTTCCGGAATTCCGCCGATTCGGCCCGTTCCTTGTCAAGCGCCGAGAAGGAAAGCTTGATGTCGGCGATATCCGACTGAAGCTGATGAATATGCTGTTCCTGAACATCCAACCGAGAAGATTGATTCACCATACTCACAGCAGGTCAGTAGCAGGTCGGACCAATGATGGAATAGGGAATTTAGGGATGATTGGAAGAAGAACAAGATGATGTAAAGATGAAGGAAAAGTAGGTCAAATGTAATATTACTGAATTGTAAATGACAATTACAAAAGATATCCAGAGCACTGCTCTCTCTCAATGCAAAATGCATGAGCCTCTCACTCTAACCATATTCTCTCCCCCTCTGACATTCTTTATTCTTACTATATATACTAATTAGCAATCGTAACAAACTCTCAGCCACATAGTTTCTTTTCACTCTTAGTCCTCCTAGAATAGACTAATAGCTCCTTAGGTCCATCTTGTATACTAGCATTCGTATCAGTGACCAAATTCCCCACACTTATAACATTTCACATGACTTTTATCCCGGAAACACTCGTTACCATCTCGACCTTTCACGGAATCATGATCTTTTCCATGGCACGTCCAAAGTCATCTCGGTTTGAGCATCCAACGCAACAAAGTTTACACCCGTGCTGTTTTCTTGACTAGCCAACAATAAACCATTTTGAATATCCTCCACTCTCTCTGTTCCTTTCAAGCGGTCCTCATGCGCTTTCAAGCTACGAATGGCTTCGTCAAACAACATTGAGTCTAAATCAAACCATTGCTCAATTGAAGCCATAATTTGAAGAAACGATCTAGGCATCAAATCAATCAATCTTTTGACCAAGTCGACTTCTTCAAGCTCATATCCAAGGCTCCTTACTTTTGAGGCTAAATCGGTTAGTTTTATCACGAAATCATCAACCGTTTCACCTTCCATCATACGCAAACTTTCAAGCTCCCTCTTCAATGTTGCAAGTCAAGCTATTCTCACCGAATCTACACCCAGTGTTGTGTAAATCGGTCCTAGTTGGCGATTAACCGGGATTAATCGGAAATCGGCCACCAACCTTGGCGATTTCACATAATCGGAGGGTTAATCGATCCTAATCGGAAAAAATCGGACCTATTCGGTCAAAATCAGTCAAATTTCTTTCAAAATCAATCAAAATCGCCCAGATTTTGTCAAAATCAATCAAATTTTGGTTAGGATTGGTCAAAATATGTTTATGTTTGAATTTTTTTGAATTTAATTATATATGTATAGATATACACAAATAAACATATAAATTACATATAAAATTCCAATTCGATTAATCCCAATTACTCCCGACTAATCCAAATTAATCCCTAGGCGGTACCCCACTGCCCGACTAGCGCCTAGCGATTTTTACAACCATGTCTACACCCAAATACCGTGTCTTCAGTCTATCCCACACCTTTTATGAGTCGGTGTAACCCGCCATTTATAGTACCATCTCCTTGGGTATAGCTTAAAATAAAAAGGCAAGCGCTTGTTTCGACTTCTTTGCATCCGGTTCTTCACCTAATGCTTGCGGTTCAACTGTTTCCTATGTCACATGTGCATCCATAATCGAATTCACTTTGACCGCCCATGCCGGATAATTAGTAGCAGTCAAAACCGGACATTGGTATGCTAACGAACCACCTTGTTTAGCAGGTACCAACGCCATTCTTTTCTTCCTTTCTGACAGCTTCAACTGTTTTTCTGATCAAACTTATTTCAAGAGCTCTTTTCCACCTATCAAGGAAGTAAGCTACCATTTTCTTTAACCCGCAGAACGAACAAAATCCAAAGCTACCTGGTTTGAACGATCCCTACATTCCTTTTTCACACACCTCCATCAATTAGACTCTTTCCTCACGAATAGGTTGATCAAGAGTAGAAGCTGCTTTCATGACTCTTCAACCTTTGATCGAAATCAACTTATAACCCCTTCAAACGAAGCTCTGATACCAAGCTAACGCAACCTGACCGAAAAAGTAAACTAAATCCTAATAACCTAAGTGAAAAGTCGAATAATTATTTGTTCAATATAGTGCCTTGTATATTATGCAACCCTATTTCAAATTCTAATAATCTAATTTTTTATAAAGTCTAGTCGTCAAAACAATTAATATACTTTTTAGAAGAATTAGTTTTATAAGTAGGATTGGTGAAGTTGTGTAACAGGGGTGCATTCAATGCACAACAATTTTTAACTAGAAAACTATGCGAGCAACATGAACACTTGCACGTGTGCTAGCTAGATATAATGGGAGAGAGAGTGGATAATGTGATTACATAAGTGTAATACATCACACTTAAAGCAATAGGTCCACATGTTTATGTGGTTCTCGCAATTATCTACTTTTATGTATTGAACGACCCTTTTGTATAATATAACTTTTTTTGAATAAATTGATTTAGGAGGTGTTAGTGCATCATATTACATTACATATTGGTTGATTTGTGACCTGTTCGACCCATTTTACTTATTTCTATTAAAGCTACATTTTTACATGTTTGAAAAACATAAACCAAATTCACCGATTCATAAGTAAATGGCTCATAATCGACCTCTAGAAAAATGTTGGTCATGTGTTTCCACAAATCTAACACATCCTCATCTATAGTTAACTTGAAAACAGCATGTTCAGAAAGTATTATGTTGATACAGGATACTTAATGTGTTACCCTTTCTTGTAGGGTTCAGATGGGGTTGATTTAGAAATGAATTTAAATGGAAAGAATTCTATCAGGGAGGATGATGGTTTCGATGGCATGGTATGTTACATATTTTCCTTCAGCAATCTTCTCCCCACTTTGATTACACTGTTATACTATGGTTTTGAGGCCATATGACACGCTTTCCTCATCACTTAGGTTGCCTCAAGCCTCGGCTCATGTGCTCTTTTTAAAACCAAGATCCTTTATCTATGTGTAGATTAGAACATATTCAATGATCCCTTCGAACCGCAATTTATTTGCTTGATTTGTGATTATTTACATAGAGTTTTAACAAACATCAAATGGCCAAGTTGAAGAAAAGTGAGGCTTTGACTGTTGAAAGGGAGAAAGAGATTCAACAGGTTGGTCCAAGAACACTTGTATCTTCATCTTTTTAGATATTTTTTTCATAATTATATATTCAGCCTCCGTAGTCTGTACTAATCTGATTAACCTCCAAAGGTTGCAGAATCAGTCAATGAGCTGGCACAAATCATGAAGGATCTGTCAGTCCTTGTAATCGACCAGGTCAACAAGCGATATACATTTTAGACAAATCCTTCTTAATTAATACTGTCCAGTAACTCGAGCCAATTTCACAAGCAGGGAACTATCATTGACAGAATAGACTACAATATACAAAACGTTGCAGTGACTGTGGATAAAGGCCTTAAACAGCTAGAAAAGGTTAGATTGCTATTTTAGCAATATTATCATATTAATATATCAGTTATCATAAAAACATAAAACATTGAACAAAAGTATTGACGGGTCAACCCAACATGTTATGTCCAGCACCAAGAAATTACATGTTTTGACCCACATCCATCTTGCCACCTCTTGAAGTGATCTTATATATGAAGTAGTTTAGCTATTTTGTTGGTGTGGAATATATGCAGGCAGAGAGAAATCAGAAACAAGGGGGAATGGTAATGTGTGCTACAGTTCTTGTGATCATGTGCTTTGTCATGTTGGTTCTCTTAATCCTGAAGGAGATTCTCTTTTAATGTCGTTTATCTCTCAAGAGTCAAGACTACTTAACACCGTCAACACGCCAGACGCTTGGAACAATAGAGCCCGTACATACAGCTCCCTCAGGATTTTTTTTTGGTGAGGGTTATATTGGTCATTAGTCACTGGAGGGGAAAATGTATATGATTTATTTGAGTTGCTTTTTCATAAATAAATTTTGACTGCAAATATATAACAATTAGAGGAGTCATAGCTTTTATATAGTTTATCTTTGTCATTGTAATAAAGTTCAGGGATTAATGTGTAAATAGTTATGTTACAACTTAACCAATCTTTCAAGAATTAGTTAAGCTGTTGTGAATCATGCACTTGTGAACAACTAGCATGAAGAAGATGATTGAGATACTGGATGCATCCTTTTCATTCTGTACTTTCTCACCCATAACAGTGGTATAGAGTTGCCACGATTAGGTCACGGCGGTGTTTCACCATCAATAGGTGGTGATATTGGTCATACACCAAAACTAGAGAGATAATTAAAGACCATGAAAAGATATTAATGAGGTTAGAAATTACAGTAAAGAAGACAGAAGTCAACTGAGGATGACATTTGATCTTCAAATGAACCCTCGTTTGTTGCCCGAGAAGTTAAAATGGAATGCACAACAACGCAAGTACGAACAATTTCACTTAAGGGAACTCATCATGAACAACTTCACTCAAGGATTATTGTATGGTTTCTGACACATTAGTAAACAAGGTTACCTTATGTGAATGCTATAACTGTGTTCATCAGAGGCCTGAAACCTGATATAGGATGTCCCCTTAAAATGTACAAACCACAAAACTCTAAGAGATGCCTTATTCAAGATGCTTCAAATGGTACCTTATGCTTTAAACAATCTTAATCCATCATCAAGAACCACACCAAGAATCACAACCCCTTTTACCCAAGATCAACCCACCTAGGCACCTATGCACATAGCTAAATCAACTTTACTGTCTACGTAAACAACAATCATTTTAAAGGTCCGGTTTCAGACTTTGTTGTTAGATCACACCATGGGGATACTCGGTCCTGCTACCAGCCTTTTGCTTCCTAGCACCGGTTTCCATCATCTTGTTCCTCATCTCAATGGCGCGACTCCACTCCCCCTTTTCACCATGGAGCTTTACTAGCATAGAGTACATAGTGGGATGATCGCGTGCCAGATTCTCAAGCCCATTTGCTAGCTCATAACATGAGTACAAGCCATAAGCTGTAAGCAATGCACCCCACACACCCACATCAGGTTCAAAAGGCATACGTTTCACCAATTTCTCTGCTTTCTCAAGCTCACCTGATTTCCCATATAAATCCACCATACAACTATAATGCTTCATCTCTGCTTTAATTCCATATCTTACTCCCATTGAATTAAAATGGTGTTCACCCTCTTTAACAAGTCCTCCATGCACACAAGCTGATAGTAGATTGACGTATGTGACATTATCCGGTTTGACTCCACTTTCTATCATTTTCTCAAACTCACACAACGCTCGTTTTGCCAACCCATGCCTAGCACAACCTCCAATCACAGAGTTCCACGACACCGTGTTCTTCTTTTCCATAGACTCAAAAATACACAACGCTGCTTCAATGTCACCACATTTTGTGTACATGTCAATAAGGGAGGTCAAAAGAACCACTTCACAATGCAAACCCGTTTTCAAAATGCACGAATGCAGCTGGTTCCCAAGGAGAGACATAGAGCAACCTGCACAAGCGTCTAGGAGAGTAGAATAGGTAAAATGATTAGGACGCGTTCCTGATTTCAGCATCAAGATAAATAACTCTATAGCATCAATGTAATTATCATCTTGTACATACCCTTTTATCATCGCAGTCCATGTAACCACATTCCTTTGTGGCATACTGTCAAAGATGGATCTTGCTTGATCAATCTTTCCATTTTTTATGTACCCGTTAACTAAAGTTGTCCAAGAAATGATATTAACATCAGGCATCATGTCAAAGGTCATTTGTGCCTCATCTGTGAAGCCTAATTCCATACAACCCACAACCAACGCATTCCATGTGCTCACATCTTTCACAACAACATCATCAAACACGCGATGTAAAGCCTCGCGATCCCTCAAACGCGTATACCCCCTCATCAATGCTGACCCCACAAACACATTGGAATGAAGGCCCAACTGAATTATCATCCCATGAACCTGAGGAACCAACACATCAAACGCGTTCAAGAACCCGCTAATCACCGTTGAAAAAGTGAACTGATTGGGGATTTCACCAGCTCTATTCATCTGCAAGAAAAGCTGGTAGATTTTATATGGGTCTTTAGCATTGTTGAAACCTGACAACATGGTGTTCCAAGAAACGACATCTCTAACGGGCATTTGATCGAACAGGTTGTGTGCACACTGCATTTGGTTGTGTTTGATGTAGCCAGTGATCATGGAATTCCAAACTACGGTGTCATATGATGTGGGATTTTGATCGAACAGTTGGCGGGCATCGTTGATTTTACCATTGTAGATGTGATCTTGAATGAGATTAGTGAGTGAAAGAGTGGATATCATGCATTGACAGTTAGAGAAGATGATGTTGTGTGATCGTGAGAAAAAATGGTTGTTGATGTTAGAAGAAGATCGATGGAGATGTTTCCATAGATGATTCATTGACCTCAAATCATTGTGTTACAGCCTTGTAATTTTATCTATGTGACACCATAAAATCCAACTTTACTATTTTTTTTAACATAGTATGGATGGACGCTCTAATTATTTGTAGTTTTTCATAAAAGGCTTTTACTTGTGAGTAGAATGGCAAACGAAAATGAATTTATATTTAATCAACGAAAATGAACATAAGTTTTGTTCGTTCAGTTATATTCGTGAATGTTTGGTAATGTGTTTTAGTTTGTTTATGTTTATTTATGTTAGTTTGTGTTTGGTTGTATTTTCTTCATATAAAAATTTTTGTATATTCTTTTCTTATTTTTATTGGTTTTAATTTCTAAAAATAGGAGACCCTAATTATATTATACGTTTACATCAATATTGTCCATTTATTTTTTATTTTTTTGTGGATTTAGCATAAAATGTGATGAAAATTGCAAACTTTATTCTAAAACGAGTATGTAATCGTTTGTATTCGTGTATGTTCATGAACGTTCGTTTTGTTTTTGTTTATGTTCATGAATATATATATTTGTTCGTTTTTGTTCGGTGTAACATTTCATGAACACGTTCATTTCCTTAATGAACGGACACAAATAATAAATCTTGTTCGGTCAGTGTTCATGAACAGTTTATAAATAAACTCATATCCTTGATGAAGGAACTCTAACAAGGTCTTGTGCATTTTTGTTTGGTTTGTTTGCAACCCTATTTATGAGAATACATATTCATCTACAGTGCCCTTGTGTGGTGTGTTTTGATTTATAGTTGGATGTTATAATAGATTAGGTAAATGGGTTTTGCATTTCATGGAGTTGGGTGAATTCGAATGTAGTTCTTGTAAAAACATTTAATCCCGGATATATTTTCCTTGAAACTATGAGGATGATGGAATTAGGTTTTTTTCTAACGGCGTTTTGAACTACCTTAATACCGAGTTAGTATTTCTAAGAATAATTGTCAACCATCCAAACTGATTTTAACGCTCCAGGTCTCACTTACACATGAACATTATCAAAGAGGAAATTCACCATTATGGGAAAGCCCCTTAAGTCAGGTTTGAACTTGAGACCTAAAATATACATGGCTTTATAGTTATGGGTTGAGTTTATTACACGAATGGTCTTTGGGGTTTAATCAAATTACAGGTTTTGGTCTCAAAACTCTAAGAAATTATGGATTTAGTCCCAATAGTTTGTCAAGTTGTTTCACTACTAGTCCTCAAATTGGATGGACACTAACTTTTTTTTATTAATTGGTTGTTAATCCAAATATATTTGCCTTGAAAAAAAATGAGAATGATGGAATTAGGCAGTATATCTAGAATACCCATGACTTTAAAATTATAGATAGAATTCATTACAAGAATGGTCTCTCTGGTCCGTTCAATTTATGGTTTTGGTCCTAAAACTTTGAAAAATTACGAATAGAGTCATAACAGTTTACCAAGTTGTTTTCACCGGTGGTTCCAAAATTGGATGGATGTTGACTTTCATTTTTAAGTGGGTGTTACTCCCAGATATATTTGCCTTGGAATTAGGTTGCATTGCTTGAGCTAGTGATAAGCGTTAGAATCAGGTAGCATAGCTTTAGCTAGTGATAAGCGTTAGAATTAGGTAGCATAGCTTCAAGAAGATGAATCAACATGATGTGCTCTAATTTATACATAAAAACATATTGGTAACACATCAACTATTCCTAAAGCCCTTAGTTAAAATGATGAAATTGAACTTAAAAGTGTCAAATTATATCTTCGGGCTTTCAAAAGACCAAGAGAGACAAAAGAAGCATATTTAGAAGAAAATAAAAAAACCGAGCTTCCGAGTCCAAGCATGAGGCCATGCCTCATTAGGCACACTCCCATCTCCAGCTTGAAACACACCCCATGCTAAAATTAGCCCACCCCCGTATTCAACAGTCTAACAGGACAAAAATACTATCTCCCAAAAAGTAAACATGGGGGCTTGTCCCACCTTAAGCACGAGGTCATGCCTCATGGAACACGAGTCGTGTCCAACTCTGCACGTACGAGCCAACCAAATTTTATAAGCATTGTACTAGCACGAGGCCATGCCCCACACTCCAAAAAGCATATAAATAGCAGCTTATTTGCAACATTTGGAGGAGCTTTGGGAGCAACATTTTCAGAACCGGATCAGACAATGAACCGGATGACTTACTGGTTCGCTGGTTGGACCGGATTAGAGAACCGGATGATGCTATTATTATTAAATACCTAAACAAAAATATAAAGATAAAAAAATTAAAGGACTTATTATTCATTAATGGTAATTTAATTTAAAGTAAAAAAACTAGATATTTGAACATTAAAATCACAATTAAATAGATTGAATAAATGCTCTTTAAAAAATAAATGAGTAATTTAATTTTCCAATAAATTAAAGCTGCAAGTCTACACATCTACTATATACTTTCTCTTTCACCGATTTCTTTTATTATTTATCATTTTTTATATGAATGTTACTCATCTTCTTTGGTTTCCTTTCAAACCCTTTCATCTTCCATCTTTACTTAGGTTGCAAGTGGAGGCTTCTGAAGTAACTTGCTAACTATCTTGAGCTGGTGACTCCGACAACAACTTATTCAGCAAAGATGAGGATTATCCAACATCTAGATCCGACAAGAACGAGGCCGTGTTCGTCGATTCGTTGCAGATCCGGCAAGAATGAGACTGTGTTCCTCGATTCGTGGCAGATCCGGCAAAGAGGAGACCACGCTCAACATCTAAAGTAGATGAACACCGATCCAACCAGCTGCCGGTTTTCCGGTTTGACCGGCGAATCGCTCCCAACCGGCCGGTTTTGTCCATAATAAACGAACCAGGGTTGATCGGACTAGTCATATCACTGAATCCCGATTAAACCGGTCGAACCGGCAGGTCTGATTCGAGTGGTGAAAACATTGTTTGGGAGGGCTAAACTCTGTTGATTTCTCTCAGGAATCCAGACTTAAAGATCCTTGGAAGAGTCGGGAGGTGCATCAACACTTAGAAGAAGCTTGAGATTGTCTAATCATCACCCATTGTGGATCACCGGTTTGTTTGTTTTATTTCATCAATGATTCCATACTTATCTTCTATATTATTTGTTATGTTCAAGCTTATTATGAGCTAAGCTCTTATTATCATTCTAATTTGATAAAACTTATGTAATTTATGATAAACTAATGGTATGATTATGTTATGTTAATGTTATGGTAATATTGGGTAAACTTTTGATGGTTAGCATTTACATTTGAATGAGAAGTTATAAACTTATGATTTATAATTGTGAATATCATACAAGGTTTAAAAACGTATGAACTAATTTTTATTCATTAACCTGGTCTTCATAATAAATCCATGGCTAATGAAGTAGAAATAGTTATTAGAAGTCATATCACCCTAATTTTCTAATCAGTTGTGGGTTTCTTTATATTAGTCTCAAAATCTACAATAGATGTTATGGTTTTTTATAATTAATAGTATACTATAAAAAACTTGATCAACTCTCTTCTAACATTAAGTTATGTTTTTAAATTTTGTATGTTAAAAGAGTGCACAATTATTACCTACATCATTAGGGGCTCGGTGGTTGTGTTGTAAGTGACTCGGTGCAACTTTCCTTGTTACTACAGAGCTGGTTTACGATAACTCCACGCTGGCTAGCATTTATAAACATTAGCGTAACTATTTTAATCTATATCTTTAATCGGACCAGACAATTCAACACAGTTACATAAGTGTAATCGAAATTAGGATGATAGCCATAATTCCCTATTTTATCCCCAAAAGTCTCAAATTTACTTTTCAAACTTTACTTTAAATTATTGTTTTAAAAATTAAAATAATTTTGTTATATTAATGCAACTTATCATCTTTTCAAATCAAACCTGAATCTAATAGTTAATCACTAGGGTTGTTGAGTAGGCTCGGTGTGTCCACGAGTTGATACTCTGTTCTTATCAACACTATATAACTGTATGATAGGTACACTTTGCTTTTGTATGTGTAGGGTAGTATAAGTAAAAACATTTAAAACTAAATTTGTGCGAAAAACCTTTACCAATTATATATATATCTTTCACACACACCATGACAAAACATCTATTTAGTTCATGCTATTTTGCTATGATAATTTGGTAAATGGTAACATAATTGTATATACCCCTCTATACTTTTATTTTATATTGGTGATCTATTACAACTCCATAAATCTTCACAATTGGAATGCTTAAGAGGAAATTATTCCATGTGATTATCCTCACTTCACGTTGATGCTTTTGGAGAGAGGCGAATGAAACCATCTTCAAAAAACAAACTGTCCATTGAAGCTTGATCAAAGAAATCAAAACTTTAGGTTTTATGTAGGTCAAACAAGGGTAATATGATGAGAAGAGTGGTGAAAATTTAACTTTTAATTACATGTGTTGTTTCTTTCTGGCTAATGCAATTTTAGCGTCTTGCTAAGATGCATAGTCTTTTTTAATTAAAATAGATCTCGCTGCTCACAAAAAGGTAGCATGGCTAGAGCATCCTTGGCTATAGAATTATAGATATCAGTTGTTACGAAACAAATGTCTCTTCAAGTTTACCATTTAGAATCATTAGGAATGACTTGGTATACTAAATTCATGAACAATTTTGAATTTATTATTGTGTGAAGATTGAAAAAAATACGAGAAATGCTAAAAGAAATGGTTGAGAACTATTAATGGAGGAGGCGGATGGAGGGAAACGGTAGGCTGAGGGTGATCCTTGAATGTTGATGCTAAAGGGGTATGGAGGAGATAATGGTTTAGGAGATGCAAATGGAGACAATGATTATAGGAAACAGTGAGTAGAGGAAGACGCAAATAAAATGAAAGGATGTGAAAGAAAAAGTAGGTTAGGGGAAACAATGGATGACGGAAGCAATTGACAAGTAGATAGGGAAACAAAGAATGACTGAAGCAATTGATTGAAAGTCCATACTTATTAAGGTATATAAAATGTATGCGATTGAAATTTTATTTTAATTATGGGGAAATGTTAAATTTTAAAATAATTAGGGGAAATATGATAAATTCTTAAGCTAATTAATTTATGTAATAAAAGTTTAATTGTTATACATTCATGAGTTATATAAATTCTTAAATTTTACTAACAATCATAATAAATAAATTTATATATTTATATAGGGGCATTTACATATTTCCTATTCCTAAAGTTATAATTACATATTTACCCAACTTGAAAAATCAATTTCATATTTTTTCTTTCTAAAATATATATGTTAGGTCTAGAATCAGTAGATCTAGTCATTATGTATAGGCTTAGTACTTGAATTAATATTTGTAATGAACTTTTGTATTTCATTATTATGTATGCATTAAATATATAGGTTAACCCATTTATATATGTGTTGATGTATGTATGGCTGCAGGTACAAACATAATACTTGATCAATTATTGAAATTGACCAAGTGTAAGAAACATCTACGGATGAACATTTCGTTCTTCCGTAGATATATATTTTACAAGTAACAAAACATCCGAAGATCATCTACGGATGAACAAAGTCAACTGGATTTCCAAGTGTTCAAGAAATGCTGCGGAAGAACAAAACATCTGCGGAAGAACAAAACATCTGCGGAAGACAATATTTCTGCGAAGTCCAAACACTTGCATAATACAAGTCAACAAGTCAACAAGTCAACAAGGCGGTTATTCGAATCCCGAGAAATCCGATGATTCCTTATCAGAAACAAATCAAATCCCAAGAGATCCGGTGTTTCCTATAACTGAAACATCTTTGTTTATAAATATGGATCCTAGGTTTCGATTCAAGGACGATTGATTTTAGACGATTGATTGATTGAGAACAGCAATAGCATTACAACAATCATCAAAAGTCTTTCGATCATCAAAACATATACAACATCATAGCATTCATTGATTCATTCTTTTGTAATCACCAACACATTATAATAAAACATTGATTAATCTTTAATTGTGTTTTGTTTCGTGTGTTCTTGATATTTCATTGATATTGAAAGTTGCTTAGATACAATTAAACCAAATCAACGTTAATTCCGCTAACGTTGACTTGACATCGATTCACACTGATAATTCCTGTCGACGATCCTTGGATTCACAGGTGGTATCAGAGCCAAGTGCTCATTGATTTAGATCAATTGATCTATCAGTGTTAGTTGTGTTTTAATTGTGTTTGTTTTCGTTTAACAGCAATTTTTTTAATTAACTTGTTTCTATATTCAAATCAATTGAATAGTAGATCTTGTTAACATCATGAGCAACTTCAGTGGTTCATCTTACCAACCTCCGAAGTTGGAAACAAAAGCAGATTTCAAGTCGTGGAAAATCAAGTTCAGGAATCATGTAAACTATACTGATTCTGACTTGTGGATTTCCATCACTGAAGGTCCTTATATTCCACCCACTCTTGGGCCGGATTACAATGACAAAAATCAACCAATCAGCACAAAAGATCTATCACCTGATGATGTCAAAAAGGTTAAAGTCGATATAAAAGCATACAGTTTGCTTAGTATGGCTTTACCTGAAGAGATATTAATCAGGTGTGAGAACTATAAAACAGCTCACTCCTTATGGAAGATTCTTCACACTCTCTGCGAAGGGAGTGATGAGATAAGAAGTATAAGGAGAGACACCCTCAGATCACAATATGAAACCTTTCATCATATTGAGGGTGAATCAATTCCTCAGCAACTTCATAGATTCATGCAGTTAGTCACTGAGATGAATATTCTAGAGTTGAAGTATACTAGTGAGGAATTAAACAAGAAAATGCTCCACACTTTGCCAGAAAGTTGGAAGCATACTGTGTCCATGTTCAAGAATACTATAGATCTGAAAGCAACTGGTTTAGATACTCTGGTTGCAAAAGTGGAAGCTCTTGAAATGGATGAAAAATCAAGAAACAAGAGTGTGAGAACTCATGTCTCACCCTATCACTTCAAAGAAACAAATAATGTAGGAAGTGCATTTATTTCAAACAATGAAAGTGATAACTCTTGTGCTAGGAGTGATGATGAGGAGGAAGTTAGCTTCTATGCTTCAAAACCCTCAAAGAAATCATCTCAAGACAAGCAGCAGAAGAATAAAGGAAGAACTACTGATAGACAAGATACATCTGCAGCAACAACTAAGTCTTCCTTTTCAGCAAATCAGTCAGAACCAATAACTGTGATATTGGACTCTGAAGAACAAAGAGCAGCCTTTGCAGCTTTTAGCTCAAGTTTTCAAGCATACCTGGGAAGCTCTCTAACATCAGCCAATATCTGTCAACAAGACTTAGAAGAACTACCCCCAGATGTAGTGGAAGAGATGGATCTACAATGGCAGATGGCCATGATTGCTTATAGAGCTAAGCAATATCTCAGGAGAAATAAGAACTTGGCTTCAGCAAGCAAAACATCAAAGATTGGTGTTGACAAATCAAAAGTGAGATGCTACAAATGCAATCTCTATGGACATTTCTCAAGAGAATGCAATCAACAGTCTTATCCAGAGATGAGACAACATCAGCAGCATCAACAACATCAGATTCAAGCAAATCAACAATCTTCTCAAAGACCTCTGCACAAGCAATCTCAACTGATCAATGCTTCCCCACCAGCCACCAAAGAATCAGCAGGACCAAGTAACTCAAAGGAGTCAGGGCTGATCATACTTCAAGATGGAACGTGTGACTGGAGTTTGTATGAGAAGGAAGTTTTGGAAGAAAATCAAGCATTGATGGCCCATATGGATCAAACAGTTCCACCAATGGCAAAAGAGGTAAAAGAAAGATTGTGTTCATCAACTTGTGTTGAGGAAGTTGAACGATATAGAGTCCATGCTCAACAGTTGGCTGATAAAGTAAAAGAAACAATGATTTTGAATGAATCTCATGTTAGAGAACATAAATTATATCAAATAAAAATTAATTCTTTGCAAAAGGATTTAGAAAAATTTGTTTCTGAAAATTATAGCCTAAAAGCCCAAGTTGAGCATTTGACCACTTCCTTAACAAAATCCATGGCTGATCATGCATCAACTGAAGTGAAACTTCAGAAGTTTCAATTATCATCTCAGCAATATGAGAAATTACTAACTTCTCATATTGAATCAAAGAAAAGGTCTGGGTTGGGTTATAATGCGGTTGCACCACCTATAAATGATAATTACACATCCTTACCTACAACAATGACAAACACTCTGTCAAATCATTTTGTGCCTAGCACTAAATTTGAAAAAGATTCAACTAAAACTAAATTAATGATAAAGCTGAGGTGAGTGAAACTGAATCATCTGAATCAGAATCATTAGATCAAAATGATTCAGAATTTGATTATGATAAGTGTGATGACTTGGATGATTCTGATGAACATGATGTTGATCAAACAAGCACTGGTAAAAATTTTCAACTGAAAGCCCATATTCCAAAAGTGCTTGAAGAAACAAAGTTGCCATATCCTCCTAAACAAAGAAACATGCTGAAGACCATCTGCAAGAGGATAGCTCAATTGAATGAAGGTCTTCAAGAACTAAGTATGCAAGAATCCTCCAAGAAATTGACTGATAAATCTGTCATCACTGAGGAAAGAGGAAAATTCAAAGGAAAGAAAAATGCATCAGCAGATCATCAACTGAACAAGAAAACTTCAGCTGCTGATCTACGGAAGAGAAATTCAGCTCCAAACGATCAAAATGTGCACAAAAATGAAAAAGGTGAAGCACATTCAAAGCTAAAGAAGAAAGAGCCACAACAAAAACAGCAAACAAAAGGAATGATACTGAGAAAGAATCAGAAGAAAAGTATTGCAAATGGTGTGACATGAAAAATCACAACACTGAAGATTGTTACTTCAGCAGTTATTGTTCTATTTGCAATATGAACAATCATATGACTGCTGATTGTTACTTCAACAAACATTGTTCTATTTGCAACAAAAATAATCATTCCACACAGGAATGTTATTTCAACAAAAAGAACAAGACAAAAGGATCAAAGAAGAAAGAATCAGACAAATCTGAATCAGATTCCCAATCCACGGATTCTGCAAAGGGTTCAAAACTGAAGAAGCATGAACAAAAATCAAAGACAAAACCAAAGGACAAATTATCATCAAGTGTTAAGATACTGAAGAAAAGATCATCTTTCCAGCAGTCAAAAACACCACACAAAAGAGTGGATCTGTCAGACAAGGAATCAAAGGATGATGATTCATTCTTTGATAAATTTGAAAAAGGCATTCATATACCTCTTTCAAAAACAAAAGATAGTGAAACATTTAAAGGTTCACTATCAAAACAAAAGAATCAAACAAATGAAGTTGATCTAAGTAAAGCAGAAAATATGAATCATGAATCTACTTCATCAACATCCCATTCAGCAGAATCATCCTCATCCCATTCAGCAGAATCATCCTCATCCAAATTAATTCAGAATGAATCAATCAAATCTGAAACAGAAACTTCAAAAAATATTCTTGAAAGAGTAACTGTTTTAGATCCTGTTGACAAACCCAAGATCACTAAGACTTGGGTTGTCACTTCTAACTGATTTTCTTTTCTGATTGCAGGAACAATATTGGAGAGCTGACAACATGTGGTATGTTGACAGTGGTTGTTCCAGGCATATGACAGGAAACTGTTCTCTTCTCCATGATTTCAAACATAAAAATGCTTCTTATGTGGCATTTGGTGGGGATAAAAAGGGAGGTAAAATTGTTGGGGAAGGAATGATAACCAATGGTGTACTTAAATTTGATAAAGTAAATTACTGTAAAAACTTACAGTATAATTTACTTAGTGTATCTCAAATCTGTGATCAAAACTACACTACATTGTTTGATGACACTAACTGTTACATTCTTAAGCCAGGATTTATTGTCCCAGAAGATTGGATTCTCCTCAAAGCAGCAAGAAAAGGAAACACTTATGTGTTGGATATGAACAACACTTCTCTCACAAAACATGAAACTTGTCTTTATATCTAAACTTGCAGAAGATTTGTCACAATTATGGCATAGAAGACTTGTTCATTCTAACATGAAAAATATGAATAAATTGGTGAAACATGACCTGGTCATTGGGTACCAAATAAAGAGTTCCATTGCACAACTCATTGCTCTTCTTGTTACAAAGGAAAACAACACAGAGTGTCACATAAACCAAAAACAATCTAATACTACACTACACCACTCAAATTGCTTCACATGGATCTTTTTGGTCCAACCAATGTAATGAGCATTGGAAAAAGGCAATATTGTTTGGTGATAGTTGATGATTTCACTAGATTTACATGGGTCTTTTTCTTAAACAAAAGAGTGAAACATCAGAAACATTAATGGACTTTGTCATCAAGATTGAGAATCAACTTGATACAAAGTCAAAATTTTCAGGAGTGATAATGGTACTGAATTTGTTAACTTTGAACTAGATTCTTTTGCAGGAGCAAAGGAATTGCAAGACAATTCAGTGCACCAAGGACTCCACAACAAAATGGAGTTGCTGAACGAAGAAACAGAACTCTCATTGAAGCAGCAAGAACAATGCTAGCTGATTCACAACTACTATTACCTTTTGGGCTGAGGCTGTGAATACTGCATGCAATGTTCAAAATAGAACATTAATTGTCAAAGAACATAACAAAACTCTTATGAGCTCCTATTTAAAAGAAACCTTACATAGGATATCTAAGAGTATTTGGGTGTCAAGTAACTGTTTTGAACATAAAAGAGTCATTAGGAAAATTTTCAGAAAAGCATATGATGGTTTCTTTGTTGGATATTCTTCAACATCAAAATCATATAGAGTGTATATTCCACAGCATAACATTGTGGAAGAAACCCCTAATGTATCTTTTGATGAAAATATTCACTAAGTCAGTTAAAGGTTCATCATGGTTATTTGACATAGATGCCTTGTCTAAATCTTTTAACTATGATCATTTGACAAATGCAGGTTCTGATGAAATATGCTATCCATTTGTTCCACCTATTATGACTGAAGTAAACTTTATCTGCTCATCCCCCAAGGATACATCCTTCTTCAAGTGACAACACTTCAGCAGAAGCAGATATTACATGTGGAACTGAACAGCATGCATCAGGAGAAGTTCCTTCGGAAGAACAGCATGCATCAGGAGAAATTCCTTCGAAGAACAGCATGCATCAGGAGAAATTCCTTCGGAAAACAGCATGCATCAGGAGAAATTCATTCGGAAGAACCGCATGCATCAGGAGAAATTCCTTCGGAATAACAAAATGCATCCGGAGTTCCTTCGGAAGAACAAAATGCATCCGGAGTTCCTTCGGAAGATCAGCATGTATCCGGAGAACTTCCTTCGGAAGACCAAAATGTATCCGGAGCAGCTCCTACGGAAGAACAAAATGCTTCCGCAGAAGTTCCTGCGGAAGAGCAAAATCCAACTGCAGATACTTCTGTAGCTCAATCAACAGAGACTCAATTTGATTATTTCTTGAATTCTCAAATGGAATGAATCAGTCAGAGGCAATGGAAATGACTAATCTGGAATCATCCATTCCAGTTGAGTCAACTCCATCCATGAGAATTCATAAACTCATCCACTTAACAATATCATTGGAAATCCTGACAGAGAACTACAAGGAGCCAAAGTGGTACAGCCAACCTTGTCTCTTCAACTGTTTTCTTTCTCAAGTGGTGCCTCCAAACATTACAGCTGCTTTTAAAAGACAATAGCTGGATTGAAGCTATGCAAGAGAGCTTCAACAGTTCAGAAAGCAAAAAGTATGGTGTCTTGTTGATTTACCTGAAGGTCAACATCCTATTGGAACTAGATGGCTATACAAAAACAAACTGGATGATAGAGGGATTATTGTCCGAAACAAAGCAAGGTTAATAGCACAAGGATACACTCAAGAAGAAGGCATAGATTATGATGAAGTTTTTGCACCAGTTGCAAGAATTGAGGCAATAAGAGTGTTCTGGCATATGCATCATACAAGAAATTCACTGTGTATCAAATGGATGTCAAGTGTGCATTCTTATATGGAAAAATTCATGAGGAAGTTTATGTGTCTCAACCCCCCGGATTTGAAGATCCTCATTATCCTCACAGGGTATACAACTAGATAAAGCCTTGTATGGTCTTCATCAAGCACCAAGAAAATGGTATGAAACACTATCATCCTTCTTACTCAAGCATGGCTACAAAGAGGAACAATTGATCAGACACTCTTCTTTCTCAAACTCTTTCTCAAACAAGAACATCAAGATCTCTTAGTAGTCCAAGTATATGTTGATGACATTATATTTGGATCAACTAATAAGAGATTGTGTGTGAATTTTGAAGAACTGATGAAATCTGAATTTCAGATGAGCTCAATGGGTGAATTAACATTCTTCCTTGGCCTTCAAGTTCATCAAAAAGCAGATGGAATATTCATCAATCAAGAAAAATACATACATCAAATACTGAAGAAATACAATCTTGCTGAAGTATCCTCATGCAAAACACCAGCATCAACAATTGATAAGATTGCTCCTGATCCCACTGGAAAATCTATTGATCAAAAATTATTTAGATCCATGATAGGTTCACTTATGTACTTAACTGCCAGTAGACCTGATATTATGTTTGCTGTGTGTGTATGTGCTAGGTACCAATCTGATCCAAAGGAGTCACATCTCAATGCTGTCAAAAGAATTTTCAGATACCTCAAGGGAAAACCAGGACTTGGTCTATGGTATCCCAAGGATGGAGACTTTACACTCTACTCATACTCAGACAGTGACTATGGTGGATGTAACAGCAATAGAAAATCAACAACCGGTGGATGTCAATTCATTGGACCCAGGCTAGTGTCATGGCAGTGCAAGAAACAAACAAATGTTTCTGTATCCACAGCTGAGGCTGAGTACATTGCTGCTTCAGCCGGGTGTTCTCAAGTACTTTGGTTACAAAACCAATTGCTTGACTATGGTTACAACTTTCTTCAAACTTCAATCTATATAGACAATTCTGCTGCTATGTTTATAACTGCTAATCCTGTGCAACATAGTAAAACAAAACATATAGAGATTAGGTATCATTTTCTGAGAGATTGCTCAGAAAAAGGATTGATCAAGTTAGTCAAAGTGGATACATCAAATCAGCTTGCTGATTTATTCACTAAAGCCTTTGATTCAGCTGTGGGCAACTTCATATTGAGAAAAACAAAGTGAGTCTTAATGTGATCAAATCATTCATCTGAACACACTATGTAAAAACACTTTATTACTATCTATCTTTGCAAATCATACTCCCTCTGTTTTGTGTGAACAAAGACCTGGGTGTATGATCACCATACTAAATATCAGTATCAAAGTGAAAAGATCATGCTCATCATCATCCCTCTGTTTTGTGTGAACAAAGACCTGGGTTTAAAGGCACCTCTGTTTATGTGAGTAAAGACCTGGTGACCTGATGATGATCATATCTAAAGCTCTCAAAAGAATCCTAAGTGATCAACTGTATATTATCCTGAGCTTTATCAACATCGCATCAATGAGATGCCAAACACATCTCAAGATAGCTATTATAATTTAAAGTACATAGTCTTAAGTGTGAAAGAATGATGATTGACTTACAAAGGGAGGACAACACCTTTGTGAATCAAATGAGAAGTCCATGACAGTTATTTCTAAAACAATAAAAAACATGATAAACAGCAAGCCTAGTTGATTACATGAGCTCTTGTATGGATTTATAAGGACAATATACTTGCAATCAGAACTTGTTCTAGCATCAACTATACAACATAACTAATCAGAAAGAGGTTTAGCAGTATAGTATGATCCCATCTTAAGTGTATCTGATCATTATCATATATTTAAGTTTATGTTATTCCTCTTAAAGAAATTTATGATAATGCTTAACTTCATCATTAATCACAAATTTAGGGGGAGTAGTATTCATGAAAAAAGCAACTAATTCAGCAGCAGCAGCAATGTCTATATCTTTATCAATTTGAAGAAGAAATTGAAACCTGAGCATCACCTTAGCCGTTGGTTACATGGATTTAGGTTAAATTTTCTTGTACTAAATTGTCATGTATACAAAGCCAACGAGGTCCTATAGCAATAATTGGTTCAACCAATGGAGTTGGGCCATACATACAACTGTATGTAAATCAATATTAGTATATTAATGTTTATCCGTAGATTGGTAAACTACGGATAAATAAAAATCAATCAGTAGAAGTTGTTGATCCGTAGATATACTACGGAAGAGTAAATTGTAGATCACAATTAATGTGAAATTACTTCTACGGAAGAGTACAATGTGGGACCCATGAATAAATCCGATAAAAATTAATATGTCTGAGGGTATAAATAAAGAGATTTGACTTGTCAAATGCATTATTCACTTTTTCAGCTCACTTTTTCAGACCTAGAAAATCTCACTCAACAAATTTTTCCCACTTTCTCAACATTCAAAATTTACCAAATCAAACCTTAAGCAAACATATATCTGTGTTCTTAATCAGCGTTATTAAGGTAAAACATGTCGTAATCATCAAAATGAACAAGTTGATTCTTGTTTTATCTCACAACTGTTCGTATTCTTATATCAATAATGTGATTCTAACAAAGTCTTTTCTTATGAACAGATGGATCAACGATTTGCAAAAGAGCATAATGTGTGTGCTTTCTTGAACCCTGACGATCCTGTGTCAGAAGGATGTCAAGAAATTATGAGATATTTGAGAAGATCAAGGGTTTTCTATGCATTATCTGCAGAGCCAACGATTTATCGCTCGCATATCAGTGATTTCTGGAATTCTGCACGTATAGAAGAAGATGATGAAGGAATTATTGCAGAAGTAAAGAATCGAAGGCTGAGAATAGACGAACAAACAATAAGAAGGGTACTAGAACTGGGAGATGTTGAAGCTGGACACCCTGATGTATTTGATAATGAATACATAGAAAAGGTTTTTCTTCTAATGGGGTATGATGGAGATTTTGAAAAGGGAGAAATCAAGAAGGGAAGACTCTGCAAGCCATACAGATTTTTGTGTCACACTTATCTGAAGTGTATGTCAAACAGAAAATCTGGGCTTGACAGATTTTCAAGACATATATCATCTGGTATTATTGGCATCTTTGAGGGAAGGACCTACAACTACTCAAAGTACATCTTTAATTGTTTGTGTGATCACATTAGAGTACAGAAGGCTGATAAGATGTATATGTTTCCAAGGTTCATTCAGCTCATCATTAATGCAGACCTGCCTGGAACATCTGTGGAGGGTGGTGTGTTTATCCAAGCTCACCTTGGCAGATCTGTGCTGAACAAAATCTCAGGGAGATATGAAGGAGAAGACATAGACATGTTTGCTCATGTGATTGATGCTAATGCAGACATACCTCAAGAGCTAGTTTGGGAAAATGAGGAAGAGAGCTCTGCTACCAGCTCTGCTCAAGACACTCCATCACCAGAAGCATCACCTCAACAACAAACACCCCAAGTTCAATCACCAGCCAGCCAAACTACAGAACCTATCTCTCCAATCCTCAATCTATCACCACAACAACAACAAACACCACAAGCTCAATCTCCTGCCAGTCAAAATACTGAACCAATATCTCCCATTCAACCCCAATCACCAATTCAGCCTCAGATGCAACTCTACCAACAACTCACAAATTCAGATACTGAGAGTATCTACACTGGAGAGACAGAATTAGTATCAGAAGCAAGTACAGTCAAACTGTCATTATCTAAGACTGAATCCCCTGTGCATTCAAATGAAACTGAACAAGTTTCTCCAGTGATTGATCAGCAACAACAACAAACTCTTCAAGAGCATGAAGATCAAGCCACTGAACCAAAGTCAAGCTCAGCAAGTGTTGATCATGAGGAAGTAAAGAAGATGAGATTGAGTCTCAGCATCAGGAAAGAGATACAGAAGCAAATCAGGTTGATGTGATTGCTTATAATGAAGATGATCTGAGTGATAATGACATTCCTGTGAGCAAAAGTTATCTGGTGGCTAAGTACAACAAGCTTGTGGTCAAATCAAATAAAAGAAAGGCAAGAATACAAGAGCTGAAGGGCATAATAAAAGAAAAGGATGAAGAATTGATAAGTCAGCAAACAAGAATAAAGAGACTGAGAGAAGATGCTCAAAGTGATAAAGAAGTCATTGATGCTCTGCTAGACAAGGAAGCTGAGCTTAAAGAATCAGCAGAGTCTGAGAAGAAAGAGAAAGAAAAGGTCATGAAGAGACTTGAACAAGCATCTGGCACTATGACTGCTCAGTCAAACATCATAAAGAGAAAAGAGGAAGAAATTGAGCAACTTAAACTGAAAATCAGTTCATTGGAATCTCATGCTAAGGCCTCAACTGCTCAAACAAAACAAAGTCCTGAGGCATCTAAAGAAATGATCTTATACTCAAGGAAAAGAAAGTACCTTGGTACTGCTGAGAAGAAGCCGACCACTTATGAAAGTATTTCAAAGAAACAAATGCTGACTTCTCCTGAACACACCCCCTTAATAGACTTATCTGCTGAGAAGCCCATCTCTGAACAGAAAGATGAAAGTGATAAAGAGTGGGAAGAATTAATCAAAGAAGACTCTCCTCCAAAACAAGAAGTCTCAAAGGCTGATGATCTTCTGACTACAAGTGACATACTTGAAGAGAGGCCTGAATCAACCATGTTCATGACACTTATAAACCATGGTTTCCCTTATAACATGGTTGAAAGACTAAACATGACAGAGATGAAGAACCTGTTAAAAGAGTTTGAGCTTGCCTGCTTCATGATTCCAAACTGTGATTATGAAGCCTTCAGCACCTTTCAATCAATTCAAAACACTAAGAAGGAGCTGGGACATTGTGACACAGCCAAGCTGAGCAAATACAACATGACTTGCTGGTTACAAGGACATAACTACAAACCTCATGAGCTTAAAGGAAGAACAGTAGGGGAACTCAGAAGGATGATGGAGCATGTAATGAAAGTTGAGCTAGATACTGGGGTAAAATTCAGAATGAAGCTCCACATCCATCTTATGAACAACAAAGCAAACTTCCTGCTGAACCTATAACTGTTGAACCTAAAGATCAGCACAAAGGAAAAGAGAAATTGATTAGAGAGCCAAGAGAAGTCATCCCCGGAAAAGTATGGCCACTTGGGACTGCATTAGAGAAATAACTGAGCAAAAGTCCACTCTAATACAACTGATAGATCATCTTACAACTCCCAGCTCTGCGGAAGAAAACAAGATCATGGCCTGGAAATATGATCCAGACTGGGATTGTGCTGTTATTAAAAGAACATCTGGAAGAGTTGAATACTTCCATGATGTACTCTCAGTGGTGAGTCTGCCAGAGAATGACATCAGAGACCTTCAAAGTTTAATCATCAGCAATTATCCAATTCACCCTAGAGGAAGAGACTTCTCAACTCTAGTGGGAAAGTTGAAGACAAAATTTAAAGATGATGTGCTGATAGAAGCTAAAAGAGAAGATATAGAACATCAGAAGAGAATCAAAGGGCTCAAAAGATACAAGTCCAATGCCTCAGAACATGTAGATGATGAATTCTTGAAGAGGATTGGCTACAACAACAGAAACAAAGCAGCTCTTAAATGCATTGAAGGGACTCAATTCACTTACCCAGTCACTGAATGGGGATATGTAGAAAAGACAAAAGAGTTGGTCCTACTGAGAAATGCTGAGAACAAGAAAGCTGAAAAGATCAGAATCTTTGATCCTGTGGAAATCAAACTGCTCCATCCCAGCTACACCTCATACCTAAATGGCAAATTCTTATCCAAGCTGTCTGATGAAAAAGCACAAAATGATCTGTTCCTACATGTTCATGTGATTCAAGTAGTAGACAAATTACATGCCAAAGCATATAAAAGAAGAAGATTTAATGCTGGACTACTGAAGGGAACAACATTTGATGAAGAACAGAACTAAGAATAACAGAACAAGATGAGCTAGAAGTGGTGAATAACAACAAGGTGCTAGACACACTCACTACAGAAGAAGATGTTCTGGAAATTAGTTATGAGACTCTGAAGAAGATCAGCAAGATGAAGATCAACTATAAGTATGATGATCAGAAGACTGCTGTCTCCTACTTCTACAACAAGATGATCGCAAGAATCAAAGATCTTGCAGTTTTGAAGGACTGATTGCAAGTAGCTAAGCCTAAGGGGGAGTATTGTTAGGTCTAGAATCAGTAGATCTAGTCATTATGTATAGGCTTAGTACTTGAATTAATATTGTAATGAACTTTTGTATTTCATTATTATGTATGCATTAAATATATAGGTTAACCCATTTATATATGTGTTGATGTATGTATGGCTGCAGGTACAAACATAATACTTGATCAATTATTGAAATTGACCAAGTGTAAGAAACATCTACGGATGAACATTTCGTTCTTCCGTAGATATATATTTTACAAGTAACAAAACATCCGAAGATCATCTACGGATGAACAAAGTCAACTGGATTTCCAAGTGTTCAAGAAATGCTGCGGAAGAACAAAACATCTGCGGAAGAACAAAACATCTGCGGAAGACAATATTTCTGCGAAGTCCAAAACACTTGCATAATACAAGTGTTACAAGTCAACAAGTCAACAAGTCAACAAGGCGGTTATTCGAATCCTGAGAAATCCGATGATTCCTTATCAGAAACAAATCAAATCCCAAGAGATCCGGTGTTTCCTATAACTGAAACATCTTTGTCTATAAATATGGATCCTAGGTTTCGATTCAAGGACGATTGATTTTAGACGATTGATTGATTGAGAACAGCAATAGCATTACAACAATCATCAAAAGTCTTTCGATCATCAAAACATATACAACATCATAGCATTCATTGATTCATTCTTTTGTAATCACCAACACATTATAATAAAACATTGATTAATCTTTAATTGTGTTTTGTTTCGTGTGTTCTTGATATTTCATTGATATTGAAAGTTGCTTAAATACAATTAAACCAAATCAACGTTAATTCCGCTAACGTTGACTTGACATCGATTCACACTGATAATTCCTGTCGACGATCCTTGGATTCACAATATATATTATATATTTACCCATTTTATTAAAATTATTTATTGAATGATTATAGTAATCGTACTTTACTAAAGTATTTGTACACATTTCACTTCCTAAGACTATCAAGTACATAGTTCCTCAAGTTCAAGTCTTCAATATAAATAAAAACAACAAAATTTCATCTCGTTTAAGACTTTATTTTAAAGCAACAATAACCGATAATCAAAGTTATATCTCTAAATACAAAATGTAATTGTCAAAATTTTTAAACAATTATAATAATAAAACAGTAATATTTTAATATCACTTAGTAAAAACAAGGAAAAATAGTTATTTAATAGGTTAAGTTTAATAAAATAGATAAATATAATTATATATATATATATATATAGTGTGTGTGTGTGTGTGTTTTAGAAAGGGAAAATATGTAAACTAGAATTTTAGCATGGAGAAATATGTAATTTATGGTCTTAGTAGGGGGAAATATGTAAATATCCCATTTATAAATTGAATCAATTTTTAATCTTTTCAAAGGTTCTTACATTTACTAAGTTTATATATTTATATTTTTTTTATGATAGCAAAAAAAAGTGTGTGTTTAGGAGATGTATCCTTTGCTAACTAATTTTAGAGAGTAAATTTGCAAAAAAAACCATTTAAGACTAATCATAATCGATATTTTTATTGTTGGAATAACATTATTACACATATATGTATAAATACATTTTTTATGTATATATATAAATTTACATGTGTTAAAAACCTAACACATATGTATATTGAAACTACACGGTGCAAACATGTTTCATGTGTAGTTATAAATTACACATGTGTTGGTTTTTCTAACACATATTAATTTACACATTTACATAAAAACCATAATATTTTTTATATATAATAATGTTACGTCAACAAAAACAATGATGTTGATTTTTAATGATTTTCGTAAATTAATATTAGGCCCACATCGATTTATAAATAGGTGTTTGTCCTATAACATGAAGTTAAAAACACCCGACAGACATAGTCACACAATGCAACATCAGTAAATTTTGGTGTTCGTCACTGACTGCTTGGCATTTTCGCGTGTCAATCCCTTCCCATTAGTGTAAAAAAAGCTCTAATCTCTTTACCCTTTCCTCATTCCATACATCATCTTCATCACCATTGCAGTCATTCGCTACCACAAATTCTTTGGCTTGGCTTTTAGGCTCTTATTCGATCTGTCTTTAGGTTCTATTTCGATCTTCATCATCTTCATTTTTTTTCTTTGTATTTATACTTCTTCCTTGACCTTCGTTATCAATATTGATTTGGTTTTTGAGAATTTCTAAGCATTGACTATGCTTTGATTGATCGTTGGTTTCTTATTTGATCTTTATTATTTTCTATTGTTCTTTTACTTTTTATTTCTTCTTCAATCCTCATTATCGTCATTAATTTGGTGGTCTAAGAATATATAATCACTGATCAATAACTTTTAATTATCTCCACCAAACCTTCATCAAGTCAATTTATGATCTTTAGTCAAATCATGGATCAAGGTTTTAATATTAAGAGCAATGGATGAAGGTTTTGATTTCCAACCAGATTTGGTCGAATTGGTTTCTAGTTTCTTCATATAATTTGGTTCTAGTAATCGGAAAGAGCAATGAGAATAACAATTTCTCACAAGGTGGTTCTAAAGTATGAGAATGAGAGATGAGTTACCGAGAGATAAAAATGTGAGGATTTTCTCTATAACTATATTCGCAGGATGAGATATTAATACTAGCTAAATGAATATATATTTTTTAAGTTTTAAGCAATTATGGAATATATTTTAATTCTAATTAATTTGATACCAACCAAAATTTATTTCAGACAAGGTTAGTTAAGTTTTAATTTTAACTAGTATTAAGCTCATGCGTTGCGGCGGGGGCGTAAAATCGAATCAAGTAGCACCAATTACAAACTACCATTAGTGACTTCCAATACCAAAAACCTCGTATTAAAGAAGAAATAAAAGACACAAAAAATAAAATGAAAAAATAAAATGAAGGAAAAAATAAGTTTACAAATGTTGAACCACACACATACTCTACGCCGTGTTAACTCCAATATTTAAAACGAAACGTAAAACACAGAATTTGTAAATATGAAAAGTATAAGCGACTAAATTTGAAAGTAAAAATTGTTGGGACTACATTATCAAAAATGTAAAAGTATTGGGTGTTAAAGATAAAAAAAGATAGGTACAACCCACTTAAACATATTATACCACCCATGATTCACACAAAAGTTGATAATTAATATATATATATATATATATATATATATATATATATATATAATTGCACAAAACTAGTGGGTTATGCTTGCATATTACGACGTCACGATTTTGTATAAAATTTACATTGAAGCATAAAGAAATAATAAGAACATCATAACCGCATATTCAAAACTTTATAAAACATTATCTACCAAAGTAATAAAAAAATAAAATCTTTACCCAGCTCTATTTTAAATAATTTATATCAAATTGTAGATAAAAATTATATAAAATGCAGTTTGTAATTTTACTTTTTTTAAGTGCTAGTCATCAAAATCTAAAAATATTAAATAATGTTAAGACATGAAGATGATAAAGCTACCTACAAACTATGTATATATATGTCCTATACTGATCTAAAATGCTGAAGATGAAGTCCATTTGCTGAAGGACTACATCAAACTGATCAAATATTGTACAACCATGAATTAACACGTCTACATCTGTTGATGTTCTGTGGATCTATTGATTCAAAGCTTATATATGCAAGAAGGACAGTTTTGAAGAGTAGTAGCGACATCAGTACTCTGCAACTGCCGATATTTTGTTTTGTAACCAATAGCATTACATATTCATGGTATGCCATAATGTGTAAATCAATGGCTGGAACATGCCATTGATCCTAAATCTAAAATAGACGGTCAAGATTTTTTAAAGTGTTTAACTTTCATAGATTAAATACCTTACACTTGTATAATATTGAGGTTAGCTAGTGCCTAGTTGCCCACTTGTTTTCATGTTATTTCTTTTGTAATCAGTGAATACTTTGAAAGAACGTCTTGTGTTATGTATTATATGTGTGTTTGTTTGGTAGACAGTTAACAAGGATTCTGCATTTGTTAACTGCCGACCAACAGAAAAGTCTTGTTTAATTTCATTCGATCCAACAAATAATGATAATAACATTATTAGTAGTAGTGATACTAGTAGTAGTAGCAATAACAATGACAACAATAGTAGTATGAGCAGTAGCAACAACATGAGCAGCAAGAGGCGTAGAAGTAGCATTATTAATAATAAGAAGTAATAACAAGAGTAGTAGTAGTAATAATAATAATAATAAAGTCAAATTAAAAAAAAAAGTAAAAGTGAAAGTACACATTATAAGTAGTGATATGTACCAATGATAATATCAATAAACTTCTCTTAGTTAATATATTATTTAATGCATGTGAGATTCTTTAGTTCACCACATTAATGATTATTTTATTTATGACACTATAAATTAAAATAAGAATTAAAATTTACTATATATATTAATAAAACTAAATACTATTTCAATTAAGTATTATCTTATTTAAATACTTAAACATATATTTAGTATATATTTACCTAATAATAATAATAATGATGATGATGATGATGATGATGATGATGATGATGATGATGATGATGATGATGATGATGATGATGATGATGATGATGATGATGATGATGATGATGATGATGATGATGATGATGATGATGATGATGATGATGATGATGATGATGATGATGATGATGATGATGATGATGATGATGATGATGATGATGATGATGATGATGATGATGATGATGATGATGATGATGATGATGATGATGATGATGATGATGATGATGATGATGATGATGATGATGATGATGATGATGATGATGATGATGATGATGATGATGATGATGATGATGATGATGATGATGATGATGATGATGATGATGATGATGATGATGATGATGATGATGATGATGATGATGATGATGATGATGATGATGATGATGATGATGATGATGATGATGATGATGATGATGATGATGATGATGATGATGATGATGATGATGATGATGATGATGATGATGATGATGATGATGATGATGATGATGATGATGATGATGATGATGATGATGATGATGATGATGATGATGATGATGATGATGATGATGATGATGATGATGATGATGATGATGATGATGATGATGATGATGATGATGATGATGATGATGATGATGATGATGATGATGATGATGATGATGATGATGATGATGATGATGATGATGATGATGATGATGATGATGATGATGATGATGATGATGATGATGATGATGATGATGATGATGATGATGATGATGATGATGATGATGATGATGATGATGATGATGATGATGATGATGATGATGATGATGATGATGATGATGATGATGATGATGATGATGATGATGATGATGATGATGATGATGATGATGATGATGATGATGATGATGATGATGATGATGATGATGATGATGATGATGATGATGATGATGATGATGATGATGATGATGATGATGATGATGATGATGATGATGATGATGATGATGATGATGATGATGATGATGATGATGATGATGATGATGATGATGATGATGATGATGATGATGATGATGATGATGATGATGATGATGATGATGATGATGATGATGATGATGATGATGATGATGATGATGATGATGATGATGATGATGATGATGATGATGATGATGATGATGATGATGATGATGATGATGATGATGATGATGATGATGATGATGATGATGATGATGATGATGATGATGATGATGATGATGATGATGATGATGATGATGATGATGATGATGATGATGATGATGATGATGATGATGATGATGATGATGATGATGATGATGATGATGATGATGATGATGATGATGATGATGATGATGATGATGATGATGATGATGATGATGATGATGATGATGATGATGATGATGATGATGATGATGATGATGATGATGATGATGATGATGATGATGATGATGATGATGATGATGATGATGATGATGATGATGATGATGATGATGATGATGATGATGATGATGATGATGATGATGATGATGATGATGATGATGATGATGATGATGATGATGATGATGATGATGATGATGATGATGATGATGATGATGATGATGATGATGATGATGATGATGATGATGATGATGATGATGATGATGATGATGATGATGATGATGATGATGATGATGATGATGATGATGATGATGATGATGATGATGATGATGATGATGATGATGATGATGATGATGATGATGATGATGATGATGATGATGATGATGATGATGATGATGATGATTGATGATGATGATGATGATGATGATGATGATGATGATGATGATGATGATGATGATGATGATGATGATGATGATGATGATGATGATGATGATGATGATGATGATGATGATGATGATGATGATGATGATGATGATGATGATGATGATGATGATGATGATGATGATGATGATGATGATGATGATGATGATGATGATGATGATGATGATGATGATGATGATGATGATGATGATGATGATGATGATGATGATGATGATGATGATGATGATGATGATGATGATGATGATGATGATGATGATGATGATGATGATGATGATGATGATGATGATGATGATGATGATGATGATGATGATGATGATGATGATGATGATGATGATGATGATGATGATGATGATGATGATGATGATGATGATGATGATGATGATGATGATGATGATGATGATGATGATGATGATGATGATGATGATGATGATGATGATGATGATGATGATGATGATGATGATGATGATGATGATGATGATGATGATGATGATGATGATGATGATGATGATGATGATGATGATGATGATGATGATGATGATGATGATGATGATGATGATGATGATGATGATGATGATGATGATGATGATGATGATGATGATGATGATGATGATGATGATGATGATGATGATGATGATGATGATGATGATGATGATGATGATGATGATGATGATGATGATGATGATGATGATGATGATGATGATGATGATGATGATGATGATGATGATGATGATGATGATGATGATGATGATGATGATGATGATGATGATGATGATGATGATGATGATGATGATGATGATGATGATGATGATGATGATGATGATGATGATGATGATGATGATGATGATGATGATGATGATGATGATGATGATGATGATGATGATGATGATGATGATGATGATGATGATGATGATGATGATGATGATGATGATGATGATGATGATGATGATGATGATGATGATGATGATGATGATGATGATGATGATGATGATGATGATGATGATGATGATGATGATGATGATGATGATGATGATGATGATGATGATGATGATGATGATGATGATGATGATGATGATGATGATGATGATGATGATGATGATGATGATGATGATGATGATGATGATGATGATGATGATGATGATGATGATGATGATGATGATGATGATGATGATGATGATGATGATGATGATGATGATGATGATGATGATGATGATGATGATGATGATGATGATGATGATGATGATGATGATGATGATGATGATGATGATGATGATGATGATGATGATGATGATGATGATGATGATGATGATGATGATGATGATGATGATGATGATGATGATGATGATGATGATGATGATGATGATGATGATGATGATGATGATGATGATGATGATGATGATGATGATGATGATGATGATGATGATGATGATGATGATGATGATGATGATGATGATGATGATGATGATGATGATGATGATGATGATGATGATGATGATGATGATGATGATGATGATGATGATGATGATGATGATGATGATGATGATGATGATGATGATGATGATGATGATGATGATGATGATGATGATGATGATGATGATGATGATGATGATGATGATGATGATGATGATGATGATGATGATGATGATGATGATGATGATGATGATGATGATGATGATGATGATGATGATGATGATGATGATGATGATGATGATGATGATGATGATGATGATGATGATGATGATGATGATGATGATGATGATGATGATGATGATGATGATGATGATGATGATGATGATGATGATGATGATGATGATGATGATGATGATGATGATGATGATGATGATGATGATGATGATGATGATGATGATGATGATGATGATGATGATGATGATGATGATGATGATGATGATGATGATGATGATGATGATGATGATGATGATGATGATGATGATGATGATGATGATGATGATGATGATGATGATGATGATGATGATGATGATGATGATGATGATGATGATGATGATGATGATGATGATGATGATGATGATGATGATGATGATGATGATGATGATGATGATGATGATGATGATGATGATGATGATGATGATGATGATGATGATGATGATGATGATGATGATGATGATGATGATGATGATGATGATGATGATGATGATGATGATGATGATGATGATGATGATGATGATGATGATGATGATGATGATGATGATGATGATGATGATGATGATGATGATGATGATGATGATGATGATAATCTCTATACTAATAAATAAAAATAAACCCGAACACTTGTCACCATTCTAGACCATCTAATAATTGATTTTTTCGTTTCTCTCTCCTCTAAATTATAAATACTATAATAGTTATTTATTAATAAAAACTATCCATAATTAAAATTTCAAATATGTTAACTTTAAATTTTCAAATGTGTAATACATGGGTTTATTCGATTCCGCATAATATACAATATTTAAGACATAACTTTTTATATTATAAACCATGTAACAGTAATTTTATTTAGCCCGTGTATTACACGGGATTGTAACCTAGTAATAATAATAATAATAATAATAATAATAATAATAATAATTATTATTATTATTATTATAATATGCAAATATAATAAATGTTTAAGACCGGTAGGAAAAGAGCATCGGTGACATCGTCTCATCGTACGAGTCAACCCACTATATATAATAAATATAAAAGATGAATAAGATGAAGTTGTAGGTTTTTTTCTTAACGTAAACATAATAGTTTTTTTTAACCAACATAATTAAAAGTTTTCTTTGTTTTTTATATTTACATTTAAATCCCTGAGTATTTTTTAAAACTAACTATAACACTTTCTTCTTCTTTTTTTAAATGGACTATCTACTTATTTGTTATTTTTTAGTTTTAAACCTAAACCATGACGTTATATCATATTTACAGTAATCTTTTTAACTTTGGGAAAGTTTTTTTATCTGTTAACTAAATTACAGTACAAACCATTAACTTTAATTAAGTCAGCATTTACATGATCGTTATTTTTCTCCTTTGCTTCAAGTATTGATTTTATAAAAATTATTTTCTATTACATTTCTTTTATTAGCTTTCCGTATGTGAATTTTTTCAAATAGTTGAAACTAACGTATAAACAATTAAAATTAAATTTTTAAAATTTAAAACTCCCCTAATACGTTCGACTTCAAAAATTTATTTATACCAACCATATAATTCAAATATCATACCTAAGATAAGATACAATAAAATAACATCATAGGCAACTGTGTAACACAATCACAATAAGGTTAACACTTTGATTTGAAATTCAAAAAGCTTGTATTTTACCTCAATCACTAACCTTCCACATTTCCCATTTCATCTTTCATCAAAGTAAAAACATCAACAAACCCTAAAACCCTATTTCACAAACCTCCACTCCACTCCTATATAACACACTCACACATCATTCATCTTCGATCGATCGACACCAGTGTACTCTATTGCATAAACAACATCCACTCACTGTAAACCCTAAATCCCTAATTTCTAGGGTTTGTTCTTTCTATTCTAGCACAATCAAACATGTCGTTGAGGCCCAGCGAGAGAACAGACGCTCGCCGGAACCGCTACAAGGTTGCGGTGGACGCCGACGAGGGTCGCCGGAGGAGGGAGGACAATATGGTTGAGATCCGTAAGAATCGGAGGGAGGAGAGCTTGCAGAAGAAGAGACGTGAGGGACTCGCTGCGAGCCAGTTTCCTCTGCCGGTTCAATCTGCTTCCGCTGCCGAAAAGAAGGTAGATGAATGTTGTGGTGTGGGTTTGGTGTGTGCGATTAGGGTTTCGTGTGTTGTGTTTGGATTTTTAGGGTTTTTTGTGACTTGATTGTTGTTAATTTGGATGGAGTTTAAAATGTGGATTTTTTGTCAGTTAACCGTGATTGCATGCTCTTGTTAAAGTATTGGCTTTATTTGATTTTTTTAGCACCATCGTTGATTTTACAATGCCTTTGCCTTCTAGCCCCTAATGTAAGGAAATATATTTTTGAATTTTGTTGATGAAATAGGGTTTTTAAATCAACCATGTATTTGGTAAATTGATTTTATGAAATGAACTTTTGTCCCTTGATGTACGAAGCAAAGACATATGAGGTTCATCATTGGTGATCATTAGTTTTTTGTGAGATGTTCTGAAGATTGCACTTTGCTTGAAATACAAATGGCCCCTAGTTTTTTTAAATTGATTTTAAATCAACCATGTATTTGGTAAATTGATTTTATGAAATGAACTTTTGTCCCTTGATGTACGATCCAAAGACATGTGAGGTTCATCATTGGTGATCATTGGTTTTTTGTGAGATGTTCTGAAGATTACACTTTGCTGGAAATACGAATGGCCTCTAGTTTTTTCTTGTGGTTATGTAAGGATCGTTCTAATTCTAACTTTGATTGGTTCCTTGTTAAAGGAGAAACTTTAATTATTGATTTTGGGCGTACCAGTTGTAATTATATAGTGTATTAGTGTATTACTATGTTGTGATATTTGTCAGGAGAAAAATTATATTTGTTAGAATATATATTGCACCTATCATTGTTGATGTAATAAAGTACACTTGAGTTTTTGATGTAAAAGTTGCTTTTTTTCGTCTGATTGCAGTTAGAAAACCTACCTGCAATGGTAGCGGGGGTTTGGTCAGATGACAATAATATGCAGCTTGAGGCAACTACCCAGTTTCGTAAACTGTTATCAATAGGTGTGCCATGGTGTTTTAGTTATTTTTTCAAGTTTTGTCTATTGTATCTCAATATACTTATCTTATGCTTAGTTAACTGTTGTCGTATTCCGTGTCTAATTTGAGATTTGTTCTCTACCCAGAACGCAGCCCTCCCATTGAAGAAGTTATTCAAGCTGGTGTTGTTCCTCGTTTTGTTGAGTTTCTTATGAGGGAGGATTTTCCCCAACTACAGGTGAGATGAAACATTATGTAACCACTAACCTTCATTTTTGTTTTATTTGATATGTAGAAGATATAATTGCATATATGTTGTACAGTAATATATATTTTTTATATGCTTTAGTTTGAGGCAGCTTGGGCTTTGACTAATATTGCTTCGGGGACATCTGACCACACAAAAGTGGTGATTGATCATGGTGCTGTTCCTATATTTGTGAAACTTCTTGCATCTCCTAGTGATGATGTTCGGGAGCAGGTATTTTCCGATCCTTTTTTAATTCTGGGATTCTATGTATTTTATTTGAGTTATAGTTTGTTCAAGTATATACCATTTTTGTGTTTATTTGAGCAGCTGGAACAGAGTTTAACGTCCCTTTTGTCTTTTGTAGGCTGTATGGGCTTTAGGTAATGTTGCTGGTGATTCCCCTAGATGTCGTGACCTTGTACTTGGACAAGGTGCATTGATTCCTTTGCTGGCCCAACTAAATGAGCATGCTAAGTTGTCTATGTTGCGAAATGCCACATGGACCCTTTCCAATTTTTGTAGAGGCAAGCCACAGCCTTCTTTTGATCAGGTTAGTCTTTAAGAACTGTTTCTTATTATTGTTAATTGCTTCTATTTTATATTTAAGTTCACAACTAGTGATATAAAATATGCAATATAAGGGCCATTCACTAATTTTAGTTGTTAATGAAATTTTTTTATTTGTTTTGACAGACAAGACCTGCGCTTCCAGCTCTTCAACAACTTATTCATTCAAATGATGAAGAAGTTTTGACTGATGCTTGTTGGGCGCTTTCATATCTTTCAGATGGTACTAATGATAAAATCCAAGCTGTAATTGAAGCAAATGTGTGTCCCAGATTGGTAGAGTTACTAAAGTAAGTATTTTAATCATTTATATCAAGTATGATTTCTTTAAAAATGTTTTGTTTTTAATTAGCTGAAATTTGGATTGTTTGGTGGTTTCAGTCATCCATCGCCTTCAGTACTCATCCCGGCTCTTCGTACAGTTGGCAACATTGTTACTGGTGATGATATGCAAACTCAGGTACCTGTCTACTAATTTTATGTAGTTTGTGTTGTTTTTATGTATGTACAACCAAGTGCTCTGAGAAAACATACAGTATCACTCATGTATTAAATTTTGTAAATTTACATAAGGAGCATTTTAAAATTTTAATTTTGTTGATTAAAATATTGGTAGATTAGCTTTTTTATGTAAAGGTCTCTTAGAGTAGGACATTGTTTCGACCAACACCTTCAAAAGGGAAGTAGAGCAGCTTTTGGACAATGGAGTGACTGAGGGAGTATAGCTTTTGTTGGAGAAATAAAGAGGAAATGTTTGTTTCTTTTTACTCTATTAGCCATTCGTTGGTCATAATCCAGCGTTTTTTACCCCCAACATCCGATAATCCGATATTGACAGTAGTATTTTTTAGAACTCTGCATTTTAAATCTAAAAAGCTTCTATTCTGAAGAACATTTATTTTGTATGTTCAATTTTTTTAACGCACCTAGGGTACACTATTTGAATACAAATTTTTTTATAAGATGCTTCATTCTCAAAATAATTGACACATTGGAATATGTTTAGTTAGTTAAATATTCAGAATGCCCCTCATTGATAACAAAAGATATCCTGGAACAGGTAACATGATGAGTAGTGTTGTGAGAATATAGTTTTTTTGATTTTTGCCAAAAAATGGACATTCTGTTTTCTCAGAACTAGATTATATGTGTTGCTATGTTCTGCACACACTTAAATATTTTAGAGCTGAATTTCTCATGAACGAACATATTTGTTTGTTAATTTTTGTTATTCCTATTTAGTGCAAGGTTATTTATTGCATACAAAATTCATCGGATCCTAGGAGAAAGTGAAAGTGAAATTCTGATTATGTGTCTGCTTTGATTAACCAGTATGATTTTGTGTTTGAATGTGTTTCAGTATATCATCAATCATCAAGCATTGCCCTGTCTTCTGAATCTGTTGATCAATAATCACAAAAAGAGCATTAAGAAGGAAGCTTGCTGGACTATATCAAACATCACTGCTGGCAACAAGGAGCAGATTCAGGTAAGATGCCTGGGTTTGTTGGATTTATTTTCCGTTCCGTCAACCAGTCTAACCAGACTAAAAGTATTAACCTTGACTGGTAATTGTATTTGGTGATTATGCTGCAGACGGTGATCGATGCAAATATCATTGGGCCGCTTGTTCATTTACTTCAGAATGCAGAATTTGACATCAAGAAGGAGGCTGCATGGGCCATCTCAAATGCTACTTCTGGTGGAAGTCATGACCAGATTAAGTAAAGACTGATCATTTTGCCTTTGGTCATTTCCTTTTTGAAAAGTGTTGATGCTTATAAATGTTGATAAAATAATTGCAGGTATCTTGTTAGTCAGGGATGCATCAAACCTTTATGTGACTTACTTGTGTGTCCAGACCCTAGAATCGTGACAGTTTGTCTAGAGGGACTTGAGAACATATTGAAAGTGGGTGAATCAGAGAAGAATTTGGGAAGATCTGGAGATGTAAATCTTTATGCACAGTTGATTGATGATGCTGAAGGATTGGAGAAAATTGAGAACCTACAAAGCCATGATAACAATGAGATTTATGAGAAAGCAGTTAAGCTTCTTGAAACATATTGGTTGGAAGAAGAGGAGGAGGATGTGATGCCGCCTGGCGAAACAGCGCAGCCAGGTTTCAATTTTGGTGGTGGTGATGTTTCTGTTCCCAATGGTGGCTTCAACTTCAACTGATTCAAAGTAAGGTTGCTTTCTAATTTTTTTATTTTCTTTCCAGTCTTTATAATAGAATTTAGTTTTATATAAAAATGATCTAATTTTTTGATTGAATTGATTTAGATAGTATTATGCACTAGTAATAACATGTTTTTTGTTGACTTTTGACCCCATTTATTTTCATTGTTTATAGGAGAAAATACATTGAATGACTTACTCTACCAAAAATTTTTTTACTAGGTTTTGGTGAAGGTTGTTGCTGTGTGGGTATAAACTTTGATGCTATGGTCGAAAAAATTACCATAAAAACTTTTACATTTTCAGGTTGGTCTTATTGAAGCGGTGGCGTTTTAAGTCAAAGAAGTAGTATTGCGGGCAGCCATCTATTTCATGAGGTTCATTTATGTAGTGTGGTTGAAGTTTTATGGAGTGATTGAGGTTTTTTTACAATGAATATCACTAAATGTTGATGAATTATGTAAAAGTAATACTGTGTTATTTCTCTTTTGGAGACATTTGACCTTTTAAATTGGGATTTATAGAATTTCCCCTCTTTTGCATCTGTACTGTGTCATGTTTTTTTGTTATGGTTTTCTAAATTGATCTCTGATTGGCTGATTAATCGCATCATTCTGTGTCTTGTATGAACTGCAATTTTGGTTTTTCTATTTCATGTGATTTTGTCAATTAGGCCTTTCTATTTATGTTGTTAAGCACAGATTCTTTGCAAAGGAAAAAGTAATTGAAAGGTCATTAATAAAATAGTGTTTTTATTTGTTGCACCTTTTTGTGACATTAGTAATATTTCGGTACTTATCATCTTGAATGCAACATATTTAAGTAATGTGTTTGATGATACATTGAAAATTCTAGGGAATGTGTTCATTCCATATGGATGATTTCTAAAGAACATCAATTGACAGTAAAGGTGGGCATAAAAACCGGGTTTGGACCCGACCTAACCAGGACTTGGGTATGGGTAGTACCCATCAGGTGTACCCGGGTTGGATTTGTTTAAACCTGTAGGGTTGGAACCAGTTTTAGATTTTGAGTTTTCTAGCGAACCCGAACCGGACCTGATCATACCCTATCCGGTATTGGACACACACATAAGAAAAAAAAGGAGAAAAAAAAACTGAACCTGGTATTGGACTCGACCCGAACCTGACCATATCTTACCCCGGTATAGCGGGTAGGGTTTTTAAGTAGGTGAACCCAACCCGGGTTCATACCCACTTTTGCCTCAACCCGGGTACAAAAAAACTCAGGTTGGGCCGAACCCGGTTTGTACCGGTTTCGGGTACGGCCCAATTACCCACCTCTAATTGACAGTGCAAAATGTTTTTGATGAAGTGGTAGAGAGTAACATGATTCAAAACGTCAAAATGATATGATTGTGATAATATGCCAACTTCTAAACATGCATCTTTCGTTTCTCTAGAAACTTTTTAGTTAGCCAAAAGGCTAGAATATTTATTTTTTGAAAATATGTTTTTAATAAATGTGTACTATCTTCTCTCATCCTTTTGGTATTTGAAGAAACAAGAAGTTGCGCGATCTGTTTTCAGGCAAAGTACAGTTAAGCCAAATGGTTTTAACAATATGTATATGTATGCTATTTTATTTCACTTATAATCAAATGAAGTATTTATCGGTTACAATACGGAGACGTTGAAAATCTTTTAACCATTTTTGCTGTTATCAAGGATACATGTTAGTTTATTTGAACAAAAGAAATATAACTAATGTTAAGTCTGTAAATTCTCATAAAACTTGGGAATAGTAAGTTTTGTAACGATTATATGTCTTTTAGCCTTACTAACACAACTTATAAACAAGACATGTTGCCTAAATAGTAAGTCAACATTCTTTATTTACATAAATTCTAAATGCGAATATGCCACGCATGCTTCGTCTAACTGCCTTAATTCCTTATTCACATCCATTTCAAGCTAGCATCAGCCACACATGTTTCATTCAACTGTCACTATATATCACTATTTATACTTTATAGACACTTTAAACATCAAAATCGATTAAGGGTGACCAACCGCCACACACTATAATCGTCGTTAGAGAAACTTACCCCCTAACTTAAGTAAATTATTTTCACCTAATACAACAAAACAAATACACTTAGTTGAAACAAAGCAAGCATTAGCACCACCAACTTTAAGCCCAGTATGAAAACGGGTCAAGTTCCGCCATTCTTTTGGCAGTTACATCTTTCCACACTGATACCCACATCACTGCAGCCCGAATCTTGCACCACCTTCCCCTGGGAGATCCAGATCCACTGCTTGAGAAACAAATGTCAAAATCAGAAGAAACAAAATCCATGCTTTGATCATTTGCTTGCCATGATGACGTCCCATCATGAAGATCAAAAGCATCAAAATACGCACCACCAACTCCCAGTTGACTCCTATTACTCGGTCCACTGCTACGCGGATGTGAAATCTGCATTTGCAATTCATCTGTAAAAAAATCAGCTCTATAAGCAACAAGACAGGACAAGAGTATCAGAATCTAACTTCACAACCAGTTTTATTTTTAAAAGATTCCCCATGAAACCAAACAGATTGAATCCCTACCATTTAGGAGTAGAAAAGATAATCCTGGCCCATTAACTATTTGATGGGCCGAATCAGCTTATGTTTATCTTTGACGGGTCAAACAAGTAAAAGGAATTGCTTATGAAACGGGTCGAAAATAGCCTGATGTGTATTTTGGATGCATAAAACCTTCTAAATCATTTTCTTCACGAGTTTTGATTAGTATTGACCTAATGCAACTTTTGTATATCATATTTGACAAACTAATATTTATTAAACCCGTTAACCAACCCACCCAATGTTCCATCTGTGTTAAAGAGTAATTGTATGTTTCTCATTGTTGGCGACTACTTGGAAGTTCAAACTTCAAACTGAAAGTTAAGGAGCCAAGAAAAACATACAATTTGTGAAACAGAAGCCGGAATATAAAGTAATATTGCTAATCAACTTGTTAATATTGTGAGAACAGGATGTTAACATCTTGCATGCCTAAACTAGCAATTCTAAGAAGGTCACCATGAAGATTGGCTGCTAGCATTGGGGTCGCAACCGCTGACAGATCATCAATTGGTATCGCTCCAACCAACTCTTTGTAAACTTGATGCTTTAACCTTTCCACCATAGACTGCAAAACACACTAACACATCAGTTAAATGCTATATAATGGATTTGAACAAGATTTCATCAGGTATGATATATGTTTACCTTCTGAAAATCATTAAGTTGATTCATGGATAGATGAGTTTCACCATCAAAGGTTGCACCTACAACTTCCAAAATGGAATTGAACAAAAGACCCATCCCATCTGCAACACAGCTGTACATATACACCTTGTCATCTAAAATACAAGCTTTGGCGTGTTTTATTATCGCTTTCCATATGTTGTTATTGGGCCCGCCAAGTAGCTATATCATCCAACATCAAAAATATAGTTGATTCATCTAGGAGAAGTTCATAAAAAGATGAAAAAAATAAATAAATCAAGAATCTCTTACTGAGCATAGAAAAGACTCATTAGTAGTATACACTTGTAAAAAGTCTTTCAAGGTATATATTTTGAATGATGCCAATCGCTTATGCAAAACCCCATCTTTTGCTATCTTTTCCAAGCGCCATATGTCATCACCCAACGATGGAGGATGGTGCTTTCTGTATGCTAAATCAAGAAAAAAAAAACAGTGATTTTATTGTTTTATCAAGAAACCCATGTATAAGCTACTAACATTAAAAACTACTCGGGGTTTCTATACCATAAAGTAAACGATTTTCTTGAATCCGGCTAAACATATGCTAATTCTGGTTATTGGAATATTTAGGGTTAAATAATCAGTTTCATACCAGCTGCAACAAAGTGATTATCTAAGGGTAAACTAGAATTAACCAATACACTTTCTTTTAACCTAATTTGAAAGATTTATAACTTTCATTTCACAAGGCAGCTCTCATTTCTTTCCACAAAATTGTCCTTTTTGGTCATTTTATCTATTTATTCATCAAAACAATGAGATTATGTTATTACTACAATTTCAAACTGCATGTGGTTTTATTATGACTGAGTTATCTGATCCTGATTATTTAGCAAAACATAATCACTTTCAAGAACATAAAGAAAGTTGAAGAGATGGATGAAAATAGAACGAAGAACTTACACTCTCCTCTTTGATCTTTTACCACAAAAGCGTCACTTCTTGCTTCTCTAATTCTCACTCCAGCAATTGCCATTTGTGCTTTTGCCCCTAACCTAAACTTCCTACTCCTTCTCCAGCTTGAATTATCAGTATACATTACATCACCTAACTCTGCTATACCTTCTTTTAGATTTATTACCAAATTCCCTGCTAGCAACGGCCTTTTTCCTTCTCTTGCATATATAACTTTGGCATCAAAATCACTCTGAGGCCAATCTTCATGATCATCAGCAGGGAAATCACCATCAAGAGGCACAATCACTATCTTCAGTGATGAAAAAGGTCCATATGATACAATCTGATTACTATTAGCATCAAACAACACTAGTCTGATCGCACTGTTGTCCTCGGATTCTATCCTACTGCCAGTGAAATATGTGGGAAGAAGCTTTGTCACAAAACGAAGCTGCAAGGACGTTGTACTACGCGATTGAAGTGCATCAGAAGGAGATCTATAAAAAACATATAATTAAATAAACAAACAAATATGAATAAAGTCATGCTACATGAACATGAATGGAGATGCCAAAATACAACCTTGGTAATTTGCCAAAGAACTTTTCAAAACCACGCTCCACCTCATCACGCACCTAACAGAAAACATTTATGCGCTTGCTGAATAAACTTATGTAAACAAATGACTTGCCAACAATAATCAAACATATCACAAAAGAAATCAAAAGGTAACAGCAGGCGCAATCTTTTAAATTCTAACATAAGAAAATATATCAACCAAAAACAATTGATTTAAATAGCAAGGAAGACATGATAGTACCACTCGACGAAATAATTGTTCCAACGTTGGTGTTAATTCTTCAGATGAATACCTTGGCATGACGTTTCTAGCATTGCTGTAAAGGAAACAATACCCACACAAACAACATTCACAAACAATTCCCAAAAAATCAAAAAACAAAAAAAATATCATGAACTTACTACATCTGATTCACTCACTTTGAAGATCTATTTGCCAGTGGTTCTTGATTAGAAGGCCCAGAACCATCTCCTCCATCCCTCTCCTCATCACTAAATAGCCGTTTCGGTCCCATCAAACACCAATAAATAATAACAAAATTAGCAATCAAAGAATTATAACTGTAAACTGTCACAATAGGATCTTATTTATAGAAAGAAAAGTGATTGGAAGCTTATTTGAAACTTCCAAGTAATTTTTCTACCTGCAATGTGGGCTTCAACAGTCCAGGAGGGTGTGGTTTTGTCACATAATATAAAATAATGCTCCCTATACCACCATATCTTTTTCTTCTTTCTACTTTAAAACAAAATCTATGCCTCTGCACACATCACTTATCATCAACATTGCTAAAATTTACACTAATCATTACCTAATTATAATCTCATAACTTTTATATAAACAATTTCATACCAATAAATTGATCTTTATAGATTTGATTTCATGTCACTATAACCCTAAATTTAATCTCAAATAAGCTAAACCCATTTCATACCAGTTTTATGCACAATATACAATTGGGTTATTAACGTTTGAAAATCAGAATCAAGAGCCCTAAATGGCCCCACAAACTACAAGTAGTAATGTTGGTAAAACAAGAGTGTGTAGGAGAGAGAACAAACGCGTAGGGGATCGAAAGAAAGATGAATGGATGTTAGGGTTTTACGAGGAAGATTGTAGGAAGTTACAGAGACGCGTGGAGACGATGTGTGGACTTTCTATATTTTCAAGTTTTTGGATGTTAGGGTTAATTACCTCGTATTTACTTCCATGATTAGTTTATAGGGTCCATGAATAGAAACATTACAAGTGTTCTATAATAAGGTTGTTTTTCTTTTGAAAAGTTATTTGTGTTTTTCTTTAACGGTAAATGTATTACTTTGTTTCGGTGAATATGTGTTATTTTAATTGGGTATATTTATTCGTTTTCCAACCAAGGTCATTTTTGCTTAAGAGAAAACTCACAACTGAAAAAAACTATTGATTTAACCCTAAACATTTTTGCTTAGAGTGAGACTTGAACCCGAGGACTTATCATATTTACATGGCTTGTTAAATTAAGGTGTATGCTATTTGAGTTCAGTATTAATCAAAACATTATTTTCTGGTCAACAGAACAATTTTTGTAGAGGCGCTCACTTCTGATGGACATGAGGGATAGCCAAGCCACTTCCCTTTCTTTATGATAATGAAACCAAATGGTCAAAACCAATCCAATAAAGAAACAAATCTATTCAACAAGCAAAAAAGAAGAGAGAGGGATTTTCATTTTTGCTTGTTGAATAGATTTGTTTCTTTATTGGATTGATTTTGACCATTCGTTTTCATTATCATAAAGAAAGGGAAGTGGCTCGGCTATCCCTCCTGTCCATTAGAAGTGAGCGCCTCTACAAAAATTGTTCTGTTGACCAGAAAATAATGTTTTGATTAGTACCGAACTCAAATAGCATACACCTTAATTTAACAACCCGTGTAAATTTGGTAAGCTCTTGTGTTAAAGTTTCACTATAAGCAAAAATATAGAGTTGAGCCAGTAGTTTTTTCAGTTATGAGTATCCTTTTCAAGTGGTTAGAGGTATGGTTTAATTAGAAGCAAAGCGTAAAACATATAAAATATAACTAAATCGATTTAAAACTCACGCGTTGCGACGAACCTGTTAAAGGGGGAAAATAGACGTAAAAACGATAAACCACACATGAATGTTGTGCTGTGTTAACTCACAGAATTTAGATCGAAGCGTAAAGCGAAATGTAAAATTGGTGAATCGCACATGCATGTTTATGTCGTGTAAAACTTGCACAACCTAGAACGAACGTAAGACATAAATTTGTGAAATATGAAAAGCATAGGGGACCAAAGTTAAAAGTATAAAACTTTGTGAGATTAAATTGCAAAATATGAAGAGTTTTGGGTTTAAAGTAAAAATAATCAAGTTTTAGAAGGTTACTTTGCAAAATATGAAACCTTTGGGTTAAAAGTGAAAAATTAATTTTTTTTTGATAAACCTCCTATGCATAAGATACAACATCATTGTACATAAAGAAGTTGGTAATTAGTATAATATAAATATATGATTTAAATTATGTATGAGTAAAAACTATAATTAATAAAATAATGATATCAAATTTTTAAAATTTTGTTTTTAATTTTTTTTTGTTTTTCCCAAAAAATAAATTAAACATTTCATTTTAAAATAAAACATGTTAAAAAATATCATTTTTAAAATATTTTTTGTTTTAAATAAAGGTATGATGGTTTAAAAAATTTCTTTCTATAAAAATTTATTTCTATAGAAATAAACATTAAAAATATCTATTTCTTAATCTTTTTAAAAATAAATTTTAATCAAAATAAAAATTAAATAATATGTAAGGATTTCTATAAGTCTGATGCAGCCAAAACATCCAAAGTCTTTCTGCATGCATGCACTGAAGAACAGAAGTAGAAATGCTTCGGAAGTTTTACACCCTGCACTAGAAAATATTCTAAGTGTACAATCTTCCGAAGCCAAGACCAACATCTTCCGAAGCCAAAAGTGAAGTCTTCCGAAGCTTCAAAGACAAAGTCTTCCAAAGCCAAAGAGTGAAGACAGATTTCTTCCGAAAACTTTTATGTACATGCTTTTATCTGATGTACTTTACCATAAAGCTGGACCACCTTTCCCTTGCAAATCTGTTCAGTCACCAACTTACATGAGTTGGTGAAAAGGTCCATGCTTTTGGTAACTGTATATTGAGGTCTTGAGTCTGAGCTTTCTACTTTATGTACTTTTATCCTTTTTGTAATATATTAGGATATGAGCTATGGCATGTCATAGTCACTAGTCAAAAGGCAATCTGCCTTTTGACTCTACATTTGATTTTGTTGTTGTCTAGTCTTATGTATCCAGCTGGCCTTCAAAGTATGGTCGGCTGTAGTATGTAGTATAAAGTATCTCAAGTACTTGTAACTCTCCATCTATGCTTTGTAACATTTGTAAAAGAACTTGACAAGCAATATACAACATTCTTGAAAACCATATACTTGTGTTGTTAGCTATCTTGTTCTGTCTCACATTTTACTTGTGTTCTTAGCATCTTTCATACAATAGTTAACCAGTTCCCTATTTGATCTGTTAAGTGTTCTAAAGAACTCTCCTCGTTGTGTAGTTGTGTTGTAAGTGCATACCCTTCAACGGTCCTGCATTTGGTATCAGAGCATTCCAGGCTCTTGATATAAGATCTCACCATCTTAAGATCCCTCACACACACAAAATACTTAACAACTCAAATGGCAGCTATTACTAAAGCTGATATGGAAACTAGGACTATGACAAAATCTCCACTGATCACTCCTGAAGACTTTGATACTTGGTGTCAAAGAATGGAAGGCTTCATCAAGTCTCAAGACTCCAGGATGTGGGACTCTGTTCTCCAAGGACCTTACATACCAAGCACCACTTCTGCTACTGGTGGTGGTATGATTCCAAAGGCTGTGGCTGATTATTCTGAAGAAGACAGGAAAAGAATTGAGATTGATCAGAAAGCCATGACATCCCTTCAAACTGCTCTTCCAAACTCCATCTACAGAGGCTTCAAGAAGTGCAAAACTGTCAAGCAACTATGGGAAGCATTGAAGCTTATGTATTAGGGGTCCAACAAAGCAAAGGAGAACAAGAAGGATCTCCTGAAGCAGCAGTTTGAAAATTTCACCTTCAAAGTAGGTGAGACCATGACTCAACAATACTTCAGGTATGTTGAGATTGTGGATACTCTAATGGATGTTGGAGTAACTCTTGAAAACAGGGACATTGTAAGGAAGTTTATGTCCTCTCTTCCTAGACAATGGACACATTATTGTGTTGTTATCAAGAGGACTGAGAACCTTAAGACTCTTACTCTCACAGAGTTGTATGGTATTGTTAGTGGCTACCAGATAGAGATGAATATGCAAAACTCATCTGGTAACTCCAGCAATCAACTGAGGTCAGCCCTCCATGTGGTTGAAAGGGAAAGCATTAAACCACAACATCATCTTATATGCTACCCTGACAACTCACAAAAGGGTCCTTTCATCACCTTCCCAGAGACTCCAAGGGAAAGCTACACTCAAGGAAGTCCTTTCCAAGAGACAAGTTCTTCTCATGCTTTTGTCTCTGCTGATGAAGCCACATGCAACTTTCTCTTCACCCTTGAAGACTTATAGATAGTTTAGCAGATGGCTCTTCTTACTCACAGAGCCAAGAAGTTCTACAAGAGGACAGGGAGGAAGTTTCCAAGCAATGCAGCCAGTGGAAAGTTTGGGCTGGATAAAAGCAAAGTAAAGTGTTACAACTGTAACCAGATGGGACACTTTGCAAGAGAGTGTAAGGCACCAAGGACAAATGGTGGCCAAACACAAACCAGACCAAACTACACTGAGAGAGCTCCCCAGAATGAGAAGCCAAAGCAGCAAGCTGCAGTTGCTGTTGAAGAAGGAGGCTTTGACTGGAGCTTTCAAGTGGAAGATGCATCTCCAAACCAAGCACTCATGGCAGACCACGATGAAGCCAAGGTATTGAAACATCTTTGTAGTCCTGAATGTATTGCTAAAGTTAATAGATACAAGTCTTATAACTTAGAGATGAGATCTGATCTTGAGTCCTTAAATATCTTAAAAGCTGATTTTAAAAGAGCTGAAAATGATTACAAACTAAAGATAAAGGACTTAGAGAAAACCATTTCAACTCTTAAACATGAGCACACAAACTACAGGGCTCAGATCAAAGACCTCATTACTAAGTTAACTGAATGCCAGGCTGAGCTTGTGATCAGCAAAGCCAAGGCAGAAAAATGTGTTCTTGAAGAAGAGACCTTCAAGAACATAATATCCTCATCCTTGCATGCAAAAGTTTGTTATCAGAATAAGCAGGGTCTGGGATCTAGTGAGATAGCTCCTCCACACACAATCTTGTCTGTAAGATCTCCTAGGTTTGGAACTTGTGAAGATGAGCTTCCCCTCATAGACCCTTTGACTAAAGAGGATGAAGAGCAGATAGTGAAAAATGGCTCTGAGAAGAGTGAAGAAGAGCATTCTAAGAAGGGTCACCATCCCTCTAAGGAGAGTATAGCTGTTGGGATGACCAAGTCCAAGAGAAAGAACTTGATTAGGAAGGCCAAAAGAAAGTCTAAGAAGGCTCAAGAGATCAAGGCCACCTTCAACTCTGCACAGAAACAAGTCTTCATTTCTGCAGGATTTGAAGTGGTTAAGGCTAAAGACACAAACTTAAACTCCAACAACAAGAGTTCTAGTTCATGTCCAAATCATCCCATCATCAAGAAGAAGGTTGATCAGTTGTGCACCACTGCTGTACAACCTGAACCGTCCAGCTCCAAAGGTAATTCTATCCCCACAAGAATTGCCACAACATCTGCAAAGATGAAGATGGAGAAGGAAAGTGATCAAGTTCAGCCTTGTTCACAAAAGAAGACTCCTAGAAGGAAGAAAATGGACTGTGTTATGTGTGGGAGTGCCACTCATCTTGCTAAGGATTGTGTTTACAATCCAAAGAGTACTTTTCACATGACCAAGAAAGAAACTTCTAAGAGTTTGGAGAAGAAGAAGCAAGCTTCGAAAGGAAAATCTCTTTCCTTCGGAAGCTCCAAAATGAAGAAGAAGACAAGTGGAAACTTGCCTTCGGAAGAAAATTTGGTCTCGGAAGAAAGGAATACTTCCGAAGCACTGAAGCCTGCTGCAGTGAAAGCAAGATCTTCCGAAGGTCCAGTCATCAAAACTTCCGAAGTTAACAAACTTCCGAAGTATTGAAGGTCAAGTCTAAGCTTCCAAAGGTGGTGTGGAAGACAAAGAAAGACCAAGTGGCTGAGAGTTCTTCATCAACTTCAGCAAATGATCCTTCTAGCATGACTGTAGGATCAATTACTGTTGCATTGTCTTCAACTTCTTTTGATGAGCCCAAGACCAATGTGGCTTGGGTTTCCAAATGTAACTAACCATCTCTTTTGTGTAGGAACAGCTCAAGACAAACAGAAATGTATGGATCATTGACAGTGGCTGTTCCAGGCACATGACAGGCAATAGGTCACTACTCCAAAAGTTTGAAAGAATTGATGGAGGACCAGTTGCTTTTGGAGGAGATGCAGGGGGTTACATTACAGGAAGGGGCAAGGTAACAAATGGTAAGCTCAGCATTGAGTAGGTAAACTTTGTCAAGGAGCTTGGGTACAATCTTCTTAGTGTATCTCAATTTTGTGATAAGAGTCATAACATGCTCTTTACTGAGCATGAGTGCATTGTTCTCAGGCCTGGGGTGGTCATTCCTCATGAGCACATCCTGCTCAGAGCCCCCAGGAAAGGGAACATGTACAAGATGGATTCGCAAGAAACATCTCCCTCAGAAGAAGTTTCATGCTTTCTATCTAAAGCAAATAGTGATGCGTCTTTCTTCTGGCATAAAAGAATGTGACATGTAAACTTTAAAAATATGAATTAATTAATTAAGAATGATTTGGTAACTAGAATACCAAAGAAAGAGTTTACAAGTGATGACCACTGTGTTGCATGCCTGAAGGGGAAGCAACACAAGGTATCTCACAAGCCAAAGGAAAGAAATTCCATCACTAATCCCCTACACTTATTACATATGGATCTCTTTGGCCCCACCAGTGTAATAAGTCTAGGAAGGACCTCTTATTGTTTAGTGATCACATATGACTTTACAAGATTCACTTGGGTCTTCTTTCTTAGAACTAAGGATGAGACCCCTGAGATTCTAAAGAATTTCATCTTAAAGATTGAGAATCAATATGATCACAAGGTCAAAACCATAAGATGTGATCAAGGAACTGAATTCAAGAATCAAATCCTTGATACATTTTGTGATGAAAAAGGTATTACAGGACAATATAGTGCTCCCAGGACTCCTCAGCAAAATGGTGTTGCTGAGAGGAGAAACATGACACCAATTGAAGCTGCAAGAACTATGTTGTCTGACTCTAAACTGCCCATCACCTTTTGGGCAGAGGCAGTGAACACTGCTTGCTATGTGCAAAACAGAGTTTTAGTAGTTAAGACACATAGTAAGACTCCTTATGTACTTTGGCACAAGAGGAAACCTTTCATTGGTTTTCTCAGGTCATTTGGATGTCCTTGAACCATCTTGAATACCAAAGATCAAATTGCCAAGTTTGCTGAAAAATCAGATGATGCACATTTTATTGGATACTCTTCTCAAGCTAAAGCTTATAGAGTATATAATCTCAGAACTAGAGTAGTTGAGGAGTCAGCCAATGTGACTTTCAATGAGCACACTCCCAGTGTGAAAGGTTCTGGTCCTGATTGGCTATTTGATCTTGATTTAGTTACCAACTGTTTTAACAAATCTTGTGAGCATGTTGGACCAAAAGAACCAATGAGCCTGATCAGAAAAACCTCTAAGTCCCACAGACATTACAACTGCTGAAGAAGATAACAACAGCTGAAGACATCAGCTGATTACAAAGGTCTGAAGACAAAGTCTGAAAGTAAAGAACTGAAGACAAAATCTGAAAGTGAAGTACTGAAGACAAAGACTAAAGATCAGTGTGATCAGTAGTTGTCACAACAGCTGAAGTTGTTAACTTCAGTAGTTGTGATGGTTTTTCCTTTTCAGTACTTGTAATTTTCCTTTCAGTAGTTTATTGTTTCAGTAGTTTTAAGTCAGTAGTTTTATGTTCTTGTACTTAGCATTCTCTGAGATGTGATCAGTTGTTGAGAACATTTCAGTAGTTTGCATTGTTTCAGTTGTTTGTATAATTCTGTTAGATGTCACTATCAAGTGACATCAGCAGACGTCACATTCCTCTATATAAGGGATGTTGACCTAGTTGTATTCTAACCGAAGCATTACGCGTGAATGAAAACATTCCTTTAACAGAAATATTCTCTCTCTATAATTGTTATTGTGTGTTTGCATATTTATCATTTTCTTGCTTGAATTCGATCTTATTTTGTTATATTCCGCTGCAAAATTCAAATCTAATTGATCCGATCCTATCAAATGGTATCAGAGCTGGTTAATCATTGATCGATCTAACAATTGATCATTGAAACTGCTCTTTTGATAGCTAAGTTTGATCGAATTAGCATTTTTGCAAGAATTGATTATAGAGATTGATTTTCTGTTGCTTCCGGTTAATTAATTGAGATTCTAATTGTGTTTTCTAATTGTGTTGTTGAGTTTTTAAACTAGACTGATTTTAATCTTATTGAATTCGATTGAATTAGTGAAAATGACTACTTCAATCAATGATCCTCACAATACTGGCTCCTCAATCAAGCCTCCGATGCTTGTTAGGAGTGAGTATAACATATGGCAACGCCGAATGCTCCATCACCTGTCTGTTAACAGTTCAGGTTGTTGGAAGTCTGTGGTTCATGGACCATATAAGCCTATGGTGAGTAATCCTGAAACCAATGAGATGGTTCCTAAGAAGAAGGAACAATATTCTGATGAGGATTTAAAGCTGTTTGAGATTGATGCTAAAGCCCATGGAATTCTGGCCATGGCACTGCCTAATGAAATCTATTCTGGGCTTATGCATCATGAAACTGCTTATGATCTCTGGGTTGCTCTGAAGGAACAATTTGGAGGAACTGATGAGGTCTTAGCAAACAACAGAGAAATCCTTGCCCAGCAATATGAGACATTCTCTCATAGGAAGGGTGAGACATTGACTCAACAGTTTGAGCGTTTTTCATGTTTAATCTCTGAGCTAAAAATGGTTCAACATGAATACACAAACTGCCAGATGAATAATAGATTCCTCAGATCCCTGCCTGAGAGATGGGACACTTATACCATTGTCCTACGCTCTAGTGCAAATCTGGATACTCTATCTCTCACCCAACTTCATGGGAAACTCTTAACATTTGAGAGAGAGATAGAACAGAAAAGGAAACTATCTTCATCTGGAAAGCTCACTGATGACTTTGTACCAGGTAACACTGCTCTGGTTGGTCATGAGTCTGAATATGCTTCATCTGAAAGTTCATATGATGAGCATATTGATTTCTCTTCAAACAGTGGAAATCATGCTTTTGTTGGAGTTGAGGGAAACTCAGGTTTTAATGTTGATAATTTGTGTTTTATGATGGATGATTTGAAAGGAATTGCTGATGATGATCTGGAAGAGATGGATATTCTGAGCCAAATGGCATTGATCAATATCAGATCTCAAAAGTTTTACAAAAGAACAGGTAGAAAATTCCCTGGTCTCTCTGGCAAAACCAAGGTTGGTTTTGACAAGAGTAAGTTGAGATGTCACAAGTGCCATAGACTTGGACATTTTGCTAGAGAGTGTAGATCATCTGGATCTAACTCATCTGCACCCTTTGTGACTTTTCCAAGCAATAGCTCACAATCCAAAGGGCAACATTCTACCAGTTCTGATCATCATTCACAACATCAATCATCTCCTGCATACTTTGTCCCTCAAAGCCCAATGCCATATCCTTATCCATGTTTTTACATGCCTCAGTCTGGTCAAGTTTCTGTACCCATGGCTCAACAACCACATGCTCTACCTGATCCTCAACCATCTCAAACAAATCAGCAATCTCAATCTCAATCTCATCAGAGCTTTTTCACCCCTGAGGTTGTTGACTGGAGCAGCTTACCAGATGATGTCTCTGGTTATTCTGAACAATTTGCTGGTGCTGGTCAACATGGTGGTGAAAACCCTTTTGAAATCTTGCTCTAATGGCCCTGGAGTCCTACTGATGAAAATCCTTCATCATCACAGGTACCACAGGTATCTTCTGAGGCTAAGGCCAAGTTATGTTCTGAATCATGCATAGCTGCTTTTGTTTCTATTAGGGAAGCAAATGTAGCTTTAATTAATCAAAACCTTGACCTAGAAAAAGCAATTTCCAAAAGAAAAGCTGAGTTTGAGTCTGTTTTAAAAGAGAAGGATGAGGAGATTTATAAACTTAAGTGTCAAATTACTGATGAAAAAGCAAGGTAGAGGTCATTCTGGAAAATCACAAGAATCTCAAAGAAACACTTGCAGCTACCCAAGTTGATTGTGAACGCTGGGTAACATCATGCAAGGGATTTGAAATGCTTCTCAGTAAGCAAACAACTTCTAATGTGAAGTTTGGGATTGGGTATAATCATACCATACCTCCTACAGATTTTACTCCCAAGTTAGAAGTAAAATCTGAGGATGATTGTCATTCCCAAACCACATCATCAGGTGTTTCATCCTCAAATGATAATTCAAAATCTGAGGATGAAGATAGTGTGAGTACCTCAGCTAATCAAATTACTGATGGTCCCACTGCTTCGAAACACTTGATCAAGAAGAGACTGAGAAATTCAGGTGTTGTTCCACAAGGTACTCAAAGTACTGAAGGGCAAAACACAACACCTGAAGAGCATTTCAAATCAGAGGAAAACAAGCATTCCTTGACAACTGCTGAAAAATCTATCAGGATTCTAAAAAGTACTGATAGAAAACTTCTGAAGAAGAAATCTTCAGTTGTTGAAAATCCTTCAGTACTTCCCAAAAGTACTGAAAGGAAGAAAGTACTGAATCAGTAGTTTCATCAACTTCAGCAGTTGATCAAGAAAAGATGAAAAGAAAGCCATGTGAAATATGTGGTTTGTTTAATCATCTTACTGATGAATGCTGGTATAACAAGGGTTTAAAATTCAACAAAGAGAAAATCATTAAGAAGGAAATGCATAAAATGAAAAATGAATTTCAAACCAAGTTTGTACCACAATCATCTCATTCTGATAAACCTAGCTGTTTCAAAAAGTCACAAAGCAGGAAGGGGTTTGTCAAACAACAGCTGAAAATATTCCTCAGGGAATATTAAAAACTCAGACTAAGTCTGTGTCTTTTCAAAAGAAGAATGTAGTGAATCACAAGAACAAATCATCTACAAGTACTGATGTGTCAACTGAGTTGAAAACTCTGACAACCAATCAGACACAACTTGTGATGATGGTTCAACATCTATTGGGGAGAGTTAACCAATTAGATGTTTCTGTGATTAAACCACTGAAAAGACACCTAAGCCAAAATCCAAGGAATCCTTTTCAGCACCATCTACATCTTCAAAGGCTGTTAATCATGCACAATCTGTTAGTTTAACATCTGTTGATGAAAACAGACCCAAAACCAAAAAGGTTTGGGTCTCAAAGGCTAACTAATGTTTGTGAAAAATGCAGGGTTCTTCAGCATGCCAAAGAAGCATCTGGTATGTAGACAGTGGAGGATCCATGCATATGACAGGGAGCAGCTCTCTTCTTCATGACTATTCTCAAGGGAAGAAGGGATTTGTTTCTTTTGGAAATGATGCCAAGGGTTACATCATTGGGAAAGGTTTTGTCTCAAATGGGGAGATAAGATTTGATGATGTTAACCATGTGGAGAACCTCAAATACAATCTTTTGAGTGTCAGTCAAATGTGTGATAAAGGGCATGTTGCACTTTTCACAAGTCAAAACTGTAGGATTCTGTCTTCCAAAGTTTTGCACAAGATTGACAAGATATTGGATGAATATACTCTCCTGAAGGCCAACAGGATTGGAAGAGTATATGCTTTAGATCTATCAAAGAAAATTGATCTTAAAGGCCATCCATGTCTGTTCTCCAAAGCCTCTCCTCAAGAATCTGAACTATGGCATAGAAGGCTTGGTCATGTGAATCTTAAGAACATGAATCAGCTCATTCATCATGGTTTAGTGAGAGGTTTGCCATTGAAGGAGTTCAAGTGTGATGATAACTGTCCAGCTTGCTTAAAAGGAAAGCAACACAAAGCTTCATTCCCTCCTATAGAAGAACCCAAGTCCACTGCCTGCTTGCAATTACTGCATATGGATCTCTTTGGTCCTGTGAGAGTAATGAGTATGGCAAAGAAAAAGTACTGTCTGGTAATTGTGGATGATTATTCCAGATTTGTATGGACTTTCTTCTTGCATTCCAAGGATGAGGCTGCTCAAAGTATCATTTTTTTGTGTTACATGTGGAAAAGCAGCATTCACTTCCAGTCAAATGTGTGAGAAGTGATAATGGACAGAGTTTAGGAATCACACTCTTGATGAATTCTATTTGTCTAAGGGAATCAAAAGACAATATAGTATTCAAAGAACTCCAGAGCAAAATGGAGTGGTGGAGAGAAAGAACAAGACCCTTATTGAAGCCGCAAGGACAATGTTGGCTGACTCAGGTTTGCCACTAACCTTTTGGGCTGAAGCTGTCAACACAGCTTGCTATGTTCAGAATAGAGTATTAGTGAATCAGAGGTTGATGAAGACTCCTTATGAGCTCTTACATCATTTGGCCCCTTTGATTTCATTCTTTAGAGCATTTGGGTGTCCATGTTATATTCTTAACACAAAGAATATACTTCAGAAGTTTGAATCTAAGGTGGATGCAGGGTATTTTGTTGGGTATTCATCTACTTGCAAGGCATACAGAGTTTTCAATTGCAGAACAAAGATTGTTGAAGAAACTTTGCATGTCAAGTTTAATGAATCTCCAAAAGACAAGATTCCTCAAAACCCTGTTGAGATGTTTGACTTGGACATACTCAATATGTTCCATATCAGCCTCCACCTGTTGTTGTTTCTGAAGTTCCATCCTCTCCATCTGATGATACAAATGCAAGTTGTAGTGATCATCTGCCTGTTTCTACTACACTTGATGTTCCTGTAGCCTCAGCAGCTCCATCCACAACAAATGCTGATGAAATCTCTGAATCCTCTACTTCATTTGAACTGCCATCTCAGTCTAGGTTTCAAGAGTCTGAATCAACATCTGTTGCTGCTGAATCTCCTACAAACACTTGCACAGATATTATTGCATATCAAGAATTGAAGAATCATCCCATGTCCCAGATCATTGGTGATAATAATGCTGGTGTTTCAACAAGAAGTCAATTGTCCAATTTCTGTCTCTATGCTCTCTTCATCAGTCAGCAAGAGCCAAAGAATTATCATGTGGCATTAAGGGACAATGGATGGGTTGAAGCCATGCAGCTTGAGCTTCTTCAATTTCAAAAACAGCAAGTGTGGGAACTGGTTCCTCTACCCCAAGGTAAGTGTGCAATAGGCACTAAATGGGTGTTTAGGAATAAAACTGATGAAAAAGGCCAAATTGTCAAGAACAAGGCCAGACTGGTTGTACAGGGGTTTTCACAAGAAGAAGGTATTGATTATGATGAAACCTTTGCCCCTGTAGCCAGACTGGAAGCAATTAGATTGTTTTTAGCTTATGCTGCTTTTCATAACCTTAAAGTTTTTCAAATGGATGTCAAAAGTGCATTTTTATATGGTAAAATAAAAGAAGAAGTTTATGTGTGTCAACCACCAGGTTTTGAAGATCATAAACATCCTGATTGGGTGTATAAGCTTGATAAGGCTCTTTATGGGTTGAAACAAGCACCCAGAGCCTGGTATGAAACATTATCTAACTTTCTTTTCAAAATAATTTCACTAGAGGCTCCATAGATAAAACTTTGTTCATAAAGAAAGCAGGCATGCATAAGCTCCTTGTTCAAATTTATGTTGATGACATTATTTTTGCATCATCTGATCCACAGTTGTGTGATGCATTTACTAAATTGATGCAACAAAAGTTTGAAATGAGTGCCATGGGAGAATTACAATTCTTTCTGGGTTTGCAAATCAAACAACTGACTGATGGAACTTTCATTCATCAGTCAAAATACACAAAGATTTGTTAACCAATTTGATTTACAAAACTGTAAACCCTGTTCAACTCCCATGTGCAGCAACACACAACTGGATGCTGACCAAAAAGGTAAAGCAGTTGATGAAACTCTTTACAGATGTATGATTGGTTCCTTGATGTACCTAACAGCTTCTAGACCAGATATTATGTTTGCAACTTGTGTCTGTGCTAGATTTCAGGCTGCTCCTAAGGATTCCCATATGATTGCAGTCAAGAGGATCTTTAGATATTTGCAAGGAACTCAATCTCTAGGACTATGGTATTCCACTGGGCACTCTTGCAAATTGGTTGCTTTCTCTGATAGTGACTATGCAGGGTGTAAGTTAACCAGAAAATCAACTTCTGGTGGATGCCAATTTCTAGGCAACTGTTTGGTTTCTTGGCAGAGTAAGAAACAAACTTCAGTTGCTACATCCACAGCTGAAGCAGAGTATATTGCAGCTGCAAGCTGTACATCTCAGGTACTCTGGCTTCAAAATCAATTATTGGATTATGACATTACAGAGACTAAGACTCCTTTATTAATGGATAGTGCTTTAGCTCTTTGTATTGTTAAGAATCCTGTCTAGCATTCTAGGACCAAACATATTGAGATCAGACATCATTTCATCAGGGATTGTTATAAAAATGTCTGATTGATCCAAAGTTTGTACCTAGTGCTGATGAGCTTGCAGATATATTTACTAAGCCTTTGGATAGTGCAACTTTTCATAATCTTGTACTCAGGCTTGGTATGCTGCAACTAGAATAATTTGACAACTACTGATGCTCTTAGTCAATAAATACTGATGAGCATTAGTATACTTTTGTCAAAAATAAGTGCTGATAAGTCATTTTATCTTCATAGTTTTATAACTACTGAAGACCAAATCACTTAAAAAGTACTGAAGTACTTCATTTGTTGCAAAGTACTGATGTAGGTCAAACTACTGAAGTCTTTTATAATAAATAAGTACTGATGACCAATGAAACATATGAAAATTAGATGATCTGATGAGTAAGTGTTAAGGTCATTGAAACAGCTGAGCTTAGTGAATTGACGACAACTACTGTTTCATTTCAAAACAACTGAAGCCAAAACCAAGTCTTCAGTAGTTTTACAACTACTGCTGACCAACACCAAGTCTTCAGTTGTTTACAACATCTGAAAGTTAAAACCATGTCTTCAGTTGTTTTCTAACACCTGATGACTCACACCAAAACTTTCAGTTGTTTTCTTTCAGCCGTTTCATAACCTATATATACCTAACCCTAACTTCAAACTTTTCATAACCCACTCTCCAAACGTTCATCTTCCATTAATGGCGACCATGCAAATCAAACCTTGACACAACTGTGTCGCTCACCTTACCAAATCACCATTTTGGAACAAGTTTGATGCTGCTATTGATTTGATGGTTGATTCCCAATACCGCACAACCTTTCTCTTGAATCCTACCATCTACCCCGATACCCTTTGCCAATTTTGGACAAACGTCACTGTTCATACTGCTGAGAATGATGACACCATCACTCTCCAGTCGTTTGTCAACCAGAAACGGGTGGTCATCACTCCTGAGATCATTCGTCAAACCCTAGACCTGAATGATGCCACCTATACCACCAAATACCCCAAAGGCATCATTGATCTATCTTTTGCTAATCATGGTTATGAGGGTGACCTAAGCGCTACTACCATTCTGAAGAAGCACTTCCATGATGCTGAGCGACTCATTTTCCACATGATCAATGTCTGTCTTGCTCCCAAAACATCCTCATGGGATCAAATGTCATCCAGGTGGCAACAGGTATTATACTCTATCCTTGAACATCAAAGCCTAAATTTTTCTGAAATTATCTTTTTGGAATTAAAAGATTTGGCAATGAAACCTGTGACAAATAGATGGATATTATATCCAAGGTTTCTTATGACTATAATTCTAAATCAATTAAAATTTGATGGCCTTGTTGGCCTTGGAGTCCCTGCTCTGGTAGTTTTGCCAGAGGTATACTCTAGGCACAACTCAAACCCACAACTCAAAGAGGCTGCCAAACTGCTAAAACCCAAGCAGAGGGAACCCACAGCCTCCACCTCCAAATCTAAAGTCCCCTCCAAACCAAAACCAAAGAAAACCAAAAAGGCTACTCAGGGAGTTGAGTCCCCTGATGATGCCCCTGCAGCACAAACACAGGATGAAACTACAAGCCTTAATCCCCTTGTAGTTTCAATGACTCCACCAGCTGAAACCGCTCAGGTATCCTCTCAACAGGATCCTGATGCAACCAACATTGGGGAAACCACATTACTGGAATCTATCTCACTTGAGAAGATTGCCATTGAAGAGCACCACTCTCCCCAGGTGCAATCCTTTTCACCTATATCTCCCACTGATACCACCCCTACAAGCCCAACTGCAGTCATTGCACAAGTGCTAACTCAACTACATTCCTCTACCCCTCCCCAAAAACCTGTTAACACTGGGAAAACCTCAATAGCTGAGGGAGAGGATCCTAATGTAGTTGACAACCCACATCATAGGGATTATAAAGTTCAATCTCCTAGTGTAGATGTGGAGACTAGAACATCTGGTGAGGCTACCTCTTCCCCTGTTTCAACACATGAACAGGATGAAGCAGGTATCATCTCTAAGACCTCACCAGAGGCAACTTCCAATGAAGGACTTGCTCCTAAGGCAGGAAGTCCCCAGTTCCAAGACAAAGGGGCACATGTGATTACTGATCTACACTCAGCACATGTTCATCCTGATTCACTCAGGAGGTCAGTTGATTCAGCTTATACTGATGATGACATGGGCTTTTTCTTTGAAGTCTTAGCCCAAACACCATTCTTGAGGCTGAGGTTTGCAGATTAAAAGAACTGCTTGCCAAAATGTCTCAGGAATCAAGTCCATCTGCCCCAATTCACCCATAGATGGCAGCTTCTGTTGAAGCTCTCCCAAACACTGAGCCACTCGAATCAAACAAGCCACCATCCTCTGTTTCAGGCACCATTTCTCAGGGAGAGAACCCCTCTGAGCAAATGGTTGCTGCTTTCAATCCTCCTTACCTCTCATCACTCCCATCATCACTACAATTGTCCATCACACCATTGATGAGAGGATTTCCTTAGATCTTCAAACCCTTGTGGATGATGCTGTGTCAAAGAAACTTTCTGACATTCAAACCCCTGAACCCAATGCAACCAAAAAGGGGGAGTCTAAGTCAGTGAAAGATGATAAAAGAAAGAGAGTTGAAGAGGAAGAAGCCAAGGAGAATAAAGGAAAAGAGATCATTACTTACAAAAGAAAGAAGATTGTTGGTGAACAAACTGAGGATGAGAAGAGGTTGGATGAGATGATCAAAGAAGCTGATGAGCAACATAGCAGATCCATGGACAGGATTATTGATCAGCTCTTCAGGCAAGGATTTGATACTGCCAAACTTGATTCAGAGATCAGAAGGCTTGAGATTCAGGAGATTGAGAATCGATGGGCAGGCTGCAATGAAGAAGAAAGGGAAAGATTGGAGGCTATGATCAGATTCCTATCCAAACACTTGGGAAGACCTATCATTGAGATCAAGTCATGGTCCAGAGATAGCATTTTGGAGATAACCACCAAAATGTGCTCCTCTGAAAGCTTCAACAAAGGTCTAATCATAGAAGCTCTGGATGAAGCTGGTGCTGGGAAGAGATCTGACATGGCTAAGTTATCCAAAGCCACCCTCACAAACAAAATGATAGAGCAGCCCTTAAAATCTCCCTTACCAAAACAACCTTCAAAACCAACCTCACAACCAAAACAACCAATCTCAAAACCCTCAAAACAACCAACCTCTCAACCTCCAAAACAATTACCCTCATAATCCTCAAAACAATCAACCTCACAACCCTCTAAACCAACCCCTTTACCTAAGAAACCCACTCAATCTACCACCAGTGATGCACCTAAAAGAAAAAGAAGAGTGTTGAGGATGGAAGGTGAATAAGAAGAGGATGAAGAGGATAATCTGCCAATATCTGCTATTATCGAAATGAAGAAACTTAAGCCTAGGAGTCAATCACAAACAATAACTCCTGAAACTCAAAGGCAAATGGTTAAAGTTAAGATTGAAGAAGAAGAACAGCAGAAGCAACATGATGTGCAATTTCTTAAAATGGTTGACAAGGACTTCCCTCAGTCCTCATCCATTCAAGAAATGAAGAAACAAGCTCAAAGGCTGTACATTCTTAGACATACATTCCAACATCAAAGAAAAAGAGTGAGGATTTGGCCAGACCCCAGGGTAAGTTCCAGAATACACAAGAAGAACATACCAAGTAGATATCATGGCCAATTGAGAAAGACTTTGAATGCTGCAATTATGTTGGCCATGGTAGTCTCACCCTGGGAAATTATTGAAGAATTCAAGAGAGCACACACCTCAAAATCAACCCCTCTATCTATACTTGAGAACAAAATGATCAAAAAGGGGTTGTTATACAAAAGACTTTAAGATCTTCAAAAGAGTGAACTCCAGTTGCTGCTTGAAGGCTCTCATCCAGATGAATTTGCATACAGAGAGATCACAACTGTTGAGTTGAAGAATGGGAAGACAGTAAGGTATCTGTCTGAATACTATGGGCCTGAATTCTTCTTTGAGGGAGAAGCAGAAGAACTCACCAAGGAGGAACAAGTTGTTCTCCTTGAGGCCTATGCAAGGGAGTGTTACAGACTCATCAATGGGAAATAGGTTTCATGGTTGGGACAAGACTCTGTGCCCAGTTTCCCCAAGACAGAGTTCCCTTCCATACTTAGCCAATCAAAAGATTAGAAACCTTTTTCCGGCCTATGCTTATTTGATTACCTCTGAAGCTGATCAAGAGAGTATTTCTGCCAAAGAATAAGTGGGATCATCAATAAAGTTAGAAGTTTTGGCTACATTGGTTCAGGGGGAGTTTGTTGGACCAAAAGAACCAATGAGCCTGATCAGAAAAACCTCTTAGTCCCACAGACATTACAACTGCTGAAGAAGATAACAACAGCTGAAGACATCAGCTGATTACAAAGGTCTGAAGACAAAGTCTGAAAGTAAAGAACTGAAGACAAAATCTGAAAGTGAAGTACTGAAGACAAAGACTGAAGACCAGAGTGATCAGTAGTTGTCACAACAGCTGAAGTTGTTAACTTCAGTAGTTGTGATGGTTTTTCCTTTTCAGTACTTGTAATTTTCCTTTCAGTAGTTTATTGTTTCAGTAGTTTTAAGTCAGTAGTTTTATGTTCTTGTACTTAGCATTCTCTGAGATGTGATCAGTTGTTGAGAACATTTCAGTAGTTTGCATTGTTTCAGTTGTTTGTATAATTCTGTTAGATGTCACTATCAAGTGACATCAGCAGACGTCACATTCCTCTATATAAGGGATGTTGACCTAGTTGTATTCTAACCGAAGCATTACGCGTGAATGAAAACATTCCTTTAACAGAAATATTCTCTCTCTATAATTGTTATTGTGTGTTTGCATATTCATCATTTTCTTGCTTGAATTCGATCTTATTTTGTTATATTCCGCTGCAAAATTCAAATCTAATTGATCCAATCCTATCAGAGCATGTTTCAGGGTCCACAGATATACTACCTACAAGTGATCCTGACCCAAGATTTGAGCTAAGAAGACCTTCAAGCTACACACCTTCAGCACCAGTGGTAACTAATCCTGCAAATGAAGTTTCTACCAGCACATCAATGACAAATCCTGCTGATACTTCTGGGGTGCCTTCAAATTCCAGCTTAGAGGCACAAAACTCAGATGAAGGAGCTTCAAATGTTGGAGAAAATGGTGGTGGTGAAAGTGATCAGGAATTTCTTGATGCTGATAACCACTCCATTGAAGACAACATAAATGATGTCACACACTCATTGGATCAAGTCAATCTTGATAAGTGTGTTGATGTGGAGGGTGAAACCTCTTTGCCAGATCAGAATTTCTCAACTTTTGATCTGTCTAAGCAACTTGTTGTGATTCCTCAGCTAAGGATCCACAAGTCTCACCCTACCACAAACATCATTGGATATGTTGATTTAGGGGTAAGAACAAGAGGACAAACTCATGATGCAAATGTTTGTCTTCACTCTTGTTTCTTGTCCCAGATAGAGCCAAAGAAGATTGATGAGGCTCTAAAGGATAGAAGTTGGGTTGAAGCTATGCAAGAGGAGCTGCTTCAATTCAAAAGGCAAAAGGTTTGAAACCTATGTCCTCTTCCTCAAGGGAAGACTACCATAGGAACCAAATGGGTGTTCAGGAATAAAAAGGATGATAGATGACTTGTCATCAAGAACAAGACAAGACTAGTTGTTCAAGGGTATACTCAAGAAGAAGAAATTGACTACACAGATGTTTTTGCTCCTGTAGAAAGACTTGAAGCTGTCAGGATATTCCTAGCTTTTGTTGCATCCAATAACTTCAAGGTCTACCAACTTGATGTCAAGTGTGCTTTTCTCTATGGGGTGATTGATGAAGAGGTGTATGTCAGACAACCACCTGGGTTTGCAGATCCTGATCATCCTGATTATGTCTGCAGGCTTGATAAAGCTCTTTATGGGCTGCACCAAGTACCAAAGAAGTGGTATGAGACTCTATCTCAGTATCTCTGTCAGCATGGATACAAAAGAGGTACTATTGATGGAACTCTCTTCATCAAAGGAACATGAAATGACATAATGCTAGTTCAAGTATATGTAGATGACATTATCCTTGGGTCAACTAGTCCAAAGCTCTGCAAAGACTTTGAGAAGCTGATGAAGGACATGTTTGAAATGAGTGCCATGGGGGAACTCAATTTCTTTCTAAGAATTCAAGTGAAGCAAGTTGACAATGGCATCTTCATAAGTCAGTCAAAGTATGTACAAAACATACTTAAAAGATTCAACATGACTGATTGTAAGTTTGCTAAGACACCCATAGCCAAAAACCACTCCCTTGGACCTGATCTTGAGGGGGAGTGTGTTGATGAGCATCTTTACAGGGCAATGATTGGGTATCTTATGTACCTCATAGCTAGCAGGCCTGATATCATGTTTGCTACATGTATTTGTGCAAGATATCAAGCCAACCTCAAGATGTCACACCTAATCACTGTCAAAAGAATTTTAAGATATCTCAAAGGTGCTCCATCACTTGGCCTTTGGTATCCAAAGAATTCTGACTTCAATCTGTATGCTTATACGGATAGTGACTATGGTGGTTACAACATGACTGCAAAGTCTACATCAGGGGGATGTCAATTTCTTGGTGGAAGGATAGTCTCTTGGCAATGTAAGAAACAATCTTGTGTGTCTGCATCAACTGCTGAGTCTGAATACATTGCTGCTGCAAGCTGCTGTGCTCAAGTGCTTGGGATTCAAAATTAGATGCTGGACTATGGATTCAACTTCAAGGAGACTCCCATCCACATAGACAACAACAGTACTATCTCAATCACAGAAAATCATGTGCAGCACTCAAGGACAAAGCACATCAATATCAGGTATTATTTGATTAGAGATAACTTTGAAAAAAGATTAATCAAACTAGTCAAAGTTAACACAAATGAACAATACGCTGATCTGTTCACCAAAGCTTTTGATGAACAAAGATTTAAATATCTTGTATCAGCTATTGGGATGATTAACTTTGAATAGCTTTTCTTAAAACTTAATCATATTATTTCTAAAACCTGTGTGTCCTTAGTTGTCTATTTTATCACCTTCATAAGCCCTTGTTCTCTTTGGAAGAAAAATATTTTTGAAAGAATTCCTTAGATTTTTGAAAATTTTGATCTCTTTATCCTTCGGAAGATTTAAAATTACCTTCGGAAGAAACTTATGTCTTAGCAAACAAATAACTACTTCACTGGTTTTACCTTCGGAAGAAATTTCTGAAATATCTTCCGAAGCTTAAAATCAACTTAAGTACTTTTATGTTTTAAAAGAACAATTTTCTTCCAAAAGCAATTTACCTTCGGAAGTTTTCATTCATCTTAGAATAAAAAATCTGAGTATTAAATCTCTTCCGAAGCAAAATTCTCAAAAACCTTTAAAATATCTTCCAAAGCCAATGTGCCTTCAGAAGCTTTTCTTCAAAACTTCTGTAGCTAAATAACCTTCAGAAGATTTCTCGACTTCTAAGAAAACTACTTTTTGGGCAAAAGTAAACTACTTTTTCAGAGGTGGGACCGACATCCGGATTTCAAAGTTTATCCTCTTTCTTTAACTTTGTGTCAAATCCTTTTCACATAAATACCCAACGGTTCCCCCCTCTTTCACTATCTTCTTCATTTGCACTATTCCTTAAACCTAAATTCTCCCAAACCCCCTTTGTTCTTCACCTTCCTTCACCCTTAAGCTTCTCAAAATAGCCAATCTAAACCGCAGAAATAACCCTGATTTATCATGCAACTTCACAGGCAACACAACCAGGTTGCTCTGTTGAACTATGAGAAAGATGCTAGTTTCTCAGAGGTTTGCCGTTTTCTGGCTTTATCCAACTACTTCACCTCCCTAACCATTGATCCTACACTCTATGAGGATCATCTGTTTGAATTTTGGAAGACCTGCCAAGAGGTCATCATGGATGGGGAGAAGGCACTGTCTGCCACACTGCAGGGGAGGACAATCTTCATCACCCCGGCCATCATCAACACTCATCTTCAGCTGGATGATGAAGAAGATGAGTTGTCTTTCCCAAAGGAAGCTGTTAATCATTCCTTTGTGCAGATGGGCTATGAGGGAGATTTCTCTATAAAGACCTTCAGGAAAGGAAATGTCTCATCCCAGTGGAAATACCTGCTCCATGTGGTTATCCACAGCTTGTCAAACAAGCATGGAGGGTGGGACCAGATTGTAACATCTTGAATTTTTGCGTTAATTGGAAGTTAGTTTTGTTAATTCTTGAAGGACTATTGTTGCCATATGTGAAACTTATGGGCCATTTATGTTTTTTTTTAATTCTTTAACTTGAAAGCTTATGGTGTTAAATACTTACTTAATAAATAATTAATGTTTCTAATATTACCAAATTACAATAATCATTCTAATAATAACAATATTAACAAAAATAATAATAATAACAATGTTGTTATTAGTAATGATAATTTGTAAAAAGTTTATTAAACTTAGAAATGTTTAAAAACTTGAATTTAATAAGTCAAGGGGGCTTTCATGTCATTTTTAAACTCCAAAAGAAAGTTTTTTTAACATAAAACAACAAAAGAACAAACCACAGGGACCAAAGGTGTAAATTACCAAAACCAACCCCCCACCCTTCTCTTCCCCTCGTCTTTCCGGCCACAAGTCCGGCCAACCCGCCGGCAGGGTCCAAGACCCATGAAAACCACCCAAATTTGATACCGAACGATTCCAAATCGTCTCGTGAACGTGTCTCGAACTTAAACACACACTTTAATTGGATTTAATCATCGGTTACAACATCATTCGATAGAATAACCGAAACCATCTTAATCACCTAACCGTTCGGGCATTAACACCTCTTAATAGCCTAATTAAACTAACCTAAACGATACTATACCATTCGTTAATCGAGAACCACACTCAATTGCATCAAAAACAAATACAATCTACGAATGTGAACTTCATCTTTGCCGTGAACCTGCAACTTAGTCGAGGCCACTGTCCAAGCAATTTGGACCAAAATTGGCAAGGGGCTTTTGGTCCAGTACACAAATCGAAGCTTCATACTAAATTAATCGAATTATCATTCACGAATGACCATCGCTCGATCACTGTTTGGCCGCGAGTTGTTCTTCGAAGTGGGTATCTTCAATCGATCATCAAATGGGTAATTGTTTACATCTACATGACCGTTTAACCATGGGGAACAAAAGCCCCATGGTTGATTGAGTTAACAACTTCGAATTCAAGTTCAATTGAATCGATTTCGATTCTAGGGTTCTTTGAATTGGGGGAGACTTCTGTTGTATGGTTTATATAATTTAAAAACCAGGTGATACCGCGGCTGTATGCCTTGGTTCACCGGTTAAGTCCTCCCATGCTAACCTGGGGGTCCCGGGTTCGAAACCCGGCCACCCCCATATTTTTTTTAAATGGCTTTTCAGCCTTAAATTAAATTCTAAAATATTTCTAATAAATATAAAAATGGATTTTGTAAACTCTAAATATTTCTAAAAGCATCAAATCATTTTCTATATTGTTTTATAAAAATTTAGACAAATAAATATTTCTTTTTAAAAACATATATATATATATATATATATATATATATATATATATATATATATATATATATATATATATATATATATATATATATATATATATATATAAAGTTTATACTTGGTTATTTTTATGAAATTAAAATACTTATTGGTTCAAACATTGCTTTTAAATTATTATTATTATTATTATTATTTTAAAAAAAACGTGTTAATCACATTTGGTTATAAAACTTTATTTCAACTTTATATCTAGATTTTTCAAATTATTGTTTCAAATTGTGGTTACTAAACTATATTTAATTTATATATATATATATATATATATATATATATATATATATATATATATATATATATATATATATATATATTCAAATTATTATAAATGTTATGTTTTCTTTATATATATATAACCTTCCACAAAATGTTGCAAACTTCTTTGAGTTTAATTAATATAATTGGTTATATTTTGATAAACATAATTATAAGACAAACCCCAAATGCTAAATGGGAACCCTAGTCCTCGTCAATTCGTTAATCTTCTTATAATTAAACTTTAATTTTGTAAATATATACTTAGGTACCTTGTGAAGAACCACGTTGGATCGTTGCTTATTATAATTTCTTATTAATCATCATTTTTCTATACTTCTTGCCATGTGAGTATTTCCATACCCCTTTTTGCTTATTTTCACACTTTGGGGTGAAACATGTTAACTTATACTATTGCACTTGTAAACTTATTTGAGACTTGTAAACCTATGGCAATTCATCTTGTAAAGTTGTGGTTAGTTGAACTTTTGTGGTTACCATGTTATGGCGTTATATGTACAATCATTAACTATTGCTAGCCCAGCGAAGTCATAGATCTATGGGTAAGACAAGCCTGCTTGGTTGATCCAAGTACACTTAGCTGATCGTATATACTTTTAACGTTTGAGACTTGTAAAACTTTGTCGAGGTTTGATTGTTGCATTGTTCATAACATCCCTAATCACTTTATTCACTAACTTATGACTTGAATTGCCATCTTTTATATACTTATGTATTGCAAACTATGGAATGCTCACCAACATTTTTATGTTGACCTTTTATTTTTAACATGTTTCAGGAACACCTCAAGTATGTGATCTACTCTTTGAAGCTTGCACATCTAGGAATGGACCTAGATAAATAAATAAAATAAGAATCATTTGTACATTCTACGTTATGCTTTTATTTTCTTTGAGACTTATGTTTGTAATGTGACAATTGAAACTTATGTTTAAATTATATTTGGATTATTAATAGCGTTATGTGGCTGTGAACAATCGTAACCCTCACATCTCGACGTTTCCGCCGTCAAGGTTGGGGTGTGACAGATTGGTATCAGAGCCCATAACTATAGGGATTTAGGTTATTAGAAACGGTGACCTAGACTATAGTTGCATGAACCTCATAGAAAGATCCTTATACCTTTGTGCTTACATGTTGTTTGCATGCTACATAATGCTATGCCTTTTGTGCAACTTGATGCCTTAGCATAGGATTGCCTTATGTATGCTTAAACTTAGTTACTTGTCTCCCTAAACTTAACTTTAACTCTTTGACTCTCCCCGACAAATGAACTTCTTAAACCTATTCTTGGCAACATGTGGAATCTACACTTATCATCGTGGGTTCAATTCCTTAGACTCTATGTCTAATCTATGAAATCTCATCAAGGTTTTGATTTTATAAACCAAAGAAATTTGTGTGACACATAGACACCTGTATTCTGGATTTCCTTGCAAAAAGCCTTCGGGCTAAGGCAAGCATATCGTATAAATCTCATTGTGAGTTATGCTTACCTGGGGATTTCTGGGATGAGTGATAAACTATGGTCAACATACACAAGTCTCTATGGCAAATGGGTCAATTTACCTTGACGTGTCAACGATTCCAAGTGGTAATGTGTTACCAAATGGAACCATCCTCTTTGTATCTTAACAAGTCCTTGATTCCTTGAACTGGTGTCTCTTCATTCTTATCATACATAATGTTCCTATTAATATTGAACCTACCCTACATTTCAACTCGTACGTTTAAACACCGTTATACGTTGAGCGTTTCATGTAACTATTTCTATATCTTGACCAACATGGATCTTAATATACCCAAAGATATTGGGAATCTAAACCGAATGGTCATCAAAAACTTTAAACCGTTACTTATGGTTCTCAAGTCTTCTTAAGGATGTGTCCCATAACCAAGAACATGCAAAGCTATAGGTGGAATTCCTACATCTCGAGATACTTTGTCTAGGCAAAGTGTAAATGGTGATTTGACCCGATCATTGAATCCATTCATTTGACTCGAAACCCTTGAGATGAGTGATCACTTATAAGTACGTATGTCTTCAATAAGGTTATGGTTGACCTCATATCTTGAGAAGTCCATGTATTCCTTTCGATTGTGAATCGAATGTTCACATCTCATTGTGGTGTTGAATAATTTCCTGCCCTTGATTTCGTCTTTCCGATTGAAACCATCCAAGATTTGAACACCACAACAAAATCTGTTATCTCGAACTTTGATCTTAAGCTTGTAAGCATGATTTTTTCCTTTTGTTACAGTGATGTAACTTGAAATTTTCCGAATTTCTAATTGATATTATTTTCCTTTCGTCGTTAAGTCAAACTCCGTACCGTCTGCACAGTGAGAGATGCAAGTGTTTGCAAGTCAACCTATGACTAAGAACACCCGTATCTCCTAAATGATTCTAACTCATCAAAACAGGGGTGATTCCCTTACTTTGATGATTCTCTATTCGTTCGATAAATGGTTTCCAATTGTGATTTATAAAATTTCATCCTCTGGATCGGGGTGATTTCCTTATCCCGAGGATTGACTTCAATTACTTTCTTTGGAATGGCATTTCACAAATGACATGATCTCACCAAAATAGGATTGAAACCCGTACTTTGGTGACAAATGTCAATCTTCGATTGTTTTCTTGCTATTATGAAATTCAATCATCAAGATAGGCGTGAATTCCATACCTTGATGATAATATCATCTTTATGAATTGTATTTGTTCAAAGGAGACGACTTCATCAAAGTAGGAGTGAATTCTGGATTTTGATGAAGAAGTTCATTTTGTTATATTTTGTTTTTGTAAGACTTCACCGTTAAGATAGGAGTGATTTCCCTTACCTTAATGGTGAGTTACCTCATTTTATTTCTGTGGATCCTCAACAAGGAGTTGGGATCGAATTTTTTTGATTGATAAGTTAGTGGTCATACCTTGGGAACACACCATCAAGTTAGGAGTGAAAACCACACCTTGATGACTATTCTCAATTCTTGATCTCCAACTTACCAAGGTTTTAATCAAGTGACAAGAAACATGTAGTAACTTGAAGGGTGAACCAATGTTAGTGTTTGGACCTATCAAGCCAAAACATGATTTCTGAACTTGAAAGGAGACCCGATCACTCTAGGTTGATTTTGGTTCCGAGCTTGGAGCATTTGAATTCTTAAATCGATTTCTTTCCCTTTATCTTCATGCTTTGACTCGATCTAGCTATATCGAACCATTTATTTCTTACTTATCAACTTTCATTTTGAGTTATCATCAACACATGATTGTGTGATGGTAGCCTTCTTAAACAATCCTTCTGCTAAATAAAGGCATTATCAACTTGTGTTCATGTCTTTCTAACTTTCTCGACTGTACTTATGGGTTTGATGAATTACGTATGCAATCTATATTTGGAAATTTGTTACCTTGCAAATGCATGTCTTATTGTTTGCGTTACTTCTTGAATCACTTTTGAACCCTTAATCTTGGAAATCTTTAAAACACTATCTTGATTTCGATCAACGAGGCTCGTTATTACCTACATTGTGACGCGGATATAAAGGTTCATAAAATTTCGTAATTTGTAGTCACGGGTTGGCATAAAAGAAAAGACATAACTTGGTATATGTCCAAGTGTCTCACCTCCATATATGACAAAGTCTAACACCCGTGTTCCTGAGAATCTCCGTTAAACTTTTCATTCACCAAAATACCCCTTATATTAGATGTCATGATGACAATTGGTGCATTATAGACCGATTGGCTAATCGCATATTAACTCATGTGGGATAACGGGTCGAGAAATTGACTTGTATCTATCCCAAATAGTCGTATACCGTGGTATGTCGTTAAATATCGGTCGTTAATTTTAATGATCGACTCATTTTCCTGCTATTAGCAATGTTTCTAGTCATCGTTGTGAACTCATTCCAAAATTCTCGCATATCGTATTATTCTTAGACCAACGGTTTGGTCAAAGGAGCAATACATATTCACAGGATATGCGTTAAGATCGTTTCATATAGTGACGTTTGGGATTCTTAAATCCTGACGGTTAACCTTTCTTACAATTGTGATCTTTATTGATTTCGAAAACATCACTACATTCTAGACGTTATGGCTTATAAGTCTAACATACCACGGGTAACTCGTCATCGTTTTTCAACGTTTCATATGCCAAATTTCAAAGCGTCTCGTATTTCACTGGAAGAATTCAAATTGGCATGCATTATAGCAAGAGACTTGTAAGATTCCATGAAGTGAAACATCTCATCTGTAATCAAACGTCTATCACTGGCTGTTGTACACTTACCTTTCATTATAATTCCTTTGTTCATCTAAGTTCATTTTTAATTTCGGGACGAAATTCTTTTAAGTTGGGGAGACTGTAACATCTTGAATTTTTGCGTTAATTGGAAGTTAGTTTTGTTAATTCTTGAAGGACTATTGTTGCCATATGTGAAACTTATGGGCCATTTATGTTTTTTTTAATTCTTTAACTTGAAAGCTTATGGTGTTAAATACTTACTTAATAAATAATTAATGTTTCTAATATTACCAAATTACAATAATCATTCTAATAATAACAATATTAACAAAAATAATAATAATAACAATGTTGTTATTAGTAATGATAATTTGTAAAAAGTTTATTAAACTTAGAAATGTTTAAAAACTTGAATTTAATAAGTCAAGGGGGCTTTCATGTCATTTTTAAACTCCAAAAGAAAGTTTTTTTAACATAAAACAACAAAAGAACAAACCACAGGGACCAAAGGTGTAAATTACCAAAACCAACTTCCCACCCTTCTCTTCCCCTCGTCTTTCCGGCCACAAGTCCGGCCAACCCGCCGGCAGGGTCCAAGACCCATGAAAACCACCCAAATTTGATACCGAACGATTCCAAATCGTCTCGTGAACGTGTCTCGAACTTAAACACACACTTTAATTGGATTTAATCATCGGTTACAACATCATTCGATTGAATAACCGAAACCATCTTAATCACCTAACCGTTCGGGCATTAACACTTCTTAATAGCCTAATTAAACTAACCTAAACGATACTATACCATTCGTTAATCGAGAACCACACTCAATTGCATCAAAAACAAATACAATCTACGAATGTGAACTTCATCTTTGCCGTGAACCTGCAACTTAGTCGAGGCCACTGTCCAAGCAATTTGGACCAAAATTGGCAAGGGGCTTTTGGTCCAGTACACAAATCGAAGCTTCATACTAAATTAATCGAATTATCATTCACGAATGACCATCGCTCGATCACTGTTTGGCCGCGAGTTGTTCTTCGAAGTGGGTATCTTCAATCGATCATCAAATGGGTAATTGTTTACATCTACATGACCGTTTAACCATGGGGAACAAAAGCCCCATGGTTGATTGAGTTAACAACTTCGAATTCAAGTTCAATTGAATCGATTTCGATTCTAGGGTTCTTTGAATTGGGGGAGACTTCTCTTGTATGGTTTATATAATTTAAAAACCAGGTGATACCGCGGCTGTATGCCTTGGTTCACCGATTAAGTCCTCCCATGCTAACCTGGGGGTCCCGGGTTTGAAACCCGGCCACCCCCATATTTTTTATAAATGGCTTTTCAGCCTTAAATTAAATTCTAAAATATTTCTAATAAATATAAAAATGGATTTTGTAAACTCTAAATATTTCTAAAAGCATCAAATCATTTTCTATATTGTTTTATAAAAAATTTAGACAAATAAATATTTCTTTTTAAATATATATATATATATATATATATATATATATATATATATATATATATACATATATATATAAAGTTTATACTTGGTTATTTTTATGAAATTAAAATACTTATTGGTTCAAACATTGCTTTTAAATTATTATTATTATTATTATTATTTAAAAAAAAACGTGTTAATCACATTTGGTTATAAAACTTTATTTCAACTTTACATCTAGATTTTCAAATTATTGTTTCAAATTGTGGTTACTAAACTATATTTAATTTATATATATATATATATATATATATATATACATATATATATATATATATATATATTCAAATTATTATAAATGTTATGTTTTCTTTATATATATATAACCTTCCACAAAATGTTGCAAACTTCTTTGAGTTTAATTAATATAATTGGTTATATTTTGATAAACATAATTATAAGACAAACCCCAAATGCTAAATGGGAACCCTAGTCCTCGTCAATTCGTTAATCTTCTTATAATTAAACTTTAATTTTGTAAATATATACTTAGGTACCTTGTGAAGAACCACGTTGGATCGTTGCTTATTATAATTTCTTATTAATCATCTTTTTCTATACTTCTTGCCATGTGAGTATTTCCATACCCCTTTTTGCTTATTTTCACACTTTGGGGTGAAACATGTTAACTTATACTATTGCACTTGTGAACTTATTTGAGACTTGTAAACCTATGGCAATTCATCTTGTAAAGTTGTGGTTAGTTGAACTTTTGTGGTTACCATGTTATAGCGTTATATGTACAATCATTAACTATTGCTAGCCCAGCGAAGTCATAGATCTATGGGTAAGACAAGCCTGCTTGGTTGATCCAAGTACACTTAGCTGATCGTATATACTTTTAACGTTTGAGACTTGTAAAATTTTGTCGAGGTTTGATTGTTGCATTGTTCATAACATCCCTAATCACTTTATTCACTAACTTATGACTTGAATTGCCATCTTTTATATACTTATGTATTGCAAACTATGGAATGCTCACCAACATTTTTATGTTGACCTTTTATTTTTAACATGTTTCAGGAACACCTCAAGTATGTGATCTACTCCTTGAAGCTTGCACATCTAGGAATGGACCTAGATAAATAAATAAAATAAGAATCATTTGTACATTCTACGTTATGCTTTTATTTTCTTTGAGACTTATGTTTGTAATGTGAATTGAAACTTATGTTTAAATTATATATGGATTATTAATAGCGTTATGTGGCTGTGAACAATCGTAACCCTCACATCTCGACGTTTCCGCCGTCAAGGTTGGGGTGTGACACAGATTCCTGAGGATCTCTCCTTCATAGTGCATGGAATGGTCAAGGGGTCAAGTTCAGGTACTCTCAGTTTGTTTACACAAATTTACTTGCTAACTTGGACTCCTTAGAGCATTACATGTTTCCTAGATATGTTCAATACATTCTCAACTGTGAACTGGGCTGACAGTTGAGGGAAACAGGTAATATTCTTAAATTGGGACAAATGAAGCCCGACATCTTTAAAATCATGAAGAAGCCAACTGTAGGCTTCTCAGGGGTAGAAACAACCCTTGTCGCCAAAATGTTAGAGCTCATTGCTCAAGATGACAACCTAGCAACACAAGCTAGTGTTGAACCCACACCTTCTACCTCTCAACCACCAAAAAGGCCACAAATCACCCTCACCTACCAAAGAAAATCCAAACGAACCCTTGCTCAAGCTATTGAGCTTGTGCAGGCCCCCATATACTCACCCATACAGGAGGAAGTGGATACTAGAGCTCCCACTTCCCCTGAGGAGCAAACCACTCCCGTTTCTTCAAGGATCAGTGCTGAGGTTCCTCATGCTCAGCCTGATGAGCTCACTAGCCCAACTGCCTTAAGCCTTCACTCTGAGTCTCAACACTCAAGTGAACACCCTTCAGGGGATAGTTACCATCCCCAACCTTTAGACTTAAATCAACCCATTCCTAACCTTGAATTCTATACTGATGAAGACTTAGGTTTTAGTGAGTACCATGAGTCTCTCTACTCTTCCCCTACTCAAAGATAGATGAGTGCTCCTGAGTCTCCTAGGTCTAGCCCACATCAGTCACCCATTACTGAGAAGGACCTCTTTGAACCTGTTCAGGAGATCCATATGGAAGAGGCCCTCATTTTTGCAAGTGATTACATCATTAAGACCTCAACCATGGAAACTCAGCCCATTGACACTTCAACTGAGGCTGTCAGTGAGCAGACGAAATCCAGCAGCCAAGAACTTGAAGCTGGTGGTGAGAGTGAGGACTTTGATCCAATTCTCTCATCCCCAGTGATTCTTCTGATGAAGATGAGGGGAACTTGAGACTAAAGGTGCAAAAACTGTCAAAAACATGCACCTATTTAGTCTCTAAGGTTAGTCACCTTGAATCTCAGGTGACTACCCTGCAAAACAGGGTCAATGATCAGCAACTTGAGATATCTTATCTCAGGAAAAAAACTAGTTGGGAGACCTTTAAGGAGAGATCAATCAGGAACACAAGAACCTGTGAATATGATTGACCTAACTCCTAGCTCACCTATGCAAGAGGGTGATGCTACCAAAAAGGGGGAGAAAGTCATTACAATCATATAACCTGGGAGTTCTTCAGAGAGTATGGACATTGAGGACTCACCATCCTCACTTGCAATTGTGCATACTCATCAACTTCCTCAAGTTCACATTGATATGGACTCTATAGACTCTTTCATTCAGAGTCTCTTTGAGGAAGGCATTCCAAGGGCTATGTCATCCCCACCCCAAGGAACTTCAAACTACATCATTGGGTGGATGTATGATGCTGATAGAAGAGCCCTTATTCTTCAAAGAGTTCAAGGGTAGCAAGAGGTATTCAACTTTCAGACCTTGAACTACTATGAAGGTCTTGACTTGATCAACATGCCACTTGTCAACCCAAGTCAATCTAGACAAGCTGGCAGGCTGGCATAAAGGATTCAAGACAGAATTACTGAAGAGTTCAGTCTAAGAAGGAAACAAAGGCAATTAGGTAATGTCATTGGTCAACTGGATGTTGAGGCAGACCTTAAGATTAGCTTCAAAGGGAAAACCTTGACTGAAAGCCCAGTGATAGAGCCTGAGAGCCTTGTCACACCAACAACGACTTCAGCAATTCATTCCCTCAGTGAAACACCTGCTGGTGAAGGTGTATCACAACCTCTCTCTGGCCAGAGCTTGGATGTTACACCAAGCAATGAAGGCCAAAGCTCTCTTCACCCTATGTCACAAAGGTCTGTGGGTGACAAAGGGAAAAAGATTCTAACTCCTGAGGAGATTGAGAAGGAGGAGAGAGAGAGAGGAAGAGGAAGCTAAGGGGAGAAAGTTCCTCTGGGTCTTCAGGATTCATGCAAGCTGCAATCAGGGCTGCCCCCAGACCAAACACTCAAGATGATGAGTTGAGGGCAGTCAGGATTACTTACCTACAGACCAGGAACTATGACATTGATGAGATCATATCTCTCCCCTTAGAGGAACTTAATGAACTGGCTGACATGGAAGTGTCAAGAGAGATGAAGGAAGCAGAGGATGCTAGGCTGCTCCTCCAAATCAAAGAGGAGAAGAGACAGAAAAGATTATACAAGCATGTTCCTACTCTCTCCCAGTTCAAGAAAGCCTTGTACAAGAGACAGTGGCAGCTACATAAGAACCTCAGGTAGACAAAGAAACAGATAGGCAAAATATGATCAACTACCTGAGTGCAACAGGTCTCTACCAGGCATCTACACTTTTTCCATTGTCCTTTGAGTACATTGAGTTTGAGTATCTCAAACAGCTTGAACTTCAAGTACTCAAAAAACAAAAGGCAACAAAGAGAAAGATGAGGGAAGAGGCTGCAAAGTCAAGAGCCATCATCCAAAAGAATATGAAGAAGTATACTGACAGACAAAGGATGATGAGCTTCTTGAAGCTATATGGATTCTCCGGAAGGAGACTTGGCCCTATGTCTCTATCCACAATGGATGAGCACATCAGGGTAATCAAGTAGAAGATTAAAAGTGGAGAGCTAATTGACTTACACTCCCCTCCAAGTCAAGCTCCTCCTGAAGTGGAGGTTAAGGTTGAACAACCTGAGACAACACAACCTAGACCTCCTGCTAAGTCTCAGCAAGCTTCATCTTCTAATCCACAACATGGTCAAACTCCTTCTCCTTCTGAACCTGTGAGGGAGGAACACCCAACTGAGCAAGACAAGACTGATCAACAAGGTGCTGCACACCAGTCTTCTCAGTTAAAGTCCTCAAAGAAGAGGAAGATGATGGCTTCTAAACCAAATTCAAAGAAGAAGAAGAAGTCTGAATCATCCACCTCTATACCTTAGGGTGAGTCAGATCAACTTGAGGAAGTGCATGAAGAGGCAGCCCAATCAACTCCAATCCAAGTGGCTCATCTTGCTATATATCCCCATCTTATCCTAGACCTTCACAACTAATCCAGAGATATGGCATGTGATCAGAGATCAAGGTGGTGAAGATGTCTACACATGGCAAGACCTATTCAACCTACCTCTGCATGATCTCTTTGAGATGAGAAGATACTATGATAGTCTGAGTGATCCTGACCATCTAATGAAGAAGGGCATGGTCATCATCATAATGAGGACTATAAAAAGCTGAAGATCTTAAAATGTTTTGGTAGCATTAGCCTAAGGGGAGTTTGTAAGGATTCCTATAAGTCTGATGCAGCCAAAACATCCAAAGTCTCTCTACATGCATGCATTGAAGAACAAAAGTAGAAATGCTTCGAAAGTTTTACACCCTGCACTAGAAAATATTCTAAGTGTAAAATCTTCCGAAGCCAAGACCAACATCTTCCGAAGCCAAAAGTGAAGTCTTCCGAAGCTTCAAAGACAAAGTCTTCCGAAGCCAAAGAGTGAAGACAAATTTCTTCCGAAGACTTTTATGTACATGCTTTTATCTGATGTACTTTACTATAAAGCTGTACCACCTTTCCGCTACAACTCTGTTCAGTCACCAACTTACATGAGTTGGTGAAAAGGTCCATGCTTTTGGTAACTGTACATTGAGGTCTTGAGTCTGAGCTTTCTACTTTATGTACTTTTATCCTTTTTGTAATATATTAGGATGTGAGCTATGGCATATCTTAGTCACTAGTCACAAGACAATCTTCTTTTTGACTCTACATTTGATTTTGTTGTTGTCTAGTCTTATGTATCCAGCTGGCCTTCAAAGTATGGCTGGCTGTAGGATGTAGTATAAAGTATCTCAAGTACTTGTAACTTTCCATCTATGCTTTGTAACATTTGCAAAAGAACTTGAGAAGCAATATACATCATTCTTGAAAACCATATACTTGTGTTGTTAGCTATCTTGTTCTGTCTCACATTTTACTTGTGTTCTTAGCATCTTTCATACAATAGTTAACCAGTTCCCTATTTTGATCTGTTAAGTATTCTAAAGAACTCTCCTCATTGTGTAGTTGTGTTGTAAGTACATACCCTTTAACGATCCAGCATAATATATTTAGTAACTAATGAAGTTATTTAATAAGAGAGAGAAGCAAGAAAGTTTTGTTAAGAAAATGAATGTGGTGTTCCCATGTGGCATCCCTAGTTACCTTTTTATTAGAATAGGTAAATTTGACTAATGATACTATCAACTTTCATTTTATTACCAAATGCAATTCTAGTAGCATAGTTTTCATAGTTTTACACTTTATTTTCACTTGTATGTTAGGGTGAATCGAGTGAAAATCAAGTATGAATATATGAACACTAGTTTTAGTGAACCCGTATATTACACGGGTTAAATAAATGAAATATTAAATACAATAAAATTTTATTAATTATGAAAAATATGTGTAACACCCGGCCTCTCATACCACTAATATTGTCCGCTTCGCCAACGAGGAGCTCACGGATTCGCTTTTTTTTGCCTGGGTGAAAACTTCCCAAGTGTAACACCCGGCCCCTCGTATTACCAATATTGTCCGCTTTGCCCATGAGGAGCTCATGGATTTGTTTTTGTTTGCCCGGGTGAAAACTTTCCTGGGAGATCATCCATCCCTGGATTGCTGCCACCTGAGCATGCTTAACTGTAGAGTTCTCCTCTCATCCACAACCAATGCGCCTAAAACGCGTTGGTGATATTAGAGACCGGACATTCCTTATGAACCAGGAATCTCTCCTGTCCACGGCCGATGTGGGATTTATGTAGGGAGTCACAATCACCCCCCTTAGGACTTATCGTCCTCGATGAGCCTGAGAAGTCACCATCCTCGGTGAGGTATATCCCACATCCCGAACGACACAGGAGTGGCTCTGATACCATTCTGTAACACCCAGCCCCTCATATCATCACTATTGTCCGCTTTGCCCATGAGGAGCTCACGGATTTGCTTTTGGTTGCCCGGGTGAAAACTTCCCAGGGAGGTCACCCATCCCTAGATTGCTGCCACCTGAGAACGCTTAACTGTGGAGTTCTCCTCTTATCCACAGCCAATGCGCCCAAAACGCTTTGGTGATATTAGAGATTGGACATTCCTTATGAACTAGGAATCTCTCCTGTCCACGACCGATGTGGGATATATGTAGGGTGTCACACCAGGAAGGTCACCCATCCCTGGATTGCTTCCATCTGAGCACGGTTAACTGTGGAGTCTCCTCTCATTCACAGCCAATACGCACAAAACGCGTTGATGATATTAGAGAGCGGATATTTCATATAAACTAGGAATCTCTCCTGTTCACGGCCGATGTGGGATTTATGTATGACGTCACAATGTGATTTAAATTATGTATGAGTAAAGAATATAAATAATAAAATAATGATATCAAAATTTAAAATTTTTGTTCTTAATTTTTTTTCCCAAAAAATAAACTAAACATTTCATTTTAAAACAAAACATGTTAAAAAATGTTATTAGTAGTAGTAATACATAATAATTTTAGAAATAAACATGAAAAAATATTTTTTCATGTTTAGTAGTATTTAGGAATTACACTAACTAATACTTCTTTTTTACTTATTTTTAATAACTTTCGATTCACTTAACGCATACTTTAATAGTACTAATATTGTCGATTAGAATAATGAATAATTTTAATGACAATATTATTAGTAGTAGTAATACATAATAATTTTATAGATAGTAATTACGGTGTTTTATTAATAATAAAATAGCTATTAGTATTGTTTATGATTAGATAGCATATTATTTTAAATGGTAGTATTACTAATTGTCGTAACGAGTGTCAAATTTGTTAAAGGTAATAATGTCAAGGTTTTAGCAAACTAATGCCGGTATTAGTTCATGGCATTAATAATTATATTATAAACAACTATAATAAAGTATTAGCACGAGTATGAATTTTAAAATTGTATTACTATGTAGTATTATTAGGATTGTAAATGATAGACTATATTAGTAATAATTACCCTAATATTATTACTAATAGTTTTGAAAGCATGTGTGGGGGTTAAAGCCAATGTGTGCAAGTATAGGGGTTGTTTCAGTAACTTGTTTGTTTTGTTTGTATTTGTACTTTTAACAGAAGTTAAAGGGTGTAATATGTCAAGTTGTATAACTTGTTAACGGTTGTTAACGGTCCAATTTGGGGATAATAGAGTGTTAAGGTTCATTCATAGTTGAACTTTTCTTTTGTAATCGTATTCAATTCTTTCAATACAATTATTCAAGAACTTCTTATTGTTTGTCAATCTTGTGTAATTCCAATTACTTTACAACAATTGGTATTAGAGCTCAGGCTCGGCTCGATCGATCATCGTGATCAAATCGACGAAACAAGAATTGGAGTGGCAAGATGGTGTCGACTAAGTTTGATTTGGAGAAGTTTGATGGAAGAAATGATTTCGGTCTATGGAGGTTGAAGATGAGAGCACTGCTGGTTCATCAAGGAGTAGTTAATGCACTGAAAGGGGGCAATGCGGTAATACCAATTGATGCCACAAAGAAAGAGAAGAAAGATGCTGAATTCAAACACAAAGACATGATGGAGAAGGCTCACAGTGCGATCATATTGAGTCTTGGTGATCGAGTTCTTAGAGAAGTATCTAAGGAGACCACGACAGCAGGAGTATGGTCAAAACTCGAGTCTTTGTACATGACCAAGTCGCTGGACAACCGATTGTACTTGAAGAAAAGGCTCTACATGTTTGTTATGGGGTCTGGCAAGTCGTTAGAAGATCATACAGATGAGTTTAACAAACTCATTCTTGATCATGAGAATTTTAAGGTGAAAATAGAAGACGAAGATCATGCAATACTGTTCTTGACCTCATTGCCTCACAGTTATGAACACTTTGTGGAAACACTCATGTATGGGAGAGACACTCTTTCAATGGAAGAAGTGTTGGCTGCCCTCAACTCAAAGGAGTTGAAACGAAGATATGATTTTAAAGAAGAAGGTGGAGATGGGTTGTTTGTCAAAGGAAGAGTTGAGGTAGGAAGAGGAAGATCAGAGCACCGTACAAACAAGAACAAGAAGACTACAAGATCTAAGTCAAGATACAAGAGGAAGTGCTTTGTCTGTAATTCTAAGAATCATCTAAAAAGAGACTGTCCAGAGTGGAAACAAAGAAGAGGTGAAGCCAGTCACTCTAAGTCATCTAGTCAACAGGATGACTCATCAGATGGATATGATAGTGCAGATGTGATGTGTGTCACCAATGAAGATGAGCTAGAACATTGGATACTAGATTCAGGGTGTTTTTTTCACATGACCCCAATCAAGTCATGTTTGAAGAACTACATGTCATCTGATCTAGGAGAAGTCAAGTTGAGGGACAACAGGCCATGTAGAATCCAAGGAAGTGGCTCAGTAACCTTCAAGTTAACTAATGGATCTGAAGTAGAGATTCATGATGTCAAGTATGTTCCAAGTCTCAAAAGGAGCCTGTTGTCTCTACGCACTTTTGAGAGGAATAAGCATCATGTGAGTCTGAAGGATGGAAAAGTTAAAGTGATCAAAGGGTCATTGGTGGCGCTCACAGGAACAAGGAGGAATAATAATACTTATGTGTTGGATGGGAAGATATTGACCAATGAGGTGTCATTGGTGCAGTCTGACATTGATAAGTCAACCTTGTGGCACAGAAGATTTGGTCATTTGAGTAGTCAAGGGCTGGAGGAGTTAAGGAAACAAGACATCATTGACAATTTCAGGGTTAATGATGTTGGTTTCTGTGAGACTTGTGTCATGGGAAAGAAGAGTAGAGTAAAGTTCAGCAAGGGTAAGCATGTCACTAAAGGGATCTTGGATTATGTACATTCAGATTTGTGGGGTCCTGCAAGGGTGAATTCTTTGGGAGGAGCATTGTATTTTATGTCTATTATTGATGATTTCTCAAGAAGAGTGTGGGTGTATGTACTCAAGCACAAGAATGATGCTTATCAGAAGTTTGTAGAATGGAAGAAACTTGTGGAAACTCAAACAGAAAGGAAGGTGAAAAAGTTAAGAACTGACAATGGGCTGGAATTTTGCAACAAGGAATTTGATCAATTGTGTAAAAACCATGGAATAGCTAGGCATTTGACTATTCCTGGTACACCTCAGCAGAATGGATTGGCTGAGAGGATGAACCTGACTCTTAGAAAGAGTAAGGTGCATGAGATTGAATTCTGGATTGCCAAATTATTTCTGGGGAGAGTTAGTAAGTACAGCCGCCTATTTGATAAGTATATCACCTTCCAGAGCTCTATATATGAGAACCCCAATGGAAATCTGGTCAGGAGCAAAACCAGACTGTAGTAGCTTGAGGGTAGTGGGGTCTGTGGCTTATGCTCATATAAGTCAAGACAAACTTGGTCCTAGAGCTCAAAAGTGTATCATGCTTGGATATCCTGAAGGTGTGAAGGGATACCGGTTATGGAGATTGGATGATGGTAGTCCCAAGGTGATTGTGAGCAGGAATATGGAATTTCAAGAGAATATCTTTTATAAAGATGTGGTTGGTATTAAGTTTGCTTCGGAAGATAATGAACATGCTTCGGAAGATAGAAGATGTGCTTCGGAAGATAGAAGATATGCTTCGGAAGATAGAAGACATACTTTGGAAGATAGCAAGTATGCTTCGGAAGAAATCACATTAGCTTCGGAAGGAAACAAGTCTGCTTCGGAAGGAACTAATTCTGGGAGAATTCACTTTGAGGTGGAGTCTTACGAAGGGAACATGGAGAAGTATGTTCAAGTTGAAGTAAATGGAGAAGAAAGATCAAGTACAAGTGAAGGATCATCATAAAGGAATGACTATAGTATTGCTAAAGAAAGAGCTAAGAGAACTATAGTGCAGCCGTTGAGATATAAAGATGAAAGTCATTTGTCTGTTGTTGCTTTCAGTATTGCAAAGCAGGAAAGTATCTTTGACCTGCTTTATTATGATGAGACAGTTAGATCAGAAGAAAAAGAGTTATGGCAGGAGGCCATGGAAGATGAGATGGCTTCATTGATGAAGGATGACGCATGGGAGCTTGTTGATAAGCCTTCAGATCAAAAGATGGTGTCATGTAAGTGGCTTTATAAGATAAAAGATGGGTTTCAAGGAAGTGATAAGCCTAGGTTCAAGGTCAGGTTGGTGGCTAAAGGGTTTACACAGGTAGTTGGGATTGATTATACTGACATTTTCTCACCTATGGTAAGGCATACATCTATTAGGATTATATTGTCCATAACTGTTGTTTTTGATTTGGAATTAGAGCAGTTAGATGTTAAAACAGCCTTTTTGCATGGCTACTTAGATGAAAACATTTATATGTCTCAGCCAAGGGGGTTTGTTAAAGCTGGTAATGAGGATAAAGTTTGCTTGTTGAAAAGATCTTTGTATGGTCTTAAGCAAGCCCCTAGACTGTGGTATAAAAGATTTGATGATTTTGTGGTAAATCATGGGTTTCTCAGAAGCTCCTTTGATAGTTGTGTGTATCATAAGGAGGGTACAAATGGAAATTATGTGTACCTATTACTGTATGTTGATGACATGTTGTTAGCTTGCAAAGACAAGGTGGAGATAAAGAGGGTGAAGAAATTGCTGATGTCAGAGTTTGAAATGAAGGAGTTGGGTGAGGCTAAGAAGATACTTGGGATGGAAATAAAGAGGTGTCGAAGACAAAGGTTGCTGTGGTTGTGTCAGAAGTCTTATGTAGATAAGCTCTTGAGGAACTACACTATGGAAGGGTGTAAGGCAGTTAAGACTCCTTTGGCTGCACATTTCAAGTTGTCCTCACAGGACTCTCCTCAAAATGAAGATGAAGAGAGATATATGGCTAAAGTGACATATGCAAATTGTGTTGGCAGCCTCATGTACTTAATGGTGTGTACAAGGCCAGATTTGGCCTATGCTACTAGCTTGATAAGTAGATATGTAGTAGCATCTGGTAAGGCCCATTGGAGTGTTGTTAAGTGGGTTTTGAGGTATCTCCAAGGTACTAAAAATTATGGTTTAATTTTTGGTAAGAATGGTTGGGATACTGGTAAATCTATTGAAGGATATGTTGATGCTAATTATGCAAAGGATCCTGATAATAGTCAATCAATTACTGGGTATGTTTTCAAGGTACTGGGGAGTATTGTTAGTTGGAAGGCACAGTTGCAGTCAGTTGTTGCACTCTCAACTACTAAGGCTGAATATATTGCCTTAGGAGAGGCTGTGAAGGAAGCATTGTGGCTTCGAGGAATTGTAGCTGATTTGGGCATATGTGATAATGGTGCTGTGATTGTGTGTGATAATCACGGGGCTGTGCTGTTAACTAAGAATGCTAAGATCAGTGATAGAACTAAGCATATCAAGGTAAAATGTCACTATCCGGGATGTGATTAGTGCCAAAGAAGTGATGGTTGAGCAAATTGGTACAGAGAGTAATCTTGCAGATATGTTCACTAAGGTTCTTCCTTGTTCCAAGTTTGACTTTTGTGTTTTAGGGTTGGGAATAAGATGAAGTCATGTCATTGACTTTAAAGGTAGAGAATTATGGGGGTTAAAACCAATGTCTGCAAGTATAGGGGCTGTTTCTGTAACTTGTTTGTTTTGTTTGTATTTGTACTTTTAACAGAAGTTAAAGGGTGTAATATGTCAAGTTGTATAAACTAGTTAACGGTTGTTAACGGTCTAATTTTGGGATAAATAGAGTGTTAGGGTTCATTCATAGTTGGACTTTTCTATTGTAATCGTATTCAATTCTTTCAATACAATCATTCAAGAACTTCTTATTGTTTGTCAATCTTGTGTAATTCCAATTACTTTACAACAACATGAATAAAAGAGCATTAATAATAACTAGTGGGAATGCCCGCGCGTTGCTGCGGGTGGGGCGTCTTTCATGTTAGGACAGCTTGTGTGACATCCCTCAATATGCAATTCCCTTGAACTATTCCGGTTGGATGCCTAACTTCAGTTTTGTAGTATTTTGGATTAGACTCAATCAAGAGCGGTGAGTTTTATCATCTGTATACAGAATGAAAGAATATGTTGGAACCTAGGAAATGGTATGAAGTTTCACTCATCATCAATCAGACTAATGCCAAAATGACCAAATACAGTTCCATTGTCGTGTTTGTCAACCCCATAACCTGGAAATATAAGTGTATGTTAATCATTAAAAAGGCTATACGTAACTATTCAACCTTGGAAACTAACCAATATGCCTCGCATGAAGTATCATGCTATGGAAGTGGACATTACAAAAGCATAAATATAAGAATACTACCAATGCTACTATTAAAATTAACTTTTTTTCTCTTCTTTTGAAGAAAGTGTGTGATTAAAAGAAAAGAAAAATATGTATCAAATCAAAAGTGTTTGTACATTTAAGAACTATGAATATTGGTGTCGACATCATGATAGTCATGAAAATATGCACTACAAACTATAGTTTAAAGATGGATTACTATATGTGAGTTCAGTCGCAAAATGAAAATCATTTGATCCATATCCAAGAAATGCATTTGTGTATCTCTCCTCATGTATGTCCTTTTAATCAACAATGATACAAGTAACAAATTCACTACAAAAAAATGTCGGGAGAAAGCATTAATAACAATAAAAGGATGTAAAGATATCTTTTAAAATATAACCTCAACATCGACACCTCAAGCTGTGCACCAAAGAGTCAATGGTTTGTGCAGTTAGGTTTAGAATGCTTGTGAGTCCTTGATGGGTTATGATCTCCAAGTGAAATATTGTGTCTTTGTGCATATGAGAGGATTTCAGCACACATTATATCCTCTTCTACATTGGCAATGGAACCAGGCCCATGGTCTTTGCATTTGTCGTTCTAGTAGCATCCATGTTCTGTTTGCATGAATCCTCAATTAATGGACCAAGTATAGCCTCAATTAAATCCTAGTTTTATGCTTTGGTTTATCTAAGATACCTAAATCTTTTAAAATTCTGACATTATACAATAAAATGATCAACATTTGCGGCTGTTGTTGACTCATTTTAGTCTTTAGTGATTTTCTTATGTAAGGACAATGTATTCTGTATGAAACTTACAACAATAATGGCAGTAAGAAAATGGAGAATATAAAATAAATGTTATGACACTGACACAACAAATAGATTTTTGCTAATCTATCTAATGTGTAGCTTTTTCTTTTTAAAAACAGGATCAATGTTTGACCTATAGTTTTATGAATTGAATAACTATACCGTGCAAGAGTATGTATCATGTATTCTGGTTCTATAATTATTAACTCAAAAAAATAACCCTAAATGCTCTTAAAATTTGCCAATGTGAGGCTATCCCACTTGGTAGAGACTTTGCCTTTTAGATGCGAGGTTTCGGGTTCAAACGCAAGCAGTTTTTATGGTAATTTAGGAGTATGAGTATAATATGTTTGCCGTTCAAGAAAAAGTACTCTAAAATTTATAAAAAGCATGAAACTTTCTTAAATGTGGTGTACTTATTTTAATAAATGTTTCATTTTTTACCAAGTAGCATTATGATTCTTGGTGACAATGTCATTTCGATTACTTGATTTTTTGACAGAGAATAGTAATGCCAAAAAGCAAAGCTTTTAAACTTGAAATGTAACAAGTATAACTATAGGGATTTTGAATGTGCTTATTGAAAGTGAATCCTCAGATATTCGTTCTTACCCTGATATATATAATCAAATGTGATTAACAAATTTACTTTATGATTAAATGTGTATGTATAGATCCATGACACCTTGTATAAACTTATATCCATGACACCCAGAACCTGTAGTATCACCTTGCACAAAATGAAAATGCAATCATTTTAAGTTGTAGAAAATACTAAATGAGCAATCATACTTCATAAACTAAAAAATCAACATTTTAGTTTTATAAGTTTATTAAAGTGTTTAACAACACCAATAGACAATACTAATTCATAAACTAAGAAAATCAATATTCTAGTTTTATAAGTTTACTAAACTGTTTAACAACACTGATATGAGTCCACAACAGTTAAATATTTAGGAAGAAGCCTTGATGAATGGAGCAGCTCAACATTTTGGCTTATCTTCTCTATGATATCCTTATGGTCATTTTCCAGTTCTGTATTGAAAAGAAATAAAAGTAGAAGTTCAATTGAATAAAAAATATATCAATTAATTTCAAGAGTCTCTTATTTTGGTGAAACTTACAATAGTACAAAATGAAAATGTAACAGTTATTAATAAACAAAAAGCAATTAACTATCTAAAAATACAAAAAAAAAGGAAATTCAAATTTGAAATAGATTTGATGTAAAATAATAAATACTTTGACTTCTACATAATCAAAGTCATATGATCATAAAACCTACAAAAATACTAAGGGAGCGTTTGGTTGGATAGAATGGAATGAAATTAAAAAACTAGTATAATTTTCAAGTAAATTATGTTTGAATGAGTAATGAAATGTAAAACCCAAGGGAATGTTTCACCTCAAATTCCCTTGGTTATGGGATTTCAAAATCCTTCCACTTAGAGAGGGAATTTGAAATCCCATAACCAAGGGAATTTAAGGTGAAACATTCCCTTGGGTGTAATATTTTATTACCCACTCAAACATATTTTACTTGAAAATTATATTAGTTTCTCAATTCCATTCCATTTCATTCCTTCCAACCAAACGCTCCCTAAGAGTAGTTCATTTCAATGATAAAGATCACACTTACAAAACTTGCAAGTTTGTGTTGGTTAGCCCGCACTACTGGAACGTCAAATTTTGACCTTGGAAACCCCTGTAGAAAAAGTACGTTGTAGAATCGTACTTCAAGTCAACTTCTACAATCTCAAATATACTTGTAACTGCTGTAAATATGGTTAGGACCATAAACAGATGCATCAATCAAAATTTAGTTTGATGTTAGAAGGTTGTAATTAAGTACATAATAACTCATTTAACATGGCAAGATGACTTAAAAATTACAGAAAATCTAGTTCTGAACTATCTGCAGTAGATAGAAAAAGGTACAAACATGTCAAGAGACCTTAAATTTTTTTGATTTTATACTTGTGACCAAGATAGAAGAAACATAATGATACCCAAATGCACAGTTTTCACACGTAATCATACATCCTAACCAAGAGTTAAGTACTGTTTGAACGCTAGACATGCCTCACTTGATGCTAGGTAAATAAGCACGACTAACCTAAACACACACGCTACACTCATAACTTTTGGAAGATTTCATACCATCTTAATAGCTCTTTGCAACAACAACATGGTAAATGGAAACCTTGATAAAAGAGAAGACATTAAGCAAAGTTTTAAGACCTATACATATTCCAATAAATGATGAATTAGTCACAAACCACACAAAAGCATCACACAAATTCAACTAAAGTAAGAAACCAAACTTTCATCAAATACCCACCGCCATGAAGTTGATTCTAATCATCTTTTTGAATTCAACTATAGACATATGCAATCGATATGGCATCTTCCTGTTGTATCAACAATAATTTCAGTTGCAGCAAGGTAGTAGCACTTCAGTTATTAACAAAGATAAATTCTAATCATCAACACCACTATGGCAGAATTAAAAATGAAAATTCTAATTCAACATTATTAAGAAATGGATCATGATATTAACAATATAGTACCTGATTATGCTAGTTCATTTCCACATTAGCCCATTAAATAAATAAACACATAAAACATTGAGGAAATATATACTTATAAATCCACATCTGAATTTCATAGTTATAATTGTTGGATCATGTAAGGCTGGTGCAACCAAAACAAACACTTAGAGCAATTTTGGTGCCACTATGAATGACTTCCGAAGGCTAAAGCTGCACTTCCGAAAGATAAAGTTAAAAGAACTTCCGAAGAGGAATCATGTCTTCCAAAGACAAAGTCATCCCTCTTCCGAAGATCAACACTTAAAAGAATTCAAGACAACGACTTCCGAAGTATAAAGTCTTCAAGATCAGCACAAGCCTCGGAAGAAGTAGACTCTTTCGAAGTATAAGTGGCTTCGGAAGAACTTGTTCTTTCGAAGCCAATTAACCTTCGGAAGAACCTACTATGAACCAGTGGATATAAGTATGGCCCTTCTAACAACCGCTGCAACCTCTGAGATACTGCATGGCACTTTCCCACGCCCATGTAGTTGACCATACTTTATTCCACTGTTCATTCCTTATCAGTTAGTACAGTTACCAACATTGGTGACAAAAGGTAAGTCATGGACATGTCATGATTACCTAATCTAGGATAGTATTTTATCTTAGATACCTTACTATTAGCAATGTAGTATTTGTTTAGTAGTAATTTCCAGCTGGTAATCTTTTGTATAACCGGCTATAGATAGTAGTATATATAGTTCTCATTGTAAACTCAGTTAGTATGCTTGTAAGAGTCTTGTAAAAACTTTAAGTTGAGAAGTAATATATACAAGTATCTTGAAAACTATTTCTTGTGTTTTGTTTACTTATTATATTACTATCAACTCTTAAGAGACTATGCTTCATCAATCCAGTGTGACCTTGTGAGTTTGAGAGATAACAATTGTGTTGAGTGACTATATTCGATCCTGCAATAATCAATCAAATGAACCGGTGAAAAGGAGCAAACTTTACCACATACAAACACCACCACAACCATATTGATAATTTCATATAAACACATAAAAATGTATGTGAAGATAAACTTTTAAATCACAAATTAGTTAATAATTTCATAAAAGAATGATACTGATCTATAATTTCATTACCAAGCTGTTCTTTTAACTATTACATTTATGAAGTGATTGCATAGAAACCTTAGATTTAGAAAAATGATAAACAAGTAACATACAAAGTTACACTATGATAGTTGCAGGACCGTTTAAAGGATGGTCAATACATTTAGTCTCACAATGAGGAGAGTGTTAGAACACTTAACAGATCAAATAGGGAACCGAGACTTATATTATGATACTATGAACACAAGTAAACAAGAGACAGAAACTTAAGAACACAACAACAAAGTAATGGTTTTCAAGATTGCAATATATTGCTTCTCAAGTTCTTTTTACAAGTGTTACAAAGAATAAAGAAAGATACAAAGACTTGAGATACTTTATACTGCATCCTACAACCGGCCATACTTAGAAGGCCAGCTGGAAACATTGATCTAGACAACAAAATCAATGTAGAGTCAAAAGGCAAATCTGCCTTTTAACTAGTGACTATGACATGCCATAGCTCCCATCCTAATATATTACAAAGAGGATAAAAGTACATAAAGTGGAAAGTTACAGACTCAAGACCTCAATGTACAGTTACAAAAATCATGGACCATTCATCAACTTTTAAAAGTTGGTGAGTCTTCAGAGTTATAGCGGAAAGTTGGTTAGCTTTATGAAAAGTACATCAGATAAAGCATGTTCTTCAAAGTCTTTGGAAGAAATCTATCTTCACTTTTGTAACACCCGGAAATTTATTATTTTGAAGCCGACGAAGAAAGAAAAGAAATAAAGTTCAAAGTCGAGGGACCAAACTCGCCAACGAGGAAAAGTCGTGTAATGTGGTGATATGTGTAGGGAGAGGGCAGCCCACTCTCCCCACACTTCTCATATTTTCAGCTCACAAAGAAGAGAGAAGAGAGAAAGAGGAGAAAAGGGAGAAAAGTGGTGTTTCGGGTGATTCGGGTGTCCAAATCCGTCGAGTAGCAAGCCAAATCGAAGCTCTTGTCTTTGTGCTCGATTGTGTGAGTTCTAGGACCCCACTTTTACTTGTTTTCAACCGATTTTGGGGCTGGAAATTGTGCAAAACCCGTTTTTATGTGTGTGTGTGTTTGACCCATTTGGGTGTGAAGTGTATGATGTGTTTAGAGTATGTTTTCGGGCTTGTGTGTGCTTGTATGGTGTTAAGGTATGCATTCCTAAGGTCCAGGAGGGTTGATTTAGGCTTAGAATGGGTTAGGATGAGCTTGGAGGCCGAAAATGGCAGATTGGGTTCGGGATGAACTCCATTCTGCATCAGCTAGGGCTAGGCGACCAAATGAAGGCCATACGGCCGAATGAGGGCGATTGAAGGTCATTCGCACGATTGGGATTCAGTCGCACGACTGGGATTCTAGTCGCATGAGGATTGCGCGACTGAGGGTTCAGTCGCATAGATGCTTAGTCGCATGAGTCCATTCACATGAGGTTAGTCGCATAGGCGCCCATTCGCAGTAATCCCATTCGCACAAGGTCCATACGCACGATTGGATGTTCATTCGCATAGATGTTCATCCGCATGAGTCCAGTCGCATGATGTTCAGTCGCATGGAGGCCATGCGACTGAAGAGTGTCCATACGCCCGAACAAGGCTGTTGCACTCGAAGGAATGTGTAGTTTGACTTCTGGCCTTCGGGGAAAGGTGCAGATGTAAGTGTTGACGTAAAGTAACCCGTAAGAGCACGTAAGATGATGGTTATGGCCTAGAGAGCATGTAGGGCATGATGATGATGATGTTGCATGTTTATGCATTTTATGAATGTATGATGTTGCCCTGTATGATGATGATGAATGTGTAAGTTATGTTCCTTATTATGATGTATGCTTATCTTTCTTGTGGCTTTACATGTCATGCTAATGAATGAACGAATGAATGAATGAAGTATTATGTAATGTAAAGCGAAAGATAATGAAAGAGGAACATGAAGTAAGAATGCATGCATTAATGAAAGATGAATGAACGAAAGAAAGGCTTGCAAGCATATATATTGGGGTGAGCGACTTTGTGTTGCAAAAGACTCGGATGAAGTGCAATCATTTAGATTGCCTATGAGGTGAGCAACCTTGTCGTTGCAAAAGACTCGAGTAAAGTGCTATCGTAATGTTGCCTTGGGGTGAGCAACCTTGTTGTTGCAAAAGACTCGGATAGCTTGCTATCGTGATGGGCAATTGGGGTGAGCAACCTTACGGGTGCAAAAGACTCGGATAGCGTGCAATCATTGAGATTGCCATTGAGGTGAGCGACCATGTTGTCGCAAAAGACTCGGAAGACAGAATGAACGAAAAGAATGGAAGATAATGAACGAGATGAAAGATAATAATGAAATTATCTGTGTATACGTATGTTGCATGATCGCATGATAAAGGAATGGTTTCTAATGAAAGTAAAGTATATTTATTTTATAAAACTAGAACTCACTCAGCAACGCTGACTTTTATTGCATTTTCCAGTTGGCAGGTAATGTTGCTGAGGATGGCACGGCGAGGCTACTCGGCTCTTTTGGGATGGCATCCAATTATATAGCTTTTGTGATGTAATGCAAACATGAATTTTGTAACCGGTTAATGATGTATTATTTGGCAAAAGTAATTATAATGAAACGTGATGTCATTTTTGAATGTTTCCGCTGCGATGTTTTCTTATTGAAATGTAATTGTATGTTTTATGTGCGATGAATGGCCAACTGTAAGCGTCCCGGGAACGGGGCCTTACAACTTTATTGGCTTCGGAAGACTTTGTCTTTGAAGCTTCGGAAGACTTCACTTTTGGCTTCGGAAGATATTGGTCTTGGCTTCGAAAGATTTTACACTTAAAATATTTCTGATGCAGGGTGTAAAACTTCCGAAGCAACTTCTACTTAGTACCAAGTGCATGCATGCAGGAAACAGTTGGTTTGTTTTGAATGCATCAGCCTTCATATAAGCCCTCAATAGTCAAGTTTCTTGGTGCTTGTTTAGACAAATTATTTAAATCTAATTGTTAGAACTCTATATAATCAGTTAGTCAGACACATAATATGTTTATCTAATCTAACATTGAAAATCAATTACTGTTGCTTGAAATCAGAATAATCATATGAGGAATCAAAGTATGAAACCAAATGAAAATGTAATGTGTTGACTTAAACGTTCAAAATTGTAAGCATAAAGAAGATATTATGAACATTATGAATCCAATAACAAAAACACATTTGTTTGGATGTGCATTTAAGCTGATTATTGTGTCTTGAAATAGCAATAATCAACAAAATGGATTTTTATCAACGTAAAACAGAATGCATTATCATGAAGTGAATTAAATGAAATCACATGTATACACTTGGAGTCCTTATTTCTTAAAAAAATGCAGAATATGCCTAGAATCAATCAAAAACCATTTGTACTTCAAGTTCCTCTAGATGCATATTACTTGAATGGGGATGAATATTACTTTAATGGAATCATCAAATAATAACAAGCAAAAAACAAAGCAAAAGGATTGACCCAAATGTTCAAATTCCAAGTATGTGTAAATTGCTGGTGAAAAATGACTTGGGGCTGCATTAGGACTGTGTCCTTGGTTAGTAACTCTTGTTTATTATGGAAAATGGTTTTTAAATATGTGTTGTGAGCTAGTATATAGATTCATGGTGTTAACAGGCTACGGTAGGGCAGTTGACGGCTGGCACACGGTGTAGTAAAAGTGAACCTCCATAACGAGGGAGGGACTGATGTGAACCTCGAGAGGGAAGGACTGGTGAACCCTGGATAGGGGAAGGACCACACACCGAAGCAGGGCAATCATTAAAGTCAAGGAGAACCTCAGATGGAGGGAAGGACCATATTGACTTCGGGATGTGTATGTGCTTAGTCTGGATCCAGCTAGGTTAGACTCTTAGGCATTATGGGTGTGGGAGTGCGTCCGGGGGGCGTGGGAGTACGTCCAGGTTATTAGGCACAAGGAGTGGATGGATTTCCATGTTTGGGGTGCTTAGTATAGGCGGCTGATGCTTGCCAGTTCCCGGACCAGGCCCGAGCGACTGTTTACCAAAAACACAGGTCTCCGCAAAGTCGTAAGACCATGTATGGGGGCTGACGCCTGCACAGTGTCGGAAGGTCAAGGAAGTTGGTGACCTGATGACAGGGGAGCCGGCGACCGAAGCCCCGGTGAACGGCGGCCGTAACTATAACGGTCCTAAGGTAGCGAAATTCCTTGTCGGTTAAGTTCTGACCCGCACGAAAGGCGTAATGATCTGGGCGCTGTCTCGGAGAGAGGCTCGGTGAAATAGACATGTCTGTGAAGATGCGGACTACCTGCACCTGGACAGAAAGACCCTATGAAGCTTCACTGTTCCCTGGGATTGGCTTTGGGCCTTTCCTGCGCAGCTTAGGTGGAAGGCGAAGAAGGCCTCCTTCCGGGGGGTCTGAGCCATCAGTGAGATACCACTCTGGAAGAGCTAGAATTTTAACCTTGTGAAGGGATGGGTTTCGTACCGCCATCGTGTTTAAAGACCTAGAGTAACATATACGTTAACATGCTCGGGCTGGGGTGTGTTACACACACTCGATCCATTGGAGAAGATTTGATTTGTACAGTATATGCTCGCAGTATCATAATTGCACACACAACTAATGAAATGGATTTATTTGTGTCTAACCCGATAATGCTCACCAACGACTTTATGTTGTTGACGTGTTTTAGTCTTGGATGCAGGGACAGGAAAATAAGAAGCAAAGTTGAGGTTTTGGCGGAGTTTTGATGAATGAAAGCTTGGATGTTTGAAGTGAATTCCCTTGGTGGGAGTTCGTCTGCTTAGAAATTCCCTGGGCGCGGCTAGGGTTTAGTTATTGTATATAAACCCGTATGTGGAGCCGATTGTAAAGTTTGAATTTAGGCGTATGAATTCCTTTGCAGTTGTTGGATTGAAGTGGTCATGTAATGTAAGTTTAAAGATTTTAATTATTATAGTCTTGTAAGTTAAAGTCTTCCGCTGTGTTAGTTGAGTTTGTTTGTTTTGGATCCAAGGATCGATTCTGGCTCTTGTGACGCCCCAGTTGCATGGATATGGGTGTTACAGAACCTTCTCCGATGGAACCTTCTCGGATGAAACCAGTGGTGGCCATGGTGGTTTTTATTATCATTGTTTTATTTGTTGTGCTTTGGATCATAATATGTGTGAATATTTGTGTGAAAATTTGTTCCGGCACGTCCCCATCTCTGCCGGTGCAGAAGTCTCTGTCTCCACCTCCATCTTTGTCTCCACCTCTGTCTCCTATACGGTTTGTGGATCCAAAGAAATGGCAAGCCAGTGAGGTGCAGAAGTCTCATATCAACGTAAAGGATATAGGTTTTGATGAAGAAAAGGGCTACTATTATAAACGACAGAGTCTTTTGGGTTTTTTCCAAAAAGACGACGGATGGTCGGTATGAGGAGGGTGGTGGTGGTAGTTTTGTGATGATGGTTATGTTAGTTTAACTGATGATGTTGTTTGAATGCATTCAGTGATAATCATTCAATGTTTTGATGCTATTTGAATGTATTCAATCATATGCGTTTAATGATTTTTTGTTATTAAATGTTGACGTTTAACGTTCAATCATAGCATTCAATGTTATGTTATTCGCCAGAAAACACACGGCCGCTGGAACAAACCGCCGGTCTACAGTAGCTGGCTACAGTGCTACAGTAGCCGGTCTACTTGATTGATTGATTGAAACAGGGTTATGGCAGGTCTAAAGGTATCCGGTCTACGCTACTGTTACTGTAGCCGGTCAGCTGGCAAACTAAAGCAGACTTAGGGCAGTTGATCACCGTTCCAGCCCTTCTAGCTTCTGTAAATGAAAGCTATTAATCTATCAATTAAGAGTAACACATAACCATCCTGTTCAACTTAATCCTATCTGATCACAGCTTCCTTTGAGTTAGTTATATAATTCTTTATTTAAGAAAAAAAAGTTATTCTTAAAAAACATATTTGTATCAGATAGGGTGTGAACCACATTTGTAACTTTTTAGTAACTTTAACAATTTTGAAAAAACTATAATTTAGAAAAACTGTAAAATTTTTAAAAATTTTGATTCTTTGTAAAATTGCAACTTTTTTATTAAAAAACACAAATTAAAAGTCAAAAAGGAGTTTGTTTGGAGAACAGACTATAAAGGGGAGAAATACATTTATAACTTTTCAAAATTGGAAGTCGTAACTTCCCTCCCTTCTTCGACAATTGGCGTTCCATATCCAGCGACATGCTCCATCTCTTCCGGTGACGTGCTCCATCTCTTCCGGCGACGTGCTCCATCTGTTCCGGCTAGGGGTGTTCATCGGTTTGGTTATATGTTTGTTCGATTTGTTCGGTTTATTCGGTTCGGTTTATTCAATTTTGAAAGTTTTTCAGGCATAACTGAAAACTGAACCGAACCAAATTGGGAATATGGCTAACCGAACCGAATTCAACCGAATTCAATTCGGTTTGGATTCGGTTAAAAACCGAAAAAACCGTATTCAACCGAAAAAACCGAATTCGCCATTTGTTTATTTTTCTAAGACGTTGTTAACTTTAGTTTTCTTGTACGAGAATCACTCTTCATATATCTTTCTTCAAAAATATATATCAAATAATTAAACTTTTGAATTGTTAACAACCTCGTTTTCTAAAAATATAAATAGTCAATTTGACTCTTTAAAAAATAAGACATGACACTCAATTTTGGTAATTGGAGTTGGGCTAGCATATAAATTCTTAGTTATTTGGTTTAAATAAAACATCTTGAAAATTTAGGCCTTAAGATGTTGGGCTAAACTTACAATTATAAAAAAATAAATAAAGTATACATATTGAATTTGGTTAAATCGGTTAAACCGAACAACCAAATTCAAAATTTACACCGAACCGAAAATCGAACCGAAAACCGAATTCCCAATTCGGTTACGGTTACAAACCGAACCGAAAACCAAATTCAAAATTCGGTTTGGGTTTTTTGGGTTACGAATATATATCGGTTTTTGGTTTTTTGCACACCCCTACTTCCAGCGACCTGCGCTTCTGTTGATTTTTCATCTAGGTTTGATTTCTAAACATCCATTTTCAATAATGAGATACCATGTTTGTAGTAATCCGATTGTTAAGTCAATTTTGGCAGTGTTTTTTAGGATGTTTGTAGTAATCCATTTTCAATCCACCCTCTTCTGCCTTTCAAAAAAAATAGAATAAATAAATAATAAAAAAAATTAGTTGACTGTTATTGACTTTCTTAATTAACAAAGTTAGTGGTTAGTTAGAGTTAGTTATTCTCTTAAGAAGCTTTGTATATATAACTCAGTTTGATTGAATGAAAGATTAAGAGATTCAGTCATTTCTATTGTTCTTGAATCTTAACAGTATATGTAATTTTCATTTTGGGTTGGGTAAATATGCAATTGAGAACTTTATACAGAGATATATGCATTTAACTCTTGATAAAAAAGCATATACACCTCTTTGCAACTGATCAGCGTGTCTTGACTTATTACTTTTCCTTACACTATTCGAACTGGGTTTAGGTTTGAACAAATGTCCTGCGCACAAATAAATAACACCCTAGTAGTAGGCCCTAGTTATGTGCAGGCCCATTGCATAACTTATTCGCATTGCATATTGGACAGTTTGTCGACTTTTATTGACTTGCATATTTCTTGCCTTATTAGTCTGTTCTCAAAACATAGAGTTAATCAGGGCCGACCCATAGGGGGTGCGGGCCATGTAACCGCTCATGGCCCAAAATTTTTGGAGCCCCAAATAATTTTCTCGTTTTAACTGGTGACCCATCTGGGTTAGATTCAAAACTTATTGCAGACTTGATACAAAAAGTTATTATGCTGGTAAGGGATGTGTCGTATACCAGGGTATTGGGCAGTACCAAGAAATTTTTAAATGAGTCAAGGGGTATATATCAGGTCATGACTTGGGCCCGAGAGGCTTTCGTGGACCCTTCCAACTTATTTAAAAATTTCCTGGTACTGTCCATCGGTTCTAAAAATGCTAGTCTTTCTGTTTTTAATGTAACAGGACATATCTAGGCCGTTATTTATTTGTGCACAGGACATTTGTTCAAACCCGAGTTATTAGTCTGTCTATGCTGGACTTATACAAGACTAACATACGGGGTATATGCAATTAACTCTTGATAAAAACATATACACCTCTTTGCAACTGATCAGCGTGTCTTGACTTATTACTTTTCCTTACACTATTCGAACTGGATTTGGGTTTGAGTTTGAACAAATGTCCTGCGCACAAATAAATTACACCCTAGTAGTAGGCCCTAGTTATGTGCAGGCCCATTGCATAACTTATTCGTATTGCATATTGGACAGTTAGTCAACTTTTATTGACTTATGCTACCTTTTCTTTTTGTGAATTTGCAGGGCTTGTTGATTCGCTACTTTCTTTTTACATATACAAACTATGAAAGGGGTAATGGTGTTTTCTTATTGATGTTTTTCTATAATTTTTTTGTAACATTTTTTGTTTTGTATCAATTCAAAAAGTAGAAACAAGCTTTGACATTAACCGCCCATGGGTTGCGGATCATAAGGTCCCACAAAAACTTGAAGGATCTTTTTTTCATGCAATTGTGAATATGAAAGCTTACAAACAGTTTCACATGTTTCAAACCTTCATTAGAGATTGCTATGACAACTAGAGAAGAGCATTCACATTTGGCCCTAACAGAGACATTCAGTTATATTTTGGCCTAGAAGATGTTTTAGCCATATAAATGATCCCAGTTAATGGGAAACCAGTTATTTGTAATGATATACCTGCTGAGGAGCTTTGCACTAATATGCTTGAATCTTATAAACTTCATAAAAATAAAAAGTTGCAGGTGTCTAAAGTTTGGCTGAAAAAGAAGTATGAAAAAGTTCAAGATACCCAACAGAGGATGTGCTTATTTATCATGGTGTACGGGGATATCTACTTTGCTTGATTGCAACTAAGATTCTTCCCAACACAGATAATTCTAGTTTTTTCCCCGTTTACTAGTTACAATTCTTGCAAGATGTGGATCCTAAAGCTTTAAATAGTGTTGCATGGGGTGCTGCTGCCCATTGCCTTTTGACGTCAACCATCTCCAACAACACTTCCAATGGTTTCTTGGGACCATCATGGTTGTATGAGGTATTCTATAAACTTGATGTTTAATGTAATTTTGTTTTATTTTTGAGATTATTCTCACATCATATTATAAACTATCTTTAGATGTTTTTTTTGGAAAGAATTCCCAAAATAAGAAAAGCTTTCTTGGTTGAAATATCTGGTGAGTCAGAGAAAGACATCCCTCTTCATACTTACTACAGCCGACATATGGTCCAACCAGGCAACCGAACGAATAACAAGCCTAATTTGCTGAGTGAGTTGGAGACTATTCGGTTCAACATGACAGATGAGGTATGTTTTTGCAAATCCCTATTTTCAACACCCATAAAGCCAATACCTTTTTCAACTTTAGGCAGTTTAAATATTTGGGTAATATTTCAAGATATAGTCTAGACACTGTATGAGGAGTACAAGCATATAAGCGTCAAAGAATATTTTTTTCGCGGGTGGTCTTGATCAACTTTAATCAGCTTCAGTATCGCCAGAAAGGGGTCCCAAACAGCTCTCAATTATAAATCTTGACGAAGTGGGTGAGTAGGAACAACTGAAAACGATTGGGTCTAGGGGAACCACACAAAGATCTTACTGCAAAAGATATGAAAAATACATAAAAATATGGGAAGAAAAACATCTAGAAACCCTCTGTATTAGGGACACCAGTCCTGTTTTTACACTTCCACTTAAACCAGACCAAACAAATCCCATTATTTATGAAGAAGATGCTGATGAACCTTTAAGTGCATTCTCAGATGCTGCCAGTAATATTCATATAAATGCTCTTTTTTATCGGTCAAACACATCTAAGATATTTTCAAGCATATTGACATTTGTATACTTTGCAAGTAAAGCTTGTTATGAACCTTCCAGTACATTCTCTGAACCTTTTTCTGGTACATTCTCTGAACCTTTGAGTGCATTCTCAGATGCTGCTGATAATATTCATATAAATGCTCTTTTTTATCGGTCAAACACATCTAAGATATTTGCAAGCATATTGACATTTGTATACTTTGCAGGTAAAGCTTGTTATGAACCTTCCTGTATATTCTCTGAAGGACCGACGGTGGACGATGTTGATCCATCTAACCAAACTGAAACATGGGCGGATGAGGAACCTTTGAGTGCATTCGTTTCAAAGATCAAAGCCAAAAGGCCGTCTTCCCAAGCAAATTCTATCACCATTCCTGAAAAAGATGCGGAAGGTAATATTCATGCAAATACTTATTTATAATTGATCAATCACATCTGAAATATTTGCCAGCATATTTGAATTTTTATACTTAGCAGATGAAGCTGGGTGTGTCACTCCCATCAATGATGATGAAGGTATACAGAATCCGAAGAAGAAGAAGAAGAAGAAGAAGAAGTGGCAAGACCCCTGTTTGTCACGTGGAGTCTCGATAGCAAACAAGTTATCAAGGAGTCGTCGAAAAAGATACCCAAAAAAGATATATACTCTGTCATTGATAAAAAAAGGAAACGGTCGACAAAAAATTGATTGAGAAACATATGTTTTCATGGAACAGATAAACAAGATGGTCTTACATGCGATGGAACAATCTCTTACTGATATTGCGACACTAATAAATAAATGACAGATTCGATCAAGAGAACCGGTGACAAGAATCAATGGTCTTTTTACGAGATGTTTGATTATCCTTGTTCTAGACACTTTGTTTATTATTTATCAACTTAATATCTCTACATATTGTTTTACACCGTAAACTAGAAGTACTCGTAAACTAGACACTTTGTTTATTATTTATCAACTTTGTTTATTTTGTTTGGTTGTTGTTCATGTCCATGATTTTAAATTTGACCATTTATAATCTAACTTTTCTGTGGTCAAACAGAAGTACAAATCATTTCTGTAATTCAATTTAAACCTAAATATGAGTTTTTTGACTTTATATTTTAGGGCCCGATTTTTACATTCATAAACGTAACACCCCCTGATTAATTTGCTTGATTTTAACATTCAACTAAAAATTTTATTTCCGAAGCAAATTCTTATCAAGTTAAGAAATATCTTCCGAAGTCAAATTGGCTTCGGACGTTTTTCTCAAAACTTCCGAAGAAAAATTACCTTTGAAAGATTTTTGACTTCCAAGATAACTACCTTTTTGGACACTTTTCATAGGTGGGACCGACATCCGGATTTCAAAATTTATCCTTTTGCATTACCTTTGTCTAAAATTCTACCATATAAATATCCTTACAATGGTTCCCCCTCTTTCTTCTTCCTCTTCATCTGCAAAAGTTCTAACCCTAAATTCACCCACAAACCCTCTTTGTTCTTAGCTTTCTTCACTCCAAACCTTTCTCAAATGGCAAACCCTGAACCCCAAAACCAACCATATTTCTCCATGCACCTTCACAATCAACATAATCAAGTTGCTCTGTTGACATCTGAGAAAGATGTTGGTTTCTCAGATGTTTGTTGTTTCCTTGCTCAATCATCCTACCTCACCACTCTTACTATCAATCCTCCACTATATGAAGACCAACTACTTGAATTCTGGAGGACCTGCCAAGAGGTAATCTTGGACGGTGAGAATACACTGTCTGCCATAGTGCATGGGAGGATAGTTTTAATCACCCCAGCCACAATCAACACTCATCTAAGGCTGAATGATGAACAAGGCGAGCTGTCCTTTCCTAAATCTGTTGTAAATGAGTGATTCTGGCAGATGGGCTTTGAAGGGGACTTCATAGTCAAAACCTTCAAAGAAGGTAAGGTCTCCTACCAATGTAAGTACATCCTCCATGTTTTTTTAATGGCAAATGTACGACCTTGCTTTGGAGGATATGTGTTATCTTAATCGGGCCCACCTATCTGTTTCCCAGCCGGGACCGCACCCCCAACCCCCTCAGGAGGAAACTTATTGCTAAGAAAACCCCATAGCTCAACTCTGAGCATTTTTGCTCAGAGTGAGACTTGAACCCATGACCTCCTCTTTATTTACATATCATGGGTACCTCACCTTAACCAGTTGGGCTAAGGATCATTGGTCATCCTCCATGTTATTATTCGTTCTTTATCATATAAACATGAAGGATGGGACCAGATTCCTAAGAACTTATCCTACATAGTCCATGGAATGGTTCAAGGGGTCAAGTTCAAGTTCTCACAATTTGTCTATACAAACTCGTTTGCCAACTTGGACTCCTTAGAGTACTATATGTTCCCTAGATATGTTCAACATATTTTTAACTTTGAACTGGGCCTACGGATAACGGGAACATGTGCTACTCTTAGATTGGGAGATGAAGCCTGACATCTTTAAAATCATAAAAAGACCAATGTTGGTTTCTCAGGGGTAGAAACAACCCTGGTCCAAAAAATGTTAAAGCTAATTGCTCAAGGTGACAACTTGATAACACCAGTCAATGTTGAACCCACACCTTCTATATCTGCACCACCCACACAACCACAAATAATCATCACCTACTCAAGAAAAACCAAACAAACCCTGGCTTAGTCTATTCTGATTGAGCAAGTCCCCATACAACCACCCATGTAGGAGGAAATGGAACCAAAAGCTCCCACTTCCATTGAGGAGCAAACCACTCCCATTACTTCACTGATCAATGCTGAGGTTACTCATGCTCAGACTGATGAGCTCATTGCCCAAGCCTCAAGCCTTCACTCTGAGTCTCAAAACTCAAGTGATCAGCCTTAAGAGGAAAGCTACCATCCCCAGCCGTTAGACTTAAACTAACCTATCCCTGACCTTCATTCTATGATGATAAGGATGTGGGTTTTAATGAGTACCATGAGTCTCTCTTCTCCTCCCATGCTCAAGGAGAGATGATTGCTCCTGTATCACCCATGTCTAGCCCACATCATCCACCCCTAACTGAGGTGTACTTTCCTAAACATTTTCAGGAAGTCCATATGGAAAAGGCTCTCACTTTTGCAAGTAATTACATTATTAAGACCTCAACCATGGCAACCCAGCTTATTGACACTTCTCTTGAAGCTGTCATGGTGCAGGGGAAATTCAACAGCCAAGAACCACAAGCTGGTGGTGAGGAAGAAGACTTTGGTCCTATTCTCTCATATCCCCATGCTTCTATAGATAAAGATGAGGGAAGTCTACAACTAAAGGTGCAAGAAGTGTCAAAAACATGCACCTATTTAGTTTAAAGGTAAGTCACCTGGAGTCTCAAGTGGCTAACTTGCAAAGACAGGTCTTTGATCAGCAACTTGAGATCATCGATCTCAAGGGCAAGTTAGCTGGGAGACCTGTTAGGCAAACTTAGCCAAGTCCATAAGAACCTGTGGATGTGGTGGACCTAACCCTTAGCTCCCCTATACAAGAGGGTGATGCTACAAAAAAGGGGGAGAAAGTGCTACCTACAATCATGGAACCTGGGAGTTTTGCCTAGAGTATGGACATAAAGTCCTCACCATCCTCACTTGTAGTTGTTCATACTCAACAACCTCCTCAGGCCCACACTGATATGGATGCCGTGATTCAGAGCCAATTTGAGGAGGGAATTCCACGGTTATGTCTATCCCATCCTACCTTGCTGACAATCCAATAGTAAGATGGAGGTATGATGCAGATAGAAGAGCACTGGTACTCTCTAGATCTCAAGGGCAACAATAAGTCTTTAATTTTCAAACCCTTAGATACTATGAGAGCTTTCCTCTCGTTGACCTACCACTTGCCAACCCAAGTCAAACTAGACAAGCTGACAGGTTAGCTGAGAGGATTCAGCAAAGGGTGCTTAAAGAGTTTAGAAGAAATCCTACCTATATAGACAGAGGCTAGCATGCAAAACTATTGGTCAACTGGATATTGAGGTAGACCCTAAGATTAGCTTCGAAGAGGAAACCTTAGTTGAAGGCCCAGAAGTTGAACCTGTGAACCTTGAGACAGGAACTGATTCAGCACCCAGTACCCTTAGTGAGGCACCAGCTAGTGAAGGTGTCTCATAGCCTCTCCCTGGCCAGAGCTCAAGTGCTACACCAAGTGATGAAGGCCAAAGATCTCTCAACCAGAGTCATGCAGGCAATGACTGAAAAAGGGAAGAGGATTATGACCTCTAAGGAGATTGAGGGGGAGAAAAAGAAGAAGAAGAGGAAGTCAATGGGAGAGAGAACAAGTGAGACCCCAAGCTTTATGGAAGCTGCAATCAGGGCTGCCCCCAGGCCAAACACTCAGGAGGAAGAGTTAAGGGCAACCAGCTTAAACTATTTAGGGTCTAGGAACTACAATATAGATGAAATCATCTCTATTCCCTTGGATGAACTCAATGAACTAGCTGACACTGAAGTGTCAAAAGAAAGGAAGGAAGCTGAGGCTGTAGAGTTGCTACTCAAAATTAAGGAAGAAAGAAGAAGAAAAAGACTTTACAAAGCTCCTACCCTCTCTCCAGTTGAAGAAAGCCCTGAGGCAGAGGATGTGCCAGCTGAACAAGAAACTCAGGTAGGTAGTGAAACAAGACAGACAAAACATGATAACCTACCTGAGTGCCACATGCCTCTATCAGGTAGCAGACCTACTTCCTTTGTCATATAAGTATATATAATTTAAGTACCTCAAGCAACTTAAGCAAGAAGTGTTGAAAGAACAAAAAGTTTCTAAAAGAAAGATGAGGGAAGAGGATGCAAAGTCAAGAGGCACCATCCGAGCCAATCAAAAGAAGTCTGCTAACAGACTAAAGATGGTGAGCGTTATAAAGCTGTATGGGTTCTCCAGAAGGATACTTGGTCCAATGTCTCTATCCACTATAGATGAGCAAATTAGCGTGATCAAGCAGAAGATAAAGAAGGGTAGGCTGGTTGACTTGTATTCTCCATCAAGTCAACTTGCACCTGAAGCTGGGTTAAGGTTGAACCATAAGAGACAACTCAACCTGGACCTAATGCTGCATCTCAGCAAGCGTCATCTTCTGACCCATAGTAGGGTCCTGATCCTTCTCCTTCTGAACCTATGAAGGAAAAACACCCAACTGAGAAGGACAAAGAAGAAAAATCTAGTACTCAAGACCAACCCCGTCAGTTAAAATACATAAAGAGGAAGAGTGTAGCCATAAGGAAGGACAAGAAGAAGAAGAAAAAGTCTAAGGCCTCCACCTCTCCACCTCAGGATGGGTCAGAACATCCTAAGGGTGATCAAGAAGAGGTTGCTCAACAAACTCCACTTCATGTAGAGCCTCTTGCAGCTGAGAGACCCATCCTGTCTTAGGCATTTGCTACTAACCCAGACAAATGGTATGCCATTAGAGATCAAGGGGTCAAAATATGTACTTATGGCAAAATATACTTGACCTTCCTCTGCATGATCTCTATGACATGAGAAGATTCTTTAAAAGTCTGAGGAATCCTGACAAACTGATGATGAAGGGAATGGTCTTGATTTTGATGAGGACTATCAATAGATGAAGATAAAGATTCAAAGTTATCTTTCAGTTTTGGTAGCATCAACCTAGGGGGAGTTTGTAAGAGTTATACTTAGAGGCTGATACAACCAAAGAGCTCTCAGCATGCACATGTGAAGTACAAGGAAAGTTACTTCGGAAGATTTGACAAAACTAAATGAAATTCACCAAGTATCGAATCTTCCAAAGCCAAAAGACCAATTCTTCTGAAGCCAAAGATAAAGTCTTCCGAAGCTTCAAGACAAAGTCTTCCGAAGCCAAGAGGCTGATTTCTTTCGAACACAGAGAAGACATGCTTTTGACAAAAGCTGATCACTTTTCGTTGGCATCTTTGATGAATCACCAACTTATACAAGTTGGTTAAGTGTCCATACTTTTGTCAACTGTAGATTAAAGTCTTAGAGTCTGTAACTTTCTACCTTTGTACTTTTATCCTTTTTGTAATAGATAAGGATGTAAGCTTGGCATGTCACAGTCACTAGTCAAAAGGCAATATGCGTTTTGACTTTACATTGATCTTGTTGTCTAGATTAGTGTTTCCAGCTGGCCTTCAAAGTATGGCCAGCTGTAGGATGTAGTATAAAGTATCTCAAGTACTAGTAATTAGAACAAAGCTTTGTAATATTAGTAATAGAACTTGAGAGCAATATACATCGTTCTTGAAAACCATCTTATTGTATTTTGCTTGTGTTCTTTACTTGTGTTCATTGTTTCACTTTAAGTCAGTTTCTTATTTGATCTGTTAAGTATTCTAAGTTTCTCCAACCTTATGAAATTGTTGCATTTGACCCCTTCACCAGTCCCGCAAAATTGAAACCAATGAAAAAATTATTGGACCGATAGTGTAATCAAATAAACTATTGGACTGAAATAGTAATTTCCGTCAAACCACGGGGACTAAAAGCGTAATTCCCTCTTTATAATTATAATAAGCATATGAAATTTAGACTAGAACCTAAATAAGAGTTATTTTTTTTCTTTTAAACTACAACTCACACATCTATCTAACTTACTTTTAATTTCACATCACAATTAGTTTATAACAATCCGTCACAATTGAAACTCAAACCTTCGACTTCAAGAGAATATTTAACTTTAATTTCTCTTTTATCAATCTTAAACTCTTAATTATTTTTATGTAAATTTTCACCCCAAATGAGTAATAAGCAGAGATTTAACTTTAATATTTTTTTTATCACTCTCAAACTCTAAATGACTTTTATATAAATTTGTTAATAATACTTAGTTCAAATAGTTGAACTGAGGTATTTAAGACTCTATTAGACTAGAGATATTTTGAGTTGAAGTTTTACATATGATAATTTTTTTTTAAGTTGGGTCAAAAGGTTTTCTCATATACGGTGGGTTTTATTCTGTGGATGGTCTCGGGTCTGAGACTGATTGAGACGTACTGCTATACAAGCTTTTGTTTAGAAACATGCCACCCTAGAGCCCATAACTTTATACCTAAGTTGTATAGATGATCGGATAAACCAGTGATCTATTAATAATTCAAATCACAGTTAAAAAAGTGATAAAGATAAATTTTTATAATCCAATGCGCCATCTCTTTTTGTATGATATTATTCACGGAAATGGTGAGTAGGAAGGACATGGTGTCGTGTTTCCATTTCTGGTAACCATATCAAGTGGGCCATACACATCCATTTCTCGCTTTCTAGGGTTTCTATGATCATCCATTCTTAAATCAAAATCACACATGGGTTGAGCTGAATGTTTGTTTCCTTCTTTCCCCCAATTCGCACACCAAATTCACACACTTCTATTCTGCTTTTGCGAAGAAATTCAAGTAAGTTGTGTAATTGCTTCTATCAATGCTGATTAGATTGTCGAAATTGATTAGCTTTTTTATGTTTAGAATGTTGTGTAATTGCTTCTCTGCGTTCTTTTAGCTGGTTTTAGCCGATTTATTGAGGAAATAGAAGAATGGATTCCTGTACCGTTCAAACATTTTGATTAACCTATTAGGTTAATGTGTGTGCTTCTTTGTGTAAAAATATGTATGATTGTTTGTTATTTGAAAACATGTGTTTTTGTGGAAACAATGTGTAATTCTGGTGGATTTTGGAGGTTTCGATTTCCTGAAGCCACTATTGATGTTGGAATTGGTTGCCATTGTAATGATAGAGTATTTTGATGGTTTGTGGTAGGCTTTTGTTGTGATAAATGGTTTTTAGTTAGTTTTCTTGATTATTGTACATTATCGATTCAAGAAAATGCTGTTGGGACTGGGAGTCATAAGGATGGTTTCTTGAAAACTGATCTAGAGATGAAAGATGGGGTGTTTGATTTTACTGGATTTAGGTTATTGTGTTAAAAAATTTACTTGATTGTGTGATATGTTTCTCAGAGTCTACATTGATGCATATCACCTTAAATTTTGTAGCTTAACTCATGGGCGTCGAGGAAAGTACTCTCAAGTTATCCGGTGGTAGTATGTCTCATGAAGAATGGTCCATATCTCTTCATGCCTATTCTGATCTGACAAATGTTTCTCCACTGGTGTTTTTATATCTTCTGAAAGAATGTTACATTTATGGTAAAGTTCTTCACTCCATCTTTTAAACTTGTTAGTGATACTTCTTTGCATGGTTATTATACTTTTTACTCCCTTCATTTAGAAAATGCAACACTTACTAGTTTGTGATTTACAGAAATGAAACACTTTGTTTCTGCAAATACTCCTTTGCAATCACCTATTCGATTATCCGTGATCACTACAAGATAGTTTTGAGTATCATATTTGCACACAAGCTTTCTTAACTTTGTCTTACTAAGGGATATTTCAGATATCTGATCATCAGTCAAAGACTTTTAGTAAACTATTTGCCATGTCAGACATGTCATTTGTTTAAAAGGAGTATAGCTTTCTAATTTGGTTCTTTTATCACGAAATTAAAGCCATGATGGAAAATGATCAAGTCAGACATGTCATTTGTTTCTGCAAAGACTCATTTTCATATTTTCCATCTTATGACTTTGTTTCTTGTAAAGGTGTGCGCTACTAAGATTTTATATAAAACAGGCACATGCAAGGCAACTGCAAAGTTTTTTGCTCTCCAACATCAAGTCAAGCAAGCGTTACATAACAAACCAAGGCCCGGGCCAGCTGTATTTGTGGCTCATTGTCTCTCTTTATTGCCTATATTTGAATCACATTGTGAAGGTTTTAGTCATTTAATGCTTGCTGCTCTTCGTCGTTTTTTAAAAACGGGGACCACTCAGGAAGATTTAGAGGAAGCAAAGCTTTTAACTACCAGATTATTTGTAATTGCTGTTCGTGGTACTAAGATTCATGATGATAGAATACTTGTGAAGATGCTTGAACTTTTTGGCATTAGACTTATGGATATCAACGAGGTTTTGTTTCACTCGGATATGAGGAATGAAAGCTTTGAAGATATAGCAAAGGCCTTCGTTGACCAATTTATCTCGAAGCTTCTAGAATCACAATCATATATGACAGCTGTTACTCTTCTAGAACATCTCTCAATCCGTCACTCTGAAGAGTCTTTTCTTTATGAAATGTTGGAAAAACAAGAATATAGAGCCGCCGAAAAATGGGCGGCATTTATGGGGAAGCCAATGCTGTGTGTGCTTATTCGTGGTTATGTAGATAGGAAGCTGCTAAAACAAGCTTATGAGCTTATAAAGAAAAATAATATGCGTGAAGAATTTCCTGAAGTATATCAAATGGGTAAAGAAAGGTAATAATGTTGTCTATAGCTCAAGATTATATTGTCCGAATCATTTTAATTAATCAATCTATTTATTTTTGATCTTGCACGTAATCAATGTATTCAGTCATATTTGCAGCACACTTAAGAAGCTAGCAGAAAAAGGATGCTGGGACATAGCAGAGATGAGGGCAAAATCTGATAGGCAACTTCTTGAATATTTGGTAGGTGCCTTCAAGTATTTGACTTTTTTTTCCTATTAAATTAGCATGGAATGCGAACAGTAAATGTTATATTATAAAGGGGAAAGTTGTGAACTTTTGGTGCATCTAGGATTCTCAATAATTATCTATTATGTACATACACTTTTATTGAAAATATTCATTTGTATATGATCTTTTTCAGGTCTATTTGGCAATGGAAGCTGGTTACTCAGAGAAAGTTGATGAACTGTGTGATAAATACTCGCTCACAGGTTTCATTAAAGCAAAAGGTATGCTGGCTTTATATATGCAGTAATTAAGTTTGGAACAAATTGATTTTTATTGATGTTTTTTGATGTAGTACAGAAACTGAAGCAAGCCTTCCACATATTCGGTATCTGCATCTTGATGAGTTGGCAATAGATGACATCGTTTGGGTTGATGAGCCTGTAGGTCTGCACGAAGCAACATGTCACATTGAGGGATGCAAAGTCATTGGACTTGATTGTGAGTGGAAGCCTAATTATGAGAAGGGCAGTAGGAACAACAAGGTATTTATGTTTTCACTTACAAAGAAATCCTGTTTTTTTCCCTCTATTTCACAACAAACCATATTATAGCACTATATAATTGTTGATTTTGGATTTATTAACCTACTTTTGCAGTTCAAGGAAAAGTTTTAGTTAAGTCCATGTACATTGATTTTATTTTACTAATTAGATATTTACTTAATTATGGTATCAGCTTTGGTTAATATATGTTTTAATACATGAAGTACATAATTAGGCTTGGAAGGTTCCAAGAAATTCTTTTTCACTCATTTCTTTGAGATATTTATACCTTGGCTACTATTTAAAAATAATGAATGAAACATGTAGTAGATAAAGGGATCTATGAATTTTCATGTTCTATTTTTTCATTTATGTCTAGTTGTCATCCACATTAACACATTAAAGTCAATATCAAGGGTGAATAAGTACTCATAAATAAAAGGTCACTTCTTGCAAACTAAAGCATAGCCGGTCTCATTTCTGGAAAATTGATGATGTTGTAGATGACCATGTGGAACTTTTTTTGTTTCGTCTATACATCTTTTTTGCTTGTGTGTCTTGCTATATCTGGATGTAATTGCATTTTTTATGTCTGTATTTGGTATCTGCAATCACTAGGAAACCACTGAGAGATGTAAATGCTGTGTAACGAGATTTAAAATGTATACTTGAAACAAACTTCTCAATCTTGAATTCTTGATTAATTTAGGCCATTATGGTTACTTGATCACTTGAAAATAGAGAAGCAAAACAATCACAAAAGTGAATATAATGTTTCTAGGTTACCAATTACCAATTCTCTTTTAAGTTGTAGGAATTTTCTTTTATTAGTTACATTGGTTGTCCATGTTACAGGTTTCCATAATGCAGATTGCTACTGAGAAGACGGTGTTCATCATTGACTTAATAAAGTTGTCAAATGAAGCTCCTGCTGTCCTAGACAGCTGCCTAATCCGTATTTTTCATTCGCCTCGAATTTTGAAACTTGGTATGAGACACATTATACGTTCATGGTCATCATTGCTAGATAGGACAAGATGGGTAGGTCGGGTTCTAGTGGATTAAAACAACTTGCAAACACTTTCTTATAAATCATTAAAGCCATAGCCAATATGATTACAAGGTTTTTAGATAATGATCTATATATGCGAACAACTAATTAGGAGGTTGTATGCATTAAAACAGACTTTGGGGGACTTTCAACCCACTGTACCCATTCCCTTTTAGCTAATGTTTTTTCTATTTGACCTGTTGGAGAAAAATCACAACCCGAGTCGACCCAATTAAATAGGCCGAGATTGCCACCTTTACATTACATTTCTTTGTTTCCGAACATTCTTAATTGTTTGGTGAATGTCTTTCTATTTTTATTCTTAAGAAAGTTAATTCAACTGCTATTAATGTATTCTAGACATATCAAAGGGTCATCCCTATTTTGTTTCTATATCTTCTTAAGTTAGGTGGTTTCTTAGTTCCCTTTTCTGTGATGGGTAAAGAAGGCCTAGGCCTCTATCTTCTGTGTTATTTAAGCTGTAAGCTATAACATTGAAACTTGTTTATTGTACAGGTTATAATTTTCAATGCGACATGAAACAACTGGCTCAATCTTATGAAGATTTTGATTGCTTTAAGCACTTTGAAATGCTATTGGATATTCAGAACGTATTCAAAGAGCCTCGTGGTGGCCTTTCAGGTCTGACAAAGGTAAATAAAATCATGTGTTTTGGTATCTTGTATAATGAAATGCATATCATAATTAGCTTCTCACTTTTTGTTGGTTTAAAAAATCAAAAAGGAAGTATTGGGCGTTGGTTTAAACAAGACAAGAAGAAACAGTAACTGGGAGGAACGACCTTTAACCCGCAATCAGGTTTTTCTCTTCCAGTTTCTGACACATATTCATTTTCTTCCTCCTGTTTCTATATATTAAAGTAAAACTAACAAGTTCTGCATCGAATTTATATACATGTGCAGCTAGAATATGCTGCTCTTGATGCTGCAGTACTTATCCGCATATTCTGGCATGTCCGCAGCCAATCACAAACTACTGGCGTTTCAAATGAGAATACCCAAATGGAATGGAAATCTCACATTGTAAGTAAACGAGCTGTCAAAGTTGGTAACTTTTTGTCCAAAATATTTATATAATAAATTAGTAGTCGAATATGATGACAGATTACAATAATAATCTTAATTTTGAATAAAATGGTTTAGGAGGCTTTATGTAATGGTGTTTAACCTGTTACATACAAACATAAACCTGAATCGACCCTTTTATAGGCATACCGTAGGCATTGTGTTTCCTGATAAAATAACAGAAGATGTGCATTTTTATGTCAAAATGCAGATTTCTCATGGAGGTGACCCGACAAAGATAAAAAAGAAAGTGAAGAGCGTGAAAGGTTGTAACGCAGGAATCAGAGAATCTCATAAACCAAGTCAGAGTTAGGGTGAAAACATAACTGTTTTAGAAAATGGCCAAAAGTACAGTGGTAGTAGTCTGGAAATGGTATGGGATATAAATCTGTATATAATCGGATGATTTGAATGTCAGAGGCTGATTTTGGTTAAGGTTAGTTTACTGAAGTTTATATTGCTTTTCACTAAGAGCATCCGCAATGGGTTGGGGCTGTCACGTGCATCCCTTGTGACACTGATTGTCTACGGGCAGGGTATGTTTCCAAGGAAAATGTATGTGTGGCTATAGAGCCACATATGAAGAAAGGGAGAGTTTGGGGGGAGGGAGAGACTCTCGATGGGAGATGTCTGTGAGGCTTGTCTAACGCGGCAATGGTCTATGGGAGAGACCATTGCAGATGCTTTAAATTGCTTAGAGATCGCATTGGGTTATAGACTTGACCTTTGATCTGATGGCTCAAGTGCATCATTGGCCTGTAGAACTAAGCCGGAGATGGGTCTAATTTGTTGTGTAACATGTAGGTCAAGTTAGGTTTAGGTTTTAAAAGGGGTCAATTTTAACACAGGTCAAGGATGGATGATTTATCTAAAATATGACTGAAAAAGTGGTAGACCGCATTACTAAAATACCAACTAAATTTTTATATAGAGCGATTTAAGAGGTCTTAATCATCTAAACATGTTGCATGTCAGTGTATTTGACCCGTTTTGATTAACAAAAACAAAACTACTGTGTTGACAAGTTATAGGTGAAATGCTAGAAAATGTGACTAAAGGGTTGGTAGCCCACTTAAGGGTTACGAGTAAAGCAGCCACTCACTCTAATGTAACGTTCCTCGTGCTAAAAGCATTGGTAGTTCGCCATATGCAATTCCAGATTAGTAGTGGCTGTATATGCTGATCAATCTGAGGGTGGATGGTATTTAAGAAGGGTGGTTCAACTTTCAAGTTTTAATAGTAAAGTGTTAAGATTTAACGATGTGTTTTCGAACCGGCCAAACCAACTGACTTTCTTCGGTTTGAATTGTTGGTTGGTTTTTAGTGTTTTTGAATAACCACAACTACCTTTCCCTCGTATCCCTAAGCTCCCTATCATCCATATTACTCTATAATTTATTGGAAATGAAATGAATAGTTTAGTTTTGGCCGTTCGGAAAAAGAAATTTAGTTTTGATTTTTTGAATTTTAACCACATAAATTTTTTATTTAACCTTAGTTTTTGATTTTTTTTTTACTGTCTACTAAATTTTAGGATTTTACAGTCTACCTACCAAACTATTTACAATGAAGCTTTATTTTTCTAATAGTAGGCACTAAAGTTTAGAATCTTAGAGTTCAGTTGTTGATTTTTTTTTGTTTATTTTTTGACTTCAACCACTAAAGTTTAAAATCTTAGAGTTTGGCCACCATTTTGTTTTTTTAACTCTAAGCATTAAAGTTTAGGATCTTAGAGTTTGAACACTAAATTTCATTGTTGTGGTTTCGGACGAGCCAGACATATAACAACTAAAGTAACACAACGTTGCATGTGGGAAATTTGAATGGAAATAAATGTAGTTAGCATAACATTAGACTTTTTCATAGGGGTAAGCAAAAACCGAACCGTTAACCGAAAACAAACCATTAACTGACAAGACTGAACCGAAATTAATTGAAAACCGACCAAACCGAACACCAAAATAACCGAAAAATGAAAAACCAAAAGTCGGTTTTGGTTTTGTGCCCTTGGTTAAACAAAACCAACCGAGTCATTCATATTTTTACGTATGTTTAGCTTTTATGCCTTCATTTTTTATGTATCTTTAAGCGTTTTTTTTATGATAGACTATTACAATTGTAAAGATTATAAATGAAGAATAATGAATGACATATGACACATAAGGTTTTCATACATATTTAATACATAAAGTGTTTAAAACCTCATATTAGTTGCTATGTGATGATGTTGTTTCTTCAAAACCATAAAACAAGTCTTGTATGGTCCAAGTTTTTAACTCTATTTTGGATATTTTTGGCCCATTGACCAACAAATTAAATAAAATGTTGGTTGGCTCATTATGATATTGTTAAATTTAGTCAAAGTTATTAATCGGAATAACCAAACCGAAAACCTTATATCAACCGAAATAAATGAAACCGAAATAACCGAATTGATCTTCGGTTACATCGCGGGGGAGGGGGGGTGGGGTGAAAGACTAGCAGGATGGCTTCACTATTTAGCGATACGAAGGGAGGCAGACCGGTGCTAGCTCCGGCCATGCTTCCATACCATGCAACCCAACTATTTTTTTTTCTGGATTCTTATTATTATAATTTTTTTATGTAGAATTATGTTACTTGAAACCCAGATAATCATACACTGTATTCGCAAGCAGGGCCGGTCCCGAGAGTATTCGAATAGTTTTAGGCTCTGGGCGAGTAGAAAAAATAGGCCCTATAATATAGTGTCAATAACTGGTATGTTGAAAATTTATAATACGACAATAATTGTTTTACAAATAAATAAAAGTATTGTAGCAAAATAATCAAATTTACTTACTTAACCGAATCGTAAGACTCTCCTAGCGTTTTTTACTTGAGTTTAGATTGGATCGACTAAACTAATTAAAATGTTAACGGATCCTAAGTTTCAAGTGATCAAGATAATTAAATTGCTATTGGGTTTGTTAATTAGTTTGTTAATAATCTATAATTGTTTTATATATACATACATATATATATATAATTTTTTTTAATTTCGGACCCCTGATGCGATTGGATCCTGAGCGGTCAACCACGCAGCCCACCCTTAGAGCCTCTCATGTTCACAAGTGTAAAATATAGATAGCTACTAGTTCGCAGCTGGCCTTCTGGTCCAACTAGGATGTTGATGGTTTGAGTTCTTTAAATTCTTAAGTTTAAACCTAACTAAAAAAGTTTTCACACGGTGATAAATTTCTTTTTGATGATACTTCTATGTGAGTTAAGCTTGAAACATCAAAAATTGTATGAAGTATAACATTTAACATTCATTTGCATATTAAGAATAGTTTCAAACACCATCTATAAAAATAAAAATAAAAATAAAAATTAAGAAAAAAACCTACAGGTTCTGCGAGTGATGGGCACCAATACCCGCACTCGTGTCACATATTGCAGTGCAAATTTTTAATTTTCATTCACTTTACTTCACCATCTCCATAAGAAACATCTCATCTAAACCTATACTCGTTGAACGAACGCCCTTTAAATTATATAACCTCTATGTTCAATATACTAAAATCTAATTCATTTTCTCTATATCAAATTACTATTATCATTATCTCTAAATAATAATAAAAACGCAACGTTCAATTCAAATATAAGCAAAAAATATACCATGATCAAGAACAGAAAATAATAATAATAATAAGATGTAACAATTATAAGTATATACACAGGATGATTACAATTGAAATTTGGAATCCTCCATCAATACAAACACAAATGCAACAGAATCACACATCAGAAATCATCCCTCTGTTACCTCGATGAAACTGGATTCAAAGCTCTCGCAAATCCATTCATGGCGCCATAACTCTTGGAGCTAAACCCTAAGCATCCCAACAGCCCTTGTCTGTACGGCAGGTACGTCTTCTTCCTCATCTCCTCCGCCTGTGCTCGATTTCTGGTGTAATGCACTTCATGCGCCGATGCCGATCGTCCCACTCTCCGTTTCCGGTTGATACCGATTCCGTTCACCGCCTTCTTCGCCGTGGTTTTAGCAGCACCTCCGCCGTCCGCCACCGCAGATCTGGTTTCGTCCGGTGGAGTTGTGGTGGTTGAAGTCGCCGGATCTGGTGACTTCTTGCCGGAGGAAGGGGAGAACGATAATGTGGACCAGAACTTGTGGTTTCTGGTGGTGTTTGTGCTGTTTCGACCTTCGCTTTTGCTTCTGTGAAGTAGTTCCTTCAGGAACACCCAGCGTTTTGAGCTCCGGCCGACGGAGGACGACCGTGATGAGCCACCGGACGACGGCGTTTCCGTTTCCGTTTCGGTTTCGTCATCTGCTCGTTGTTTATCTTCTTCTTCTTCTAGTTTCTCCTTGATTTCGTTGATTTCTGTATATCCTCTTCCGTCCTTGAACTCTTCAAGCCATTGAAATGCAGTGTTGCTCCTCAACGGCGACATAGATCTGGCTTTTCTTCTTCGATCTCGAGGTTGAAGAACCCTACCTCTGTTGAACTTACGATCTGCATCATCTCCGTCGTCGTCGCCGTGGTGTTCTGCGACGTCGATGAACGGAGAAGGATCCTGAGGGCGTTGGAGGTGAGAGGAGAGCTTCATCGGCCGGATCTGGCCGTTGAAGAAGAGTTCGTCGGCGGAGGTCATGGATTCCGACGGAGGTGGCTCTCCGGCGAGCTCGAACTCGAAGGATCCGCCGGATTCTTCTAGAGTGACGGAGGATGACGTGTAGTGGATCGGACTCGCCGGAGCGCTGTAGAAGAAGCCTCCGCCGTGAGAGTGCGGTGGTCCGTGGCCGGGGCTCGACGGAGCGCTGACGTATGGAGTGGATGCGGTGGTGTCGATGTCGTCGGAGAATGTGAGAGGCTCGACGGCGTTGTCGTCGGAAGAATGTGTGTCAGGTGTTATGCTTGCATTGTTGTTGCAGGCTTCTGTGTCCTCCATTCTCATGAATGAGAGATGGAGATCGCCGGTGGCGGTGGTGGTGACGGAGGCGGTAGCGGTGGTGGCGGTGGCGGTGGTGGTGGTGGTGGTGGTGTTAGAGGGTATGGTGTGAATCGCTACTAGGCTTTGTGCAGGTGAAGTTATGGGTTAAATTAATTGATTAGAAATCTTAGAAAAGATGCAACAGATGAAGACAAACGGATCCTATGTTGCAGATCTGAATGCTAAAGGGCTTTACGTTATATTATTATGACTCTAAATTTGAGTCTTATAAAATATGAATTGTGTAAAACTTGAAATTTTTATATGTTATATTTAGCTTTATTTGTCCCCTGGAGATAGTTTGGGGTAAAAAATATGTTCTTCAATCAGGTGGGATAGTTTGATGGTTAAAAGTATGTTTATCAATGGTTGTGGGTTTAAATGGTTTGATGAAAATTTTTCTGGTAATAAAAATTGATGTTTAAAATAAATATTTAGCTTTATTAGAGCATTGTGTATTTGTTTTCTCGATCTTATATTTATAATTACATTAAGTTATTGATTAATCATATTTTTTATTAAATAATATTTTTTATACATTTATCATTAGATTTTCTTTTTTAATCCAATTACAATCATTTTTAAAAATATTAAAAAATTTATAAGGATGAATAGAGTTTTCTTTAAATATACAAATAAACAGTGTCATTTTATCTATTCTTTTTTTACAACCACTTACAATCATTTTTTATAAGATAAGAAACACACTCACAATAATATAAGAAACATACTATGAATGCTTCTACGGTTTCAAGCGAAAGCTCGAAAACGTATCCTATAAATATGATTTTCGTGGACTTGGTTTCACTTTTGGCTGCGTGGTTTTTGCATGCAAAACCTTATAATCGATGTGAAATTAACGTGACATTATTTCAATATGTATTGCCTTTCATACATACTTAAAATTAATGTATTTGCATTCAAGATGACAAGATGCCTGTGAGGTAACCAGTTGAACACCTTTTTTTGGTTTTCAAACTTCCATAAAAATTCAGCAAAACTATTTGCAACAGTAGTTAAATGGCCATTTGTGTTAATTTTGTTATCTTTGTAATCATTTATGCAATTACATTACCTTACTAGGGGTTTTTAGAAATAGCTATAAGTATATAAGATAAAGATTAAATTACAAAAACATTCATGTATAAAATTGTAAACGAAATAATGAATGTAAATCAATTTTTCCACGTTAATATAACTCAACCAAACAAAAGCTTATAGACGGTTTCTTATTTATGTTTATTGGTTAAAAAATAAATATGGTCATTTTCGTATATATTTGTTTGTTTATATGTTAACCACAAAATAAAAGAACAAGCAAACATAAATAACTTAAAATACAGATCCAATATTTTAATCCTAAACATCAATATAAATAAGTGAAGTGAAAAGAATATCATTAGACAAGCTGTTGATTCAAAACTTACGTAAATATATTATTTTGAAATTCTCCATTTCACCATCAATGATGTAATTACAAATTGACCATCCCTACTACATCTTCAAATGATATACAGTAAAGAAACAAGGTTGAACTAGTGGTTCTAATGTATAAACTTAAATTATAGAAGAATTTACATAAAATAAAATTAATCAAAACAATCAATGTATACATTATCATCATTTCTCTAGAAATAACAAAGAAAATAAATATTAGTATGTTAAATAAACAACAAGTACTATAGTTGAAAACATAAAAAAGTCAAATTGTTTTATTCATTTTATATAGACCTAGCATTGACAATAGCAATTCATCATCGTTTTATTATTCACAAATTCGCTGTCCATATTCCATCTTTAAATGGTAAGCAGACAAATGCATAAGTTTAGATTGGTGGTTCAAACTAAACTTACAAAAGAAGTCATCTAAAATTAAGCCAAAACAATATTCATTCTTCTAAGTAAGATCAATGTGTATAATGTCATTATCTCCGATGGGAACATGCGGTTTAATAAGTCCGATAGCACTTATTTTTTTCCATTAAGAACAAAATTTTATAATTATGGGGGTTAAAGGTCAATGTCTGCAAGTTCAAGGGTTATTTCTGTAACTTGTTGCTTCTTGTTTGTATTTGTATTAGTGACAATAGTTGAAGGGTGTAAAGTGTCAAATTGGGTAAACTGGTTAACGGTTGTTAACGGTCCAATTTGGGGGATAAATAGGATGTTAGGGTTCTTGGGTAGAGAGACTTTTCTTTTGTCTGATTCTTTTCAATACAATCATACACGAACTTCTTATTGTTTGTCAATCTTGTGTAATTCCAATTAGTTTACAACAATTGGTATCAGAGCATCAGGCTCGACTCGATCGATCATCGTGATCAAATCGACGGAACAAGAATTGGAGTGGCAAGATGGTGTCGACCAAGTTTGATTTGGAGAAGTTTGATGGGAGAAATGATTTCGGTCTGTGGAGGTTGAAGATGAGAGCGCTGCTGGTTCATCAAGGAGTTGTTGATGCACTGAAAGGGGGCAATGCGGTAATACCAACTGATGCCACAGAGAAAGAGAAGAAAGATGCAGAAGTCAAACACAAAGACATGATGGAGAAGGCTCATAGTGCAATCATATTGAGTCTTGGTGATCGAGTTCTTAGAGAAGTATCTAAGGAGACCACGGCAGCCGGAGTATGGTCTAAACTCGAGTCTTTGTACATGACCAAGTCGCTGGCCAACCGATTGTACTTGAAGAAACGGCTATACACGTTTGGTATGGGATCTGGCAAGTCATTAGAAGATCATACAGATGAGTTTAACAAACTCATTCTTGATCTTGAGAACATTGAGGTGAAAATAGAAGATGAAGATCAAGCAATACTGTTCTTGACCTCGTTGCCTCACAGTTATGAACACTTTGTGGAAACATTCATGTATGGGAGAGACACACTTTCAATGGATGAAGTATTGGCTGCTCTCAACTCAAAGGAGTTGAAGCGAAGATCTGATTTTAAAGAAGAAGGTGGAGATGGGTTGTTTGTCATAGGAAGAGTTGAGGTAGGAAGAGAAAGATCAGAGCATCATACAAACAAGAACAGGAAGACTACAAGATCTAAGTCAAGATACAAGAGGAAGTGCTTTGTCTGCAATTCAGAGAATCATCTCAAAAGAGACTGTCCAGAGTGGAAACAAAGAAGAGGTGAAACCAGTCACTCTAAGTCATCTAGTCAAAAGGATGACTCATCAGATGGATATGATAGTGCAGATGTGATGTGTGTCACCAATGAAGAAGAGCTAGAACATTGGATACTAGACTCAGGGTGTTCTTTTCACATGACCCCAATCAAGTCATGTTTAAAGAATTATATGTCATCTGATCTAGGAGAGGTCAAGTTGGGGGACAATCGGACATGCAGAATCCAAGGAAGTGGCTCAGTAACATTCAAGTTGACAAATGGATCTGAAGTAGAAATTCATGATATTAAGTATGTTCCAAGTCTCAAAAGGAGCTTGTTGTCTCTAGGCACCTTTGAGAGGAATAAGCATCATGTGAGCCTGAAGGATGGAAAAGTTAAAATGATCAAAGGGTCATTGGTGGTGCTCACAGGAACAAGGAGGAACAATAATACTTATATGTTAGATGGGAAGATATTGACCAATGAGGTGTCATTGGTGCAGTCTGACATTGATAAGTCCACCTTGTGGCACAGAAGATTTGGTCATTTGAGCAGTCAGGGGCTGGAGGAGTTAAGGAAACAAGACATCATTGACAATTTCAGGGTTAATGATGTTGGTTTCTATGAGACTTGTGTCATGGGAAAGAAGAGTAGAGTAAAGTTCAGCAAGGGTAAGCATGTTACTAAAGGGATCTTGGATTATGTACATTCAGATTTGTGGGGTCCTGCAAGGGTGAATTCTTTGGGAGGAGCAAGGTACTTTATATCCATTATTGATGATTTTTCTAGAAGAGTGTGGGTGTATGTACTCAAGCACAAGAGTGATGCCTATCAGAAGTTTGTAGAATGGAAAAAGCTTGTGGAAACTCAAACAGAAAGGAAGGTGAAGAAGTTGAGAACTGATAATGGGTTAGAGTTCTGCAACAAAGAATTTGACCAATTCTGTAAGAACAATGGTATAGCTAGACACTTGACCATTCCTGGTACACCTCAGCAGAATGGGTTGGCTAAGAGAATGAACAGGACTCTTTTAGAAAGAGTGAGGTGCATGAGATTAAACTCTGGGTTACCAAAGTGTTTCTGGGGAGAATTGGTAAGCACTGCTGCTTATTTGATAAGTAGGTCACCATCTAGAGCTCTGAATATGAGAACCCCAATGGAAGTCTGGTCAGGAGCAAAACCAGATTGTAGTAGCTTGAGGGTAGTGGGATCTGTGGCATATGCTCATATAAGTCAAGATAAGCTTAGTGCTAGAGCTCAAAAGTGTATCATGCTTGGATACCCTGAAGGTGTGAAGGGATACCGTTTGTGGAGATTGGATGATGGTAGTCCCAAGGTGATTGTGAGCAGAAATGTGGAATTTCAAGAAAATATCTTTTATAAAGATGTGGTTGGAAGAAAATTGGCTTCGGAAGATGATAGATATGCTTCGGAAGCTAGAAGATATACTTCGGAAGATGATAGATATGCTTCGGAAGCTAGAAGATATACTTCGGAAGATGGTAAGTATACTTCGGAAGGAACCAAATTTGCTTCGGAAGGGAACAAGTATGCTTCGGAAGGGAGTTCTAGTCATGAGAGGGTTCACTTTGAGGTGGAGTCTTCCGAAGGGAATCTGAATGAAGGTGTTCAAGTTGAAGCAGATGAAGAAGGGAGATCCAGAGCAAGTGAAGCATCATCTTCAAGAAGCAGCTATAGTATTGCTAAAGGGAGAACTAAAAGAACTATAGTACAGCCTTTGAGGTATAGAGATGAAGGTCACTTGTCTGCTGTTGCCTTTAGCATTGCAGAGCAAGAGAGCATCTTTGAGCCACTTCATTATGATGAAGCAGTTAGATCAGAGGAGAAGGATCTGTGGCAAGAGGCCATGGAAGATGAGATGGATTCTTTGATGAAGAATGACACTTGGGAGCTGGTTGATAAGCCTCCAGATCAGAAAGTGGTGTCATGTAAGTGGCTTTACAAGATAAAAGATGGATTGTCATGGAGTGATAAGCCTAGGTTTAAGGCCAGGTTGGTGGCTAAAGGGTTTACACAGGTAGCTGGTATTGATTATATTGACATTTTCTCACATGTAGTAAGACATACATCTATAAGGATTATATTGTCTATAACTGCTGCTTTTGATTTGGAATTAGAGCAGTTAGATGTTAAAACAGCCTTTTTGCATGGCTATTTAGATGAAAACATTTATATGTCTCAACCAAGGGGGTTCATTAAAGCTGGTAATGAGGATAAAGTTTGCTTATTGAAAAGATCTCTGTATGGTCTTAAGCAAGCCCCTAGACAATGGTATAAAAGGTTTGATGATTTTGTGGTAAATCATGGGTTTCTCAGAAGCTCCTTTGATAGTTGTGTGTATCATAAGGAGGATACAAAAAGGAATTATGTCTACCTATTGTTATATGTTAATGACATGTTGTTAGCTTGCAAAGACAAGGTGGAGATTGAGAGGGTGAAGAAATTGCTGATGTCAGAGTTTGAAATGAAGGAGTTGGGTGAGGCTAAGAAGATACTTGGGATGGAAATAAAGAGGTGTAGAAGACAAAGGTTGTTGTGGTTGTATCAGAAGTCTTATGTAGATAAGCTTTTGAGGAATTACACTATGGAAGGATGTAAGGCAGTTAAGACTCCTTTGGCTGCACATTTCAAGTTGTCCTCACTAGACTCTCCTCAAGATGAAGATGAAGAGAGATATATGACTAAAGTGCCATATGCAAATTGTGTTGGCAGTCTCATGTACTTAATGGTGTGTACAAGGCCAGATTTGGCTTATGCTCCAGCCTGATAAGTAGATATGTAGCAGCACCTGGTAAAGCCCATTGGAATGCTGTTAAGTGGGTTATGAGGTATCTTCAAGGTACTAAAAATTATGGTTTAATTTTTGGTAAGAATGGTTGGGATACTGGTAAATCTATTGAAGGATATGTTGATGCTGATTATGCAAAGGATCCTGATAATAGTCGATCAATTACTGGGTATGTTTTCAAGGTGCTGAGGAGTACTGTCAGCTGGAAAGCACAATTGCAGTCAGTTGTTGCACTCTCAACTACTGAGGCTGAATATATAGCCTTAGGTGAGGCTGTAAAGGAAGCATTGTGGCTACGAGGAATTGTAGCTGATTTGGGCATAAGTGATAATGGTGCAGTGATTATGTGTGATAATCAAGGGGTTGTGCAATTAACCAAGAATGCTAAGATCAATGATAGAACTAAGCATATCAAGGTAAAATGTCACTTTATCCGGGATGTGATTAGTGCCAAGGAAGTAATGGTTGAGCAAATTGGTACAGAAAGCAATCTTGCAGATATGTTCACTAAAGTTCTACCTGGTTCCAAGTTTGATTTTTGTATTTCAGGATTGGGAATTGGATGAAGTCAAGTCATTGACTTTAAAGGTGGAGAATTATGGGGGTTAAAGGTCAATGTCTGCAAGTTCAAGGGTTATTTCTGTAACTTGTTGCTTCTTGTTTGTATTTGTATTAGTGACAATAGTTGAAGGGTGTAAAGTGTCAAATTGGGTAAACTGGTTAACGGTTGTTAACGGTCCAATTTGGGGGATAAATAGGATGTTAGGGTTCTTGGGTAGAGAGACTTTTCTTTTGTAATCGTATCTGATTCTTTTCAATACAATCATACACGAACTTCTTATTGTTTGTCAATCTTGTGTAATTCCAATTAGTTTAAAACAAAAATTACTATTATTACTTCAAATCAAGTATTATAGATGAAAACACAACAAAATTACTTTGTTTGTTATTTTGTGTAACCCTAGTTTTGACCATACCAATCAAGTATACAAATTAGCACCCAATGACATGTAGCCCAATAAAAACAAGATGTTATGGTGTTTCTTTTGAGTGGTGATCGTTCAAGTCACGTAGTACAATTGATGTAGATTTAAGATTACATAGTTAGGGGTGCAAAAATATCCTAATCCAAAACCGTATCCAAAATATTCGAAAATCTATATCCGAAATATCCATCCGACATTTAGGATTCGAATAGTGTTTTTGGAAAATTTTGGATATTCAGATATCCGAAATAATTTTATAAAAAATATATATTAATTAGAAATTTTGGATATTTTTAGGTATTTCTGATATTTTTATTAGGAATTCCAATATCCAAATGTTTATTAAATAAAAAATATTAAAGTTTTATAAAAGTTGTTTAAAAATACATAATTTTTAAGAATTCGGATATTCAAAGCCAAATCCGAAATTTCGGATTCGGATATTGAACACCACTATCCGAAATTTTCGGATATCTAATTTTGAACACCCCTACATTTGATGAGCAATGTTTTCAGAACCGGATCGGACGTCGAACCGGACGCCTTATTGGTTTGGTGGTCGGACCAGTCGGACCGGTTGGACCGGATTTAACTATATTTTAATTATATTTATATACGTAATTAAATATATGTTGGAAATAAGGGTGTAAAGGGAGTCTCTCTAAGACTCTAACACCCTTGTCCCACATTGGTGTGACAAATGAAACATTATGTGTTTATATGTGATAACAAGGTGAAAGGTATTGAATGTCTTTATGATATCTTTTACACCATGACCTACCCGCGCGCAGGGGGGGTTGCAAAAACGGGTTTCTGGCTGGAAAATTTGGGTCGCCCACGCACGAATGCCGTTCGAAATAAACCGGGTCCACGTGAAGCCGGTTTTTTGCTTTTTTGCTCTTAATTTATGGTTTAACACCACGTTTTTACCCATTAAAACTAAAAAACTAAAAAAAAATTGGATATCCGGTCCGAACCGGTCCGGTTTTCCCGGCCCGACCGCTGACTCGGGAAGAACCGGCCGGTTCATCCTAACAAAACCGAATACCCCTTGACCGGACCGGACCAATCGCCGAATCCTGGCCGAAACGGTCGGACCGGCCGGTCCAATCCGGTCTTAACAACACTGTTGATGAGTGTCTAAGTTTGTCTTTCAAAAGTTTACGCTTAAGGCATATCAACAATCGCATTTCCTAAAGATCCATCTTTATCGAATGAGAATGGACCACTACAAGAAACATGAGACATCTAAAATGTATGATAATAAGTAAATTTTAGACATATACACATATGCAATAATGAGTAAATGTTAACTGGTGATAAGATTACCTTATTTCAGAAACAGCCAACTTATCAAACACAAATTTGACCATGGTGAACTAACAAACAAAAGGCAATGGTGACCCAACATGCAAAGATAATAGATAGTGAAATATATAAAAATAAACTTGAACTTACTATGAACATGAAGAATAATAGAATACCAATACCATAATCATAACCATAGCTAAGCTATTATATATAATAATAATTACCAACTGTTTTGTACATAGAGGTGTTGTACCTCATGCGTATCAAGTGATTTGTGCTTGACAATGTTGTAACATGTGTTTTTTGGGTTGTACCCACCTTTTTGTTTTTAATTAAATATTTAACTTTTTTTTATTTAACTCAATACTTTTACATGTTTTATAATTTAAGCCCAATATTTTTTTTTACTTTCAACTTTGGTCCTATACTTTTCATACTTTACAAATTTTTAGTTTTACGTATCGATCTAAATTTTGGGAGTTACCATGTCACAACGTGCATGTGTGATTTAATGTTTTTACGCTTACTTTTGTTTAACGGCTCCATCGCAACGCGCTGGTCCTAGATCGCTTACTTATTATTTTATATGTTTTACGTTTCACCTGTATGCTTCAACTTTTTTACGTCTACTTTTCATTCGTTTTATTTTTTGGTTTTTATGCGTTTTGCTGCGTGGTTCATCGTTTTATCTCTTTTCTAATACGAGTTTTTTCGGTGTTGGTGGTTACTGACGGTAATGTGTCATTGGTGCTACTTGGTATGATTTTACAACCCCTGCAACGCGGGGGCATAATACTATTTGAAACTAAATAATATCAATTTCATTATTATCTCATCAATATATTCGTCCTTGAAATTTATTATGTAGGCCAATCATGATGGACATTATATTTATTTCTTTAGGGTCATAAAGGTATTGCAAAACTAAAAAAATTAAAATGTCTATTTTGTTTTCTCTCCAAATATTTCATTTTAAAAAATGTTTTCTAGAATATCTCATCCACACAAGACGTTGATGCTTTTAACAAACAAGCGTGAGGGTAGGGTCACTCAAAATCGTACACTTGTCCTTTTTTAGTTTCTAAATTTTAGTTTATTGCGAGTTTTTAGTTTGTGCAGGCGGCCGCCTGTGTTGTGATTTTGAAAAAAAATGATGTTAAAGTACACGTGTACGATTTTGAGTGGTCCGCTATACAGGCGGTCACGCATGTTAGAGGCTTCGGCATCTTGTCTGGATGGGACATTTTGATTAAAAATTATTGGGAGGGGACATTTTGAGAGAAATAAGGGAAGAAATAGACATTTTGAGAATTTTCTCAAATCAAAAACACTATAATGAAAATGATATGGTTATTGTAAAAAGGGAAGAAAAACTAAAAAGGGTATTATCCATTAGATCTTAGATCCAAGGGCTAAGAAAATCCGATTACATAATGGTATATAATTGAAACTTTCACCTTTTACATACAAGATTATTTTTTTTAAATTACACCATAAAAACAAGCATTTTTTATCTTTAAAACGTCTATAATTTTGATGCATAAAAACGGATTTTTTTTTCAAAAAATTTCAGGTCATTGTGTAATATTCGTCAGCTTATTGTGTAACATTCGCCAGCTCATTATGTAATATTAGGTCATTATGTAATATTAGTCAGATCATTGTGGTTAATATTGATCATGTTGTTATGCATTATGTTTTTTTAAAAATGATGATTTTGAAATAACACAATGCAAAAAATGTATTTTTTTACGTTTTCAGTTTATTGTGTAATCGTGATCAGGTCATTGTGTAAATTATCATCAAGCAGCTCATTATGTCTATTGCTAATCATCAAGTCTAGTGCTAGTCATTGTGTTACCAATTGTGTCTAATGTTTACCATTGTGTTTTTTAAAATGTTGATTTTCATATAACACAATGTCGAAAATGTAAAAAAAAAATTTTACGTTTTTTCAGTTCATTGGTAATCATGATCAGGTCATTGTGTAATCCTTATCAATCAGCTCATTGTGTCTATTGCTAATCATCGAGTCTAGTGTTGGTCATTGTGTTACCCATTGTGTCTAATGTTAAGTATTGTGTTATGCATTGTGTTTTTTAAAATTATGATTCTCAAATAACACAATGCTAAAAATATAATTTTTTTACGTTTTTCAGTTCATTATGTAATATTGATCATGTCATTTTGTAATTTCTAATCAAAACAGCTTATTATGTCTATTGCTAATCATCGAGTCTAGTGCTGATCATTGTGTTACCCATTGTGTCTAATGTTAATCATTGTGTTATGCATTGTGTTTTTAAAATAGTAATTTTCAAATAACACAATAATAAGAAATATAAACTTTTAATTGTTTCAGGTTCATTGTGTATTTATCATTAGATAATTGTGTAATCTTCAACAATTCAAAGATTACACAATGATATAACGAAATTACACAAAAAAAATTATATTTTATATCAACACTATACGCGTTTTAAAGATAAAAAAAACTCGTTTTGTGGTGTAATTTAAAAAAATTAATATTGTATGTAAAAGTTAGGAATATTTAACAAAAAGATGGAACTTGAGAATGGGGAACATTACCAATTTTACCCCCACCTAATTTTGATCAAAATGACACGTGTGAACATTTTAATCCTTTTTACACTTTTTAGCAATGTTGTTAAGACCGGATCGGACTGGCCGGTTCGGCCGGGATTCGGTGCCTGGTCTGGTCCGGTCAGGGGTGAGTCGTTTTTGATAGGTTGAACCGGCCGGTTCGTCCCGAGCCGGTGGTCGGACCGGGAAAACCGGACCGGTTCGGACCGGATTTCCATTTTTTTTATAGTTTCATGGGTAAAAACGGGGTGTTAAACCATAAAATCGTGTCCGCATGTCGTGCGTGGGCGACCCAAATTTTCCAGCCAGAAACCCGTTTTTGCACCCCCCCTGCGCGCGGGTAGGTCATGGTGTAAAATGTATCATAAAGACGTTCAATACCTTTCACCTTGTTATCACATATAAACACATAATGTTTCATTTGTCACACCAATGTGTGACAAGGGTGTTAGAGTCTTAGAGAGACTCCCTTTCACACCTTATTTCCAACAAATATTTAATTACATAAATAAATATAATTAAAATATAGTTAAATCTGGTCCAACTGGTCCGACCACCAAACCAGTAAGGGGTCCGGTTCGACGTCCGATCCGGTTCTGAAAACATTGCTTTTTAGGTTTAGAAGACTTTGTATTTGAATATTTCTCTAATGAAAATAAATGAACCTAAAATAGGGAATTGTGGTAGAATCAGCGGTTTTCAACCCTTAAGGGGGCGTTTGGTTCGTAGAATTTGTTGGAATTGAAATTGGAATTTGACTTGGAATACGAAGGAATTGTATTTGAAATTTAGGGGGCGTTTGGTTGGAAGGAATTGAATGGAATGGATTGAGAAACTAGTATAATTTTCAAGTAAAATTATGTTTGAGTGGATAATGAAATGTAAAACCCAAGGAAATGTTTCAACTCAAATGCTATTTATTGTGGGATTTCAAATTCCCTCTCTTAGTGGAAGGATTTTGAAATCTCACAACCAAGAGAATTTGAGGTGAAACATTCTCTTCCGTTTTACATTTCATTACCCACTCAAACATAATTTTACTTGAAATTTATACTAGATTCTTAATTCCATTCATTCCATTTCATTCCATTCCTTCCAACCAAACGCCCCTTAGTTTCCATAGGATTTGAAATTCAAAGGAATTAGAATCTATAAATGGAATTTAAATTCCAAATGCATTAAGAAATTAAAATTTATCAACCGTTACAATAGTAAAATTTAAGTTGGACGATTTTATCGTTAAATAGTAAATATCATCTAAAAGTTGTCCACCTTCATACTTCAATTCTTATTGTAATGATGTATAACTACACATTCTCTCTCAATTCTAAGTGTAAGGTTAAATGAATTTTAAGAGTAAAAATTGATTGTTATTAAACATCTTAAAGGTGATCAAATATGTGAATAAAAACAACTAATTGTTATACGAGTCGTTACGGATCATATTGTTGAGCAATATGAATCACTATTTGTTAATCAACTTTCTATTAGAAATTAAAACACAAACAAAATAAACAAAAAACAAAATAAACAAAAGAAAATTTTAAACACAAAAAAAGAAAAAAAAAGAAAAAAAGGGGGAAATCCACCACCAAACCTTTTAATTAGAACAGTAATAACAGAATGTAATGTGTGGTTTATAAATTATAACATTGCAACAACAATTTAACCTTTATAATTATTTTAAAATATTTACAATTTAATCAACTTTCAGACCCATTTTTTCTTTAATTATATTTATTGTAAAGTATAATATAACTACTAGCTTTTTCGCGCGTTGTGGCTATTTGGTTTTAAATAAAATTTATTTCAAAACGCAGGTGGAAACGTAGAAATGGACACATCACACCGATATAATATATCAAGAACATAAAAAAGTTGGTTTGAAGAAAACTAAAGATATATAATATTTGACCCATGAGTTTTGACCATGCCTTGTGTGCTTGGTTTTGAATAAATTTTCTAGCGAGACGTAGGTGAAAATAACCATGCCACAACAGTAACATGACGTTGTTGAGGAAAAAATATATTATACTTGACCCGTGGTTTTAGTGCCACACATTGTGAGTTCTTGACTCGGAATAAAGTTTATATTGAAACACACATAAAAACAAAGACATCATAAATTCTAGAAAACATTACGTCGTCTTGAAAAAAAATATTATATCTTATCTGGGTCAGTTTTGTTAAATATTTACATTAAAACGTAGATAAAAATAAGCTCGTCACAACTATGTGTTTAGAAAAATAAAAAAGATTAAAGTTAATTATAATATTAACATGCTAAAATACTAAAAGATTCAATAGACGAAAAAGAACATACGAAGTGAGAAATCAAAAGACTCTCAAGTTAAACAAAGTTACGTTTTTAACATTAGAGAAGCACAATATTATACGTTAAAAGGTTGTACTCTATGCTAGCTTGATTCACATAAGGGTCTTTTAAGTACAAGTGATGTAACTTTTTAACCACCAAGTAAAATCTTTATGTCAAACTACTCGATATAATGGTTTTCTAGATGAAAGTTGCAAATAAAATATGAGGAAAAAAATAACAACAAAATCACATGGGAAGTTCAGAGTGGCAGCCTTAGTGAAAATGTAACAGAGGAATTATTGGTTTTCATTTCCTTTAAAGATGGGTGAAAGAATCCCTGACAATCCCACGTTTCCTTCTCACCTCACTTTGTCCTTTTATTTTAAAATATTTTATACAATTTTATATGATAAATTTTTCTAATATAAATCTTAAAACTCGCATATATTATTTATATAAATGATAGATTATAGTTTATAATTAGTATTAAACTCTCTACGCGTAAAACCGTATCAAGTAACACTAGTATCATACTATTGTTAGCGACCACCAACATCAGAACACCTCAAAGAAAGTTCAACTGCAGGCGACACCAAAAAATTATCGTTGATCAGAAAACCCCTAAGGGTTAACCATTGTGTCACCAGATATACAACCGCAAACCAAGACGACACCATACCTGAAAACATTAAAAGGGTAGCCAGAGGGAAAAAGCAAATGAACTTACCATGACAACCGGTCGCCGGAGGAGATTGCAGCAAAAAGCGATGAAACGGTGATGCGGCGGAGCGGTAAACAGAAATGAAAGACATGTAAGCTTTACAAACAAAGCAACGTACAAAAGAAACAATGTACAACAACAAAGAGCAAAAAATACTAAAAGCACAATGTAGAGCATCAAAATGCACGGTAAAGTTGATAATTTAATTATGGCACAAAATCTTGATTCGTTATGAGATGGTAAGTTTTATAACATTAAACCTTTTACTTCAATTAGTGCTAGCCTAATAATCTTGAATAAAAAGCTACGGTTGAGACGTTAAATAATCAAGACCTCATTTTAACTAGGTTCTAGCAAAATTTTCTTATCTAGTATACGGTTAATGCTCCAAAACTAAAAAGGGTGTCCCATGGTGGAAGAAGTTTTCTCTCAAGTGAGGTTTCGATCCTACAAACTAGTATATGATTAATTATTTTTAAAAGGGTTATTGAATTTTAATAATCCCAACTTTCATTAATTGGCCAAGATTAATCCCAACTCAGGAAATGTTTACGGACACTTCAAACTTTGAGCTTATTTACATTCAACAATCTCTTACTAACTGAGAGTTAACGTCCGTTAGTTTTTTTTGATGAAATGTGACTAACTTTGAGTCTTTTTTCAACTCCGTTGCCGCCCAACCTGTATTATGTCCTTATTTCAGTGTCTAGCATCCATCGTCACTTGAAATCTACCTTTAACGAGTCAAGTGGTTCAAATCAGAAGGGAAGATTGACGGGTTTTAGGTTATAGAAGTTTCAGATTGACGGACTCGACAGTTGATTTCAAATTTCTGCTTAATGTTTTGGACATATAAGTAGTCCACGTCATCAAAAAAACTAACGGTGTTAACTCTCAGTTAGTAAGGGATCGTTGCAGGAAAATAAGCTTAAAGTTTGGAGTGTCCGTAAATATTTGCTGAGTTGAGATTATCCTGACTAATATATAAAAGTTAGGATTATTAAAATCCAATAACCCTTTTTAAAAAGGGTTTTTTGGTTCAAATTAATTGAAGGATGTGTAGTAGTAAGTCATGAGTCGGGTTCAATGTTAGTCAACTATTGCATGATAATATAAAAGAAAATTTTAAGATTTGTCATTGGATCAATCTGGTTTTCAATAATAATATTTGACCCACTAGATTTTCAAAATAGTCAATGTATCACCACGTGGCGATACCAATTCGCATTGCCCACGTGGATATGTTAAAGAATAAATTTTAGCCGGCGATACGCCGCAGTGTCGCCAAGGCACCGTCGATACCCCATATATCGTATATCGCCCGAAATTTATTTTTTAATTAAAATTTTATATTCTTCGACATATCAAAGCCCAACCCATGAGCTCTATTTGGGCTTCATGTTGCAACCAAAATTCTGGTTTTGGACCTTAATTCAAGCCCGAAAAGAGGCTTCCATCTATTAGAGTTATTTTAGAAAAGAAAATTAAAAAACTTCTATCTTCTTTAGAATAATAAACATAAAAAACGAATATAAATTAATTTTATATTTAAATTATTAGTATAATATGTATAAATACACATAACCTTATCTATACTTCATTCACACTTCAAAACACTCTTCATTTCTCATTTCATACATCCATGAATAAAAATCAATATTTCTATTAACCCGCTCCAAAACCATCAGCTTGGATCATTAGTAAATGGAGGCGTCCAAAGAATCAAAACGAATCTTCAACTCCGGATGTTCAAAACCCGGAAGAAAACCCTCGTATAAACTTATCAGTAAATACTCATGAAAATGTTCAAATCAATCGACCTACTGTACGTAAATGGGTCATTTCAGATGATGAAACAGAAAAATGGTCAACAGATGTTATAAAGTTTTATAATAAGGGGGATGCACTTTTTTGTTATTCTGCTATCTTTTTTACGCCTATAAAACTTGACAAAATTTTTTGGGGTATTTTACTAGGTTAACGACGTAATTGTTATTAACTGCAGTGGTAAACTTTTCTATACATTATTAATAGATGTATTTTTATACTTGTATTAATAAATGCATTTTTATACAGCACGTTGAAGGTTGAGTTTTAAGAATGATGAATTGGCGACATAGAGAGTTATACAAAGATGGTCTTGTCAAATATTCGTTGGACTATACTACCTTTTTAATTTTTTGACTTTCTTAACCGATTCGTGTAGCAAGCATGTTGTTTTATTTGCTGATGGAAAGTTCAACTCGTATCCCTCCTTTTTAGATGTTGATTATGTATATTTTTCTTCCGGTATTTAGAGTCAAGAATGGGTAATTGTTCGTGTTAATTTGCGAACAATTAAATTGGAGATTTTTTGTGGTGATATATTTGGTCGGTTGGTTCACCCGACGTTAATGAAAGTATCTGTGTATTTTGACGCTCTATTAGTAAACCTTCGTTTTTAAAAACAAACCGGACAACTAGAAAAACCATTTGGGGTTGAAATAAATGAAAATTATGTTAAATCGCTCTATTAGTAAACCTTCTATTATACTACTATTTTAGTTATTAAATTTAAATAAAATTGCTAAGATACTGAATGAAATTAGTAAAATAATCATCTTACTAATATATGTCAAGTTTTATATAAACTGAAATCATGTTAAACTTGGAGGACTTTATTCTTATAATTATCTTATTTAATTTATGTTTAAATAATTTCTGTTAAAAGCTAAAATAAAAGTAAATTAAATACAAGGAAAGTTACCAATAATAAAAATATATAATAAGGTTAGAGAAAGATACAACTATAAATACAAAGAAACAATATATATTATATTATTTCACAAGTAACACACAGTATGTATTTATATTTTCCTGTCGACACATAGTATTAGACTTGTACAAAAAAACCGGTTCAGAACCGGTTCACCGAAAATAACCCGAACCGGTTTCAAAGAAAAACCGGTTTGGACCAAACCGATCCCGAACCCGACCCGAACCGCCGGTTTCTATACCGGTTTGCTATCCCCGCCCTCAAAACCGGTTTATAAACCGGTTTGAAAGTTAAAAACCGGTTAAACCGGTAAGAAAAACCGGTTTGGGTAAAAAAACCGGTTTCAAACCGGTCCGAACCGGTTTGATAGGTTCGAGTTTTTGGTGAGCCAAACCGGTTTGTAACCCGAACCGGTTTGGGGATAAACCGGTTTGACCCCACCACGAAAAAACCGGTTCGGTTTTGAACCCGAACCGGTTTGGGCCTTAAAACCGGTTTGTACACCTCTACATAGTATGCATTCATTTATTCCCGTCAACACATAATATGTCTTCATATTCTTCCGTAAACACATAGTATGTCTTCATTTTTTTCCTATCAACACCGATATGTGAATAAATATACATGTTTATAATACATATCTTTTTCCATTTTATGTGTTTTTTGTTACAAATTCATCATCATTCATACTTAATTAATTTGGATTTTGTAGTTTTGGATGATTGCTTGATGATTTTAAAAGAAAAAGACAAGAAATTCTTAAAGATTTTAAAGGCTATTATGATCACTAGTGATTATGTCATGACCATAATAAGCATAAGATCCCCTTTTGCTGCACATTATGGTCATAACTGCTCCTGTCATAGCCAAAACACGCATCAGGACCTCCTTTTAAGCCATTTTCCTTCTTTATTTTGAAAGAGACGAACTTTGAAGTAGAAACTCTAGTTTCTCCATTCTTATGGTGACTTTGAAGGAAGTTTCTCAAGAGTTCAAGGTAGGTTGAAGATCAAGCATCACAAAGGAAGATTCAACTCCACACAACCCACCTCTACTCATCTTTGGTTAGAACATCTCTAGATCTATCATGTTATAAGTTTGGTTGTGGTTTTTGTAAGCCTCGTGGGCTAAATGCTCTTTATCACTTAGATTAGATCAAGTTTAGAATAATTTGATATTTTACATGTAATTTTTTAGTGATGATTAGGTTAATGTTTATTACAACGCTATGATTTTTTTCAATGATTGTGTATGTTCGTTGAACTTCATTAAATGGTGAATCTTGTAGGTGTTATAATCACATATTGTTCGAAAACTTTGTGTTTTAGAACATCTATTCATGAAATGCATACATTAGTGTGTGGTTCATGTCATTTGAGTAGGAATGATAAATGATGATTGATTATTTAGTAAAGTTGAACAAGTGTGCATCCTTACACATATGTTTGTGAACACCATTATGTTTGTTATGAATATCTCCTAGCCTCATGTATGTGTAACCATAGATAATATGCATATTTATGATTTGTGTATTTGTGTTAGGACATTCATAAATTGAAGGATTTACATAGCTATTGTTACATTACACGAATTGAGGTGGTTACCATGTGTTCATCGTGTTAACATTTCAAAATTTATAGGTTTGATATCCTTGACGGGAGTCCTAATCCTGTTTAACTTTGGCTTAATAATATCATTGGGCTTCATGGAATAACTTTAGGTGGCTATTATGTATTAATCATTCTAGCTTTTCTACGAGTTATATAATTAGATAACCTTGACAGGAGTCTAGTTTACATCCATATTTCATGCGTAGAAGATGATCTCACCATAGGTTCATTTATGTTGTCATTGTTTTCCTAAGCGGAATTGAAGTCTAAGTGATGTCTTCCTCTAATTGATTATCTTCATCTTCGTCCACTTTCTTCAGTTAGTTTAATTGCTAGCTAAATTAGTTAATCATATTATTCACAAATCATCTTTTATCAGATAGATAATGACAAAGACTTAGTATTAGGAGCTTTCGTGTCCACGGATCGATACTTAGTTCTTACCAAAAGCTATACTACTATCCGATAGGTTTACTTGTCTATTGTGTGTGTAGATAGTCATAAGGTGAAAATCATTTATATAATTTTAAAGCTTAATCATGTAATCAATTATTAAAAATATATATGGAATCACACATCAAACACCATAGTATGCAACCTATAACTAGAGATTGCCGACTTCATTAGGCCAAGCAAGATGCAAGTTGTAGCACACAACTTAGCCACTTCAATATGAAAGCTCTTACTGTCCGTTCTAATTATTTTCATCTCATGATCAGTATTATGTAGATAAAAAAAATAAGAATAAGACTGTAAAATATTTTTTTCAGTATTATGTAGATAAATTGATATTGTTATTACGATTTGTAGGAAGGTTTTGGAGGAGGACGCATGTAAAGATGAATAGCATTTTTTATGAGTATTAAATAAAGAATTTAGAGTGTTGATAGTAGGATAAATGATGAATTTAAAGTGTTAGTAGTAGGATGAATGATGAATTTAGAGTGTTGGTAGTAGGATAAATGTTGAATTTAGAGTGTTGGTAATAGGATGAATGATGAATTTAGACTATTGGTAGTAGGATGAATGATAAATTTAAAGTGTTATTGTACTAATGTGTCATAAAATTTTTGGGGAGTTTGACTAGCATCGAGTGGTGACATAACGTATTCACCAGAAATTAAACGTTCTAGAAAAACACACACCCACACCCCGCAATCTCCCGACTCGTCTGCTTGTTTGGGCACGTTAGGCGGAATAGTTATCTTGTACATTTGTAGTGGAACAACAACTTCATGTGATCACAAAATTGATTATTAAATAACCAATTACGGGTTGGTTTACATAAAATTTCAATCAGTTGCTTAGTTTCTTCGGTCTTGAATGCTGGAAGACTGTTAAAAAATGAATATAAATACTATAATTGTACGTTATAAAATAAATAAATAAATAAATAAATAAATAAAGTAAATTGTATACTTGTTATATACATTTACAGTCCAGTTAAGAATGTCTACCTTTATTAGTAACCATTGTAAATTATCAATGTTAATTGAAATATAAAGCTGCAAGTGTTTAAACATTTATTAATATTAATTGTAGCTTTAATATTAATAAGAGCATAATTATTAAAAAATTAATATTATTTTTACCTCATCAACTGAACATATAACAGGATATAGTGATTTTGATCCGTCAGCATACATGTTATAACTATCACCCTTAAGTAGACAAGGTGCAAACTGTATCACCTTTAAGCGTTCATTTTGTATTCACAAGACGTGATCTATATAAATACGTTTGCCAAGCCAATAAATGTTAGAATCGTAGAAAATAATTAAAGTAACATAAAATGTAAGTATTTATTTATAATTACATCCCATTCTGGTCAATCAAGATATCAGGTCATACCCATTAACCTTCCTAAAAAATTCTTTAAAAGTTTATAATCAAAAGTGAGAGATGTCTTGAATTTATAACCGCTATTGAATAACTCTATAGCATTTGTCGTTCTTGTCTTATTGAATTTGTCAACAACGGGAGTTGGTTACAAAATTTGATATGGTGAAAAAAAGGCTGACCTTGGTTTAGTAATACGTTTATCTTTTCTTTGTGCCAAAGGAAGGGTCTGTAATAAGTACAATTTATTAAACATGCATTAATATTTGTTGAAATAATATATAGTTATTAATTATATATTTTTATAAATTTTCACCTTTTAAAAAATAGAAAGATTAACACAAAGTGTTAACGGACCAACATCCGGAAATTGTTGAAACAGAGTTTCCATATTAGCATAGGCGTTTGATGGTTCTCCACCTTTGGTTTTAAAATATATTCCTACAAAAATATTATAATTGTTAATCATTACTTGCATACAACTTAAGTGTAAATATAAAATATAAAGAGTTAATTACATGAAAGGTCCCTGTGATTAGGCATGTTTCACTTTTGGTCCCCACATTTGAAAAACTATAAGGTCGTTCCAAAGGTATGTACAAACGTAACAAAAAGGTCCTCATCATGGATGGCCGTTAAATTTTTCTGTTAAATTTTTCAAAATGACTAAAATACCCCTAAGTTAAATTTAATAAATTATAATAAAAAGAAAATTAGATATGGGACCCACCACACCCTTTCTTCTTCCTTTTCTTTCTTAACCTAACCTTTACCTTGAACCACCATTTGAACCATCACCAAAACCTCTACCACCGCAAGTCCACCATGATGAAGCTTTTCACCGTAATGGCGTTGATGATGATGGTCGTATCCATCATATACGTCTCCACAGCTGAAGCTTTGGCGCTTACTTCGACATCATATTCTACCACCTTCATTCATCCCTCCACCGCCGTTAACCCTCCACTGTAACCCCTTCATCCTCGCAATCATCATGGTTCCACAGGTAAACCTTCATCGACACACCTCTATCAGTAGATCTAAACTAAAGACCTTTGTCTCACATTGATTGTCACTGTCTTATCACTAATTTCTTCCACCACCACACCAAATCAACGATCCAAGTTACGATGTTATCGTCTGGTGTGTGTTAGTCTACTTTATGGTATGGAGGGGACGACCGGTGATGATGGGTTGTGGTATTTAAGTCAACAACCAACTATGGGATGTGAGGCAAGCGGTGGTGGTGAGGCATCCGACGGTGGTGCGGGAGACGACTATGGTTGGCGGTGAGGTGTATTGTTTAATTTCTAGTGGGCATATGTATATTTAGTTAAATTAAAATTATTAAGTTTTTTAAAGTTAGTGGTAGTATGGTCATTTACGGTCATCCATGACGGGAAGAAGTGCAGATGCTTGTGTAGCTGCCACAGTCTTCTTGGTAGAGACATGTGGCACTCAGGTAGTTGATCATATTTTGCCTATCTGTTTTCTTGTTTACCTGAAGTTCTTGTGTAGCTGCCACAGTCTTTTGCACAGGGCTTTATTGAACTAGGGAGAGAGTAGGAACATGCTTGTATAATCTTTTCTGTCTTTTCTTCTCTTTGATTTGGAGAAGTAGCCTTGCATCCTCTACTTCCTTCATCTCTCTTGACACTTTCATATCAGCCAGTTCATTAAGTTCTTCTAAGGAGAGAGATATAATCTCATTAATGTCATAGTTCCTGGTCTGCAGGTAAGTAATCCTGACTGCCCTCAACTCATCATCTTGAGTGTTTGGTCTGGGGGCAGCCCTGATTGCAGCTTGCATGAAGCCTGAAGACCCAGAGAAACTTTCTCCCCTTAGCTTCCTCTTCCTCTCTATCTTCTCCTCCTCAATCTCCTCCGGAGTTAGAATCCTTTTCCCTTTGTCACCCACATACCTTTGTGACACAGGGTGGAGAGAGCTTTGGTCTTCATTGCTTGGTGTAGCATCCAAGCTCTGGCCAAAGAGAGGTTGTGATACACCTTCACCAGCAGGTGTTTCACTGAGGGAATGAATTTTTGAAGTAGTTGTTGGTGTGACAGGGCTCTCAGGCTTTATCACTGGGCCTTCAGCCAAGGTTTTCCCTTTGAAGCTAATCTTAGGGTCTGCCTCAATATCCAGTTGACCAATGACATTACCTGATTGCCTTTGTCTCCTTCTTAGACTGAACTCTTCAGTAATTCTGTCTTGAATCCTTTGTGCCAGCCTGTCAGCTTGTCTAGATTAACTTGGGTTGACAAGTGGCATGTTGATCAGGTCAAGACCTTTATAGTAGTTCAAGGTCTGAAATTTGAACACCTCTTGCTACCCTTGAACTCTTTGAAGAATGAGGGCTCTTCTATCAGCATCATACCTCCACCCAATAATGTAATTTAAAGTTCCTTTGGGTGGGGATGATATAGCCCTTGGAATGCCTTCCTCAAAGAGACTCTGAATGAAAGAGTCTATAGAGTCCACATCAATGTGAACTTGAGGAAGTTGCTGAGTATGCACACTTGCAAGTGAGGATGGTGAGTCCTCAATGTCCATACTCCCTGAAGAACTCCCAGGTTTTGTGACTGTAATGACTTTCTCCCCCTTTTTGGTAGCATCACCCTCTTGCATAGGTGAGCTAGGAGTTAGGTCAATCACATTCACAGGTTCTTGTGTTCTTGGTTGAGTTCTCCTTAAAGGTCTCCCAGCTAGTTTTTTCCTGAGATAAGATATCTTAAGTTGCTGATCATTGACCTTGTTGTGCAGGTAGTCACCTGAAAATTAAGGTGACTAACCTTAAAGACTAAATAGGAGCATGTTTTTGACAGGTTTTGTACCTTTAGTCTCAAGTTCCCCTCATCTTCATCAGAAGAATCATTGGGGGATGAGATAATTGGACCAAAGTTCTTTCTCTCACCACCAGCTTTAGGTTCTTGGTTGCTGGATTTCCTCTGCACATTGACAGCCTCAGTTGAAGTGTTAATATACTGATTTGCCATTGTTGAGGTCTTAATGATGTAATCACTTGCAGAAGTGAGAGCCTCTTCCATATGGATCTCCTGAACAGGTTCAGGTTGATCCACCTCAGTAATGGGTGACTGATGTGGGATAGACATAGGGGACTCAGAAGCACTCATCTCTCTTTGAATGGGGGAAGAGTATAGAGACTCATGGTACTCACTAAAACCTAAGTCTTCATCAGTATAGAATTCAAGGTTGGGAATGGGTTGATTTAAGTCTAAAGGCTGGGGATGGTAACTGTCCCCTGAAGGTTGTTCACTTGAGTGTTGAGACTCAGAGTGAAGGCTTAAGACAGTTGGGCTTGTGAGCTCATCAAGCTGAGCATGAGGAACCTCAGCACTGATTCTTGAAGAGATGGGAGTGGTTTGCTCATCAGGGGTAGTGGAAGCTCTAGTATCAATATCTTGAGCAAGGGTTCGTTTGGATTTTCTTTGGTAGGTGAGGGTGATTGGTGGAATTTTTGGTGGTTAGGAGGTAGAAGGTGTGGGTTCAACACTAGCTTGTGTTGCTAGGTTGTCACCTTGAGCAATAAGCTCTAACATTTTTGGGACAAGGGCTGTTTCTACCCTGAGAAGCCTACAGTTGGCTTTTTCATGATTTTAAAGATGTCAGGCTTCATCTGTCCTAATTTAAGAATATTACCTGTTTCCCTCAACTGTGAGCCCACTTCATAGTTGAGAATGTATTGAACATATCTAGGAAACATGTAATACTCTAAGTAGTCCAAGTTAGCAAGCAAATTTGTGTAAACAAATTGAGAGTACCAGAACTTGACCCCTTGAACCATTCCATGCACTATGAAGGAGAGATCCACAGAAATCTGGTCCCACCCTCCATGCTTGTTTGACAAGCTGTGGATAACCACATGGAGCAGGTATTTCCACTGGGATGAGACCTTCCCTTTCCTGAAGGTCTTTACAGAGAAATCTCCTTCATAGTCCATCTGCACAAAAGAATGGTTAACAGCTTCCTTTGGGAAGGACAACCCACCTTCTTCATCATCCAGCAGTTAATGAGTGTTGATGATGGCTGGAGTGATGAAGATTATCCCCCCTATACTGTGGCAGACAGTGCCTTCTCCCCATCCATAATGACCTCTTGGCAGGTCTTCCAAAATTCAAGCAGATGATCCTCATAGAGAGTAGGATCAATGGTTAGGGAGGTGAAGTAGTTAGATAGAGCCAGAAAACGACAAACCTCTGTGAAACTATCATCTTTCTTAGAGTTCAACAGAGCAACCTGGTTGTGTTGCCTGTGAAGTTGCATGGAGAAGTCAGGGTTGTTTTTGCGGTTTAGATTGGCCATTTTGAGAAGCTTAAAGGTGAAGGAAGGTGAAGAACAAAGGCGGGTTGGGAGAATTTAGGTTTAAAGAATAGTGTAATTGAAGAAGATAGTAAAAGAGGGGGAAACCGTTGGGTATTTATGTGAAAAGGATTTGAGACAAAATTAATGAAAGAGGATAAACTTTGAAATCCGGATGTCGGTCCCACCTCTGAAAAAGTAGTTTACTTTTTCCCAAAAGTAGTTTTCTTGGAAGTGGAGAAATCTTTCGAATGTTATTAGCTTCGGAAGTTCTGAAGAAAAAGCTTCCGAAGGCAAATTGGCTTCGGAAGACATTTCAAAGGTTTTTGAGAATTTTGCTTCGGAAGAGAATTAACACTCAGAGTTTTTATTCTAAAAAGAATGAAAACTTCCGAAGGTAAATTGCTTTCGGAAGAAAGTTTTTTTTATAAAACATAAAAGTACTTAAGTTGATTTTAAGCTTCGAAAGATATTTTAGAAATTTCTTCCGAAGATAAAATTACTGAAGTAGTTATTCGTTTACTAAGACATAAGTTTCTTCCCAAGGTAATTTTAAATCTTCCGAAAAGTAAAGAGATCAAAATTTTCAAAAATCTAAGGAATGTATTTTGAAAAGATTTTCTTCCAAAGAGAACAAAGGGCTTATGAAGGTGATTAAATAGACAACTTAGGACACACAGGTTTTAGAAATAATATGATTAAGTTTTAAGAAAAGCTATTCAAAGTTAATCATCCCAGTATTAAATATTTGTTCATCAAAAGCTTTGGTGAACAGATCAGCATATTATTCATTTGTGTTAACTTTGACTAGTTTGATTAATCCCTTTTCAAAGTTATCTCGAATCAAATGATACCTGATATTGATATGCTTTGTCCTTGAGTGCTACACAGGATTTTCTGTGATTGAGATAGCACTGTTATTGTCTATATGGATGGGAGTCTCCTTGAAGTTGAATCCATAGTCCAGCATCTGATTTTGAATCCAAAGCACTTGAGCACAGCAGCTTGCAGCAGAAATGTATTCAGCCTCAACAGTTGATGCAGACACACAGGATTATTTCTTACATTGCCAAGAGACTATCCTTCCACCAAGAAATTGACATCCCCTGATGTAGATTTTGCAGACATGTTGCAACCACAATAGTCACTATCTGTATAAGCATACAGATTAAAGTTAGAATTCTTTGGATACTAAAGGCCAAGTGATGGAGCACCTTTAAGATATCTTAAAATTCTTTTGACAGTGATCAGGTGTGACATCTTGGGGTTTGCTTGATATCTTGTACAAATGCATGTAGCAAACATGATATCAGGTCTGCTAGCTGTGAGGTACATAAGAGACCCATTCATTGCCCTATAGAGATCTCCCCCTCAAGATCAGGTCCAAGGGAGTGGTTCCTGGCTATGGGTGTCTTAGCAACCTTACAATCAGTCATGTTGAACCTTTTAAGTATGTCTTGTACATAATTTGACTAACTTATGAAGATGCCATTGTCAACTTGCTTCACTTGAATTCCTAGAAAGAAATTGAGTTCCCCCATGGCACTCATTTTAAACCTGTCCTTCATCAGCTTCTCAAAGTCTTTGCAGAGCTTTGGATTAGTTGACCCAAAGATAATGTCATCTACATATACTTGAACTAGCATTATGCCATTTCATGTTCCTTTGATGAAGAGAGTTACATCAATGGTACCCTTTTTGTAGCCATGCTGACAGAGATACTGAGATAGAGTCTCATACCACTTCCTTGGTGCTTGGTGCAGCCCATAAAGAGTTTTTTCAAGCCTGCAGACATAATCAGGATGATCAGGATCTGCAAACCCAGGTGGTTGTTTGACATACACCTCTTCATCAATCACCCCATAGAGAAAAGCACACTTGACATCAAGTTGGTAGACCTTGAAGTTCTTGAATGTAGCAAAAGCTAGGAATATCCTGACAGCTTCAAGTCTTGCTACAGGAGCAAAAACATCTGTGTAGTCAATTCCTTCTTCTTGAGTATACCCTTGAACAACTAGTCTTGCCTTGTTCTTGATGACAAGTCCTCTATCATCCTTCATATTCCTGAACACCCATTTGGTTCCTATGGTAGTCTTTCCTTGAGGAAGAGGACATAGGTTCCAAACCTTTTGCCTTAATTGAAGCAGCTCCTATTGCATAGCTTCAACCCAACTTCCATCCTTTAGAGCCACATCAATCTTCTTTGGCTCTATCTGGGACAAGAAACAAGAGTGAAGACAAACATTTGCATCATGGGTTTGCCCTCTTGTTCTCACCCCTGAATCAACATCTCCAATGATGTTTGTGGTAGGATGAGACTTGTGGGTCCTTAGCTGATGGATCACAACAAGTTTCTTAGACAGATCTAAATTTGAGAAATGCTGATCTGGCAAGGAGGATTCACCCTCCACATCAGCACACTTATCAAGATTGACTTGATCCAATGAGTGTGTGACATCATTGATGTTGTCTTGAATGGAGTTATTATCAGCATCAAGGAATTCCTGATCACTTTCACCACCATGATTTTCTCCAACATTTGAAGCTCCTCAATCTGAGTTTTTTGCCTCTAAGCTGGAATTTGAAGGCATCCCAGAAGTATCAGCAAGATTTTTCATTGATGTGTTGGTAGAAGCTTCATTTGCTGGATTGGTTACCACTGGAGCTGAAGATGTGTAGCTTAAAGGTCTTCTTAGCTTAAATCTTGGGTCAGGATCACCTGTAAGTAGTATATCTGTGGACCCTGAAACATGCTCACAAGATTTATTAAAACAGTTGGTAACTAAATCAAGATCAAATAGTCAATCCGGACCAGAACCTTTCACACAGGGAGTGTGCTCATTGAAAGTCACATTGGCTGACTCGTTAACTATTCTAGTTCTGAGATTGTATACTCTATAAGCTTTAGCTTGAGAACAATATCCAATAAAATGTCCATCATCTGATTTCTCAGCAAACTTGGCAATTTGATCTTTGGTATTCAAGATGGTGCAAGGACATCCAAATGACCTGAGAAAACCAATGAAAGGTTTCCTCTTGTGCCAAAGTTCATAAGGAGTCTTACCATGTGTCTTAACTACTAAAACTCTGTTTTGCACATAGCAAGCAATGTTCACTGCCTCTGCCCAGAAGGTGATGGGCAGTTTAGAGTCAGACAACATAGTTCTTGCAGCTTCAATTAGTGTCCTGTTTCTCCTCTCAGCAACACCATTTTGCTGAGGAGTCCTGGGAGCACTATATTGTCTTGTAATACCTTTTTCATCACAAAATGTATCAAGGATTTGATTTTTGAATTCAGTTTCTTGATCACATCTTATGGTTTTGACCTTGTGATCACATTGATTCTCAATCTTTAAGATGAAATTCTTTAGAATCTCAGGGGTCTCATCCTTAGTTCTAAGAAAGAAGACCCAAGTGAATCTTGTAAAGTCATTTGTGATCACCAAACAATAAGAGGTCCTTCCTAGACTCATTACACTGGTAGGGCCAAAGAGATCCATATGTAATAAGTGTAGGAGATTAATGGTGGAATTGCTTTCCTTTGGCTTGTGAGATACCTTGTGTTGCTTCCCTTTCAGGCATGCAACACAGTGGTCGCCACTTGTAAACTCTTTCTTTGGTATTCCAGTAACCAAATCATTCTTAATTAATTTATTCATATATTTACAGTTTACATGGCACATTCTTTTATGCCAGAGGAAAGACTAATCATTATTTGCTTTAGATAGAAAGCATGAAACTTCTCCTCAGGGAGATGTTTCTTGCAAATCCATCTTGTACATGTTCTCTTTCCCGGGGGCTCTAAGCAGGATGTGCTCATGAGGAATGACCACCCCGGGCCTGAGAACAATACACTCATGCTCAGTAAAGAGCATGTTATGACTCTGATCACAAAATTGGGATACACTCAAAAGATTGTATCCAAGCTCCTTGACAAAGTTTACCTTCTCAATGATGAGCTTACCATTTGTGACCTTACCCATTCCTGTAATGTAACCTCCTGTATCTCCTCCAAAAGCAACTAGTCCTCCATCAATTATTTTAAACTTTTGGAGTAGTGACCTACTGCTTGTCATGTGCCTGGAACAGCCACTGTCAATGATCCATACATTTCTGTTTGTCTTGAGTTGTTCCTGCACAAAAGAGATGGTTAGTTACATTTGAAAACCCAAGCCTCATTGGTCTTGGGCTCATCAAAATAATTTGAAGACAATGCAACAGTAATTGATCCTATAGTCATGCTAGAAGGATCATTTGCTGATGTTGATGAAGAACTTTCAGCCACTTGGTCTTTCTTTGACTTCCACACCACCTTTGGAAGCTTAGACTTGACCTACAATACTTCGGAAGTTTTGTTGACTTCAGAATTTTTGATGACTGGACCTTCGGAAGATCTTGCTTTCACTGCAGCAGGCTTTGTGCTTCGGAAGTATTCCTTTCTTTCGAGACCAAATTTTCTTCTGAAGGCAAGTTTCCACTTGTCTTCTTCTTTATTTTGGAGCTTCAAAAGGAAAGTGATTTTCCTTCTGAAGCTTGCTTCTTCTTCTCCAAACTCTTAGAAGTTTCTTTCTTGGTCATGTGGAGAGTACTCTTTGGATTGTAAACACAATCCTTAGCAAGATGAGAAGTACTCCCACATATAACACAGTCCATTTTCTTCCTTCTAGGAGTTTTTTTTTGTGAACAAGGCTGAACTTGATCACTTTCCTTCTCCATCTTCATCTTTGCAGATGTTGTGGCAATTCTTGTGGGGATAGAACTACCTTTGGAGCTAGATGGTTCAGGTTGTACAGTAGTGGTGCACAACTGATCAGCCTTCTTCTTAATGATGGGATGATTTGGACATGAACTAGAACTCTTGTTGATGGAGTTCAAGTTGGTGTCTTCAACTTTCACCACTTCAAATCCTGCAGAAATGAAGACTTGTTTCTGTGCAGAGCTGAAGGTGACCTTGATCTCTTGAGCCTTCTTGGACTTTTTTTTGGCTATCCTGATCAAGTTCTTTCTTTTAGACTTGGTCATCCCAACAGCTTTGCTCTCCTCAAAGGGATGGTGACCCTTCTTAGAATGCTCTTCTTCACTCTTCTCAGAGCCATTCTTCACCATCTTCTCTTCATCCTCTTCAGTCAAAGGGTCTATAAGGGGAAGCTCATCTTCACAAGTTCCACACCTAGGAGATCTTACAGACAAGATTGTGTGTGGAGGAGCTACCTCACAAGATCCTAGTCCCTGCTTATTTTGATAACAAACTTTTGCATGCAAGGATGAGGATATTATGTTCTTAAAGGTCTCTTCTTCAAGAACACATTTTTTTGCCTTGGTTTTGTTGATCACAAGCTCAGCCTGTCATTCAGTTAACTTAGCAATGAGGTCTTTGATCTGAGTCCTGTAGTTTGTGTGCTCATGTTTAAGAGTTGAAATAGTTTTCTCTAAGTCCTCTATCTTTAGTTTATAATCATTTTCAACTCTCTTAAAATAAGCTTTTAAGATATTTTAGGACTCAAGATCAAATCTTATTTCTAGGTTATAGGACTTGTATCTATTAACTTTAGCAATACATTCAGGAGTACCAAGATGTTCTAATACCTTGGCTTCATCGTGGTCTGCCATGAGTGCTTGGTTTGAAGATGCATCTTCTACCTGAAAGCTCCAGTCAAAGCCTCATTCTTCAACAGCAACTGCAGCTTGCTGCTTTGGCTTCTCATTCTAAGGAGCTTTGTCGGTGTAGTTTGGTCTGGCTTGTGTTTGGCCACCATTTGTCCTTGGTGCCTTACACTCCCTTGCAAAATGTCCCATCTGGTTACAGTTGTAACACTTTACATTGCTTTTATCCAGCCCAAACTTTCCACTGGCTGCATTGCTTGGAAACTTTCTCCATGTCCTCTTGTAGAAGTTCTTGGCTCTGTGAGTGAGAAGAGCCATCTACTGAACTATCTCCATGTACTCCAGATCATCTGGATGGATACAGTCCAAGTCTTCAAGGGTGAAGAGAAAGTTGCATGTGGTTTCATTAGCAGAGACAAAGGCATGAGAAGAACTTGTCTTTTGGAAAGGACTTCCTTGAGTGTAGCTTTCTCTTGGAGTCTCTGGAAAGGTGATGAAAGGGCCCTTTTGTGAGTTGTCAGGGTAGCATATAAGATGATGTTGTGGTTCAATGCTTTCCCTTTCAACCACATGGAGGGCTGAACTCAGTTAATTGCTGGAGTTTCCAAATGAGTTTTGCATATTCATCTCCATCTGGTAGCCACTAAGAATACCATACAACTCTGTGAGAGTAAGAGTCTTAAGGTTCTCAGTCCTCTTGATAACAACACAATAATGTGTCCATTGTCTAGGAACAGAGGACATAAACTTCCTTACAATGTCCCTGTTCTCAAGAGTTACTCCAACATCCATTAGAGTATCCACAATCTCAACATACCTGAAGTATTATTGAGTCATGGTTTCACATACCTTGTAGGTGAAGTTTTCAAACTGCTGCTTCACGAGATCCATTTTGTTCTCCTTTGCTTCAGTGGACCCCTCATACATCAGCTTCAGTGCTTCCCATAGTTGCTTGGCAGTTTTGCACTTCTTGAAGCCTTTGTAGATGGAGTTTGGAAGAGCAGTTTGAAGGGTTGTCATGGCTTTCTAATTAATCTCTATTCTCTTCCTGTCTTCTTCAGAGTAATCAGCCACAGCCTTTGGAATCATACCACCACTGTGACATCCGTCACCTTAATGTCCGTCAATTGACGTGTTTGTCCGTCATCTATTCTGTGTTTAGTCATTCCTCATCATTATTTGACTCTTTATGTGGATATCATATGTGCTTACTTATCGTTGTGTGTGCATTCGCTAAAGATCGTGTGTGAACTTTAAAAATACCTTTAAAACTCTCATTTTTGAAAACGTTAAATAGATCATTTTATAAATATAATAAATGTTTTAATATAACCATTTCTTAAGTCATAATAACATTAAATGAACTTTTACAAATAACATAAAACACCTAACAAAGTCGTTTTTCAACCGAACAAAATTTGGGAAAACTCGGGGGTTAAGTGCAGGGACTAAACTTGTAATTTTGTAAACTTGGGCTGGGTATAAATACCCCTTTTCCAGCCCTAATCTCACATTCACCATCTTCTACATCTTCATCTCCTCTTCACACACAAAATCTCCATTTTAGCACCAAATCCAACCCGAGAGGTCTTGTTTTCTTCGTCTTGACACCGTCTACAGCTTAGACTATCCCTCCTTAGCAGGTAGTTGTCTTTGGTTGTCCATTTTCGAGCCTTTTCACGGCTGTCCAAACTAAGGTTTCGGGTGTTCGGGTTCAACCCGAACACACAAGGTCGTATGGGTGCGTGTGAGGTCTCTTTGCTTGTGTTTTATGCTTGTGTATGTTTGTTGAGTGTTTCTGGAGGTCCTTGTGGTGTAAAACCCGTGTTTAGAGCAGCTCGGGGGCTGCTCCTCCCGACCACAGTCGCGATTCTGCAGATCAGGCGACTGGGTCATCCATGCGATTGAGCCGTGCGACTGAGTGGGTCGTGCGACTGGATCATGCGTCTGAGTCAATCGTGTGACTGAGTTGTGCGACTAGGCATGTCGTGCGACTGAGTTGTGCGACTGAGTGTCTGTGTGCGATTGAGTCATGCGTGCGATTGAGTGTATGCGAATGAGTCATGCGATTGAGTGTTTGTGTGCGATTGAGTCAGGTGACCGACTGAATGTGTGCGAATGAATGTGATTCGCACGACTGGAGTCCAATCGCACGAATGAAGGTTCAGTCGTACGAAAGTAGCTAATTCACACGATTGAAGGTTGATTCGTGCGCATGGAAGTTGAGTCGTGCGATTGGGTGTTGTGTGGTACGACTGAAGGCCAATCATACGAATGAAGGCTCAATCGTACGAATGAAGCTGATTCGCACGATTGAGGGTTGATTCGCACGAATGGAGGTTGAGTCGTGCGTCTGACCTTGTTATGCGACTGAAATTGTTGTGTTTGACCCTTGTGCGTGGTGTGAGTATGTCGTGTGGTGTCGAGGTAACACTAACACAATTATGCCATTGTTTGGCCACAAATATTAAAGTCAACGCGAGAAAGGGCACATAAACTATTTTGAACAAATTGAACTAACGTTTTACAACGATCAAATTGACTTATAACTAATGACACTTATTCAATGTTTCTTTCATAAACAACGAGACTTTTACTAAAACATCATCATTAATGGCGACAATATCTTGTACTTGGATCTACATAAGGTCTAGTACGTGTGTCAGTCTGTGTGTGTTGTGCGTGACCCATCCGATACGACCCGAACCGACCCATCATTATTGTGCGCTTATATATATATATCATATCATTAATGCTATACAATAACTGTCAATAGGTGTTTGACTGTTTATTTGCATTCAACATTTGGGATACATCGCTCATACATACTTACCACCTAACAAGTGAGTTTCGTGGCCCCTTTTTACGCTTATACAATATTTCAATCATTTACAAATTGGGGGAAAAGTATGCTTACACAATTTTTATGCTGTACAACTTACATACATTTTACATACAAGGAATCAACGTGATACTGTGTTGCAAGTACTTTTTGATACATGCTTGGGTCTGCTGTGTGGTTCTATCTTTGCAACTATTTAATTCCAGTGTGGGAACCGACGGTTAGGTATTGGTAGTACTACTGGATTGACACCCCCACCCTCGTTCGATGGTATACTAGTTGGTACCATCAGTGGCCAGGAACGGGCCCTTGGGTGAATATATGCCGACAATTTCTTTGTGTACGTCGCTAGGTTTGGTTGCAAAGCTCATGTCATGTGATATTTACTTGTGTAATAACTGTATTCACGGTATTCCGACGCGCTTATTTATTACAGCATCACTTACATTTTTATTACATAAACCTGCGAGCTCACCAACAATTATGTTGACCGTTTTAAGCATATCTTTTCAGGTGATCATGCAAGTCCAGGAATCTAGGTGTGCTGCCTTAGTGGAGACCCTAGGATGCATTTTTGGGACTTAGCTCATGTTTGATAAACAATCTTTTTGAACAATGTTAACGCTTGTAAACAATTATCAACTTTTGTAACTTGTTCCCGGGTTGTGGGAAATAACATTTACATTTTCATCATATGTGTATATGTGTTATCATTATCATGTTGCTTATGGCTATGTTGTCGTGAACATTGACTAAACACGACACAAGTCCCCTTGTTGTCGGGTGTCGTCATGACACGCATGTCATCATTTATTTATATTGCTCTCTATCGCTTACCATGTGTTATGACGATCCCGGTCTCGTTACATCCCCGTGTTTCCGCTTTTAGCGGGGGTGTGACAGATTGGTATCAGAGCCATTGGTTATAGAGAATTAGGCAATACGCTTGACCTAGACTATAACCTAGGAACCTTCATGTAGATTTGCATGCTAGGACTCTGTATGCATATTATATCTCGTGTATGTGTTCCTCGCTGCTTGATTTGTTCATCTATTTGTTATGTGATCTTTCTACCCTATGAGAGAGCCCTTGTGCTCACTCTTTTATGGGGATGCTTCTATTGGATCTTCCGTTCCCTCTGCGCGCCGAGTTAGTTATCAGATCTGGGTATTAACCCGAAGAGATCATCATAGATCATGTTATTGCGCTTGACCATGGACATTGAGATTAACTCTGAGGAGGAATATGTCTGAAACCTCGAAAGATGAGGAAATAGACAACCTCCGCTAAGACTAAACGTGATTGTATACATGGACTTGATGGATTATTATGGATATGATGTAAAGGGAAGTCGGATGTCATGTAACCGGATCGGGCATCATTCTCGGTACATCGTGGGTGTGGTGGGAACGCTGCGGGGAACCCTATATATAAACATCACCGGTATACCGAGAATATGCTTGAAATGGGCTGCATGGTGGTCTTGGCTGACCTGAACATGAACATTGGAATTTGATAAGTGGAATACTTGTGTATCTTATGGTGACTAAAGCTGATATGTTACCTCTTTTATGATTAGAACATGCCGCCTCGAAGAGTCACCCGTAGCAGTAGTGGCGGGAGTGAAGCCCCAAGGGGCAGAGACCGAGGCAGAGGCAGAGCACCAAGAGCAAATGATGCTCCTGCCAGTAACAGTCAAGGAACAGGGAACGCCGACATGGCAGCCCTGATCGCTCAGCAATTGGCCGCGCTGATTCCTACTATCGTGGCCCAAGTGAGCGACGCACTTCAACAACACCACCCTCACGGGGATGGTGGCAACGATGATGGAGCCCAAGGTGGGATAGAAACTGAAACGGGAAACGGAAACCCGACTGGAAACGAGAGCAACCAGGAAACCGGAAATGGTGGTACTGCCGGTATTGAGACTGGAGTGGTTAATGCTCGTCGGGGATGTTCATACAAGGAGTTCGTGGCTTGTAAGCCAAGGGAATTCGACGGGAAAGGTGGGGCAATAGCCCTAACCAGGTGGTTGGAAAAGATGGAGGCAGTGATCGACATCAGTGAGTGCCTCGACAGCCAGAGGATCAAGTACGCTACTTGTTCTCTACAGGGTAAAGCCCTAACCTGGTGGAACACCCAGATTCAAGCACGAGGAAGAGAGTCTGCGATGCAAATGTCGTGGGACGAGTTCAAAGCCTTGATCACCGAGGAATACTGCCCTCTTAACGAGATGCAGAAACTGGAGCATGAGTTCTGGAATCATGCTATGGTGGGGGCAGGGCATGCAGCTTATACTGATCGTTTTCATGAGCTGGCAAGATTGGTTCCGCATCTGGTCACGCCGGAATCAAAGAGGATTGAAAGGTACATTTGGGGACTCGCGCCTCAAATTAGAGCTATGGTCACAGCAGCTGCTCCTCCTACTATTCAGAGCGCAGTTCTGAAAGCTGGCGCTTTGACTGACGAGATGGTTAGAACAGGGGTTTTGGGCTGAGGGGCCGAGAAGAGGAAGGATGTTGGGGAATCGAGCCAGTCGAGTGCCGGAAGGTTTGAGAAGAGGTCTAAGCCGACCAGGAATTTTGTGGCCGTGTCTCAGGCCAGAAGAGAGTATGTGGGGCCGCACCCCAAATGTGACAGGTGCAATTATCATCATCCCCCAGGGACACAGTGCCGGGTGTGCGCTAACTGTAAGCGCCCGGGTCATTTGGCAAGAGATTGCAGAACTGCGCCGAATCTTGTAGCGCCCGTCAACGCGGTTAACCCCGCCGGGAATGCAAGGGCTTGCTTTGAATGTGGGAGCCCCGATCATTACAGGAATATGTGCCCCAGGCTGAATCGGGCACCGGTCAGCAAGGAAACAACCAGCAGCAGGTGTTGGCTATCGCTGGGAATCAAGGCCCGGCTACTCAGGGAAACGCAGCTCGGGGACGTGCATTCGTCATTGGAGCCAATGATGCTCGTCAGGACCCAAATGTTGTCACGGGTACGCACTTACTCAATCATCACTTCGCATCTATATTATTTGATACTGGAGCAGACAATAGTTTCATATCTTCTGAGTTTGTGCAATTACTTGATTTGAGTCCTAGTAGGCTAGAAACTAGCTACTCTGTAGAAATGGCCAATGGTAGGGTTGCTCAGGCCGATGAGATCATTAGGAAGTGTTCGTTGACGCTGGAGGATCATACATTCGACATAGATTTGATACCCTTCGAGTTAGGGAGCTTCGATGTGATTGTGGGTATGGATTGGTTGTCGCAGAATGGAGCAGAGATTGTTTGCCGAGACAAGGTAGTACGTATCCCTATGCCAAACGGGGAAGTACTCAAGGTTCAGGGAGAACGACCGGGTAAGAGCTTAAAGCTTATTTCCTGCATGAAAGCACGCCAGAGTCTACGAAAGCAGTGCTACGCTTTTCTGGCTCATGTAGTTGAAAAGAAAGACGAGGAGAAAAACTGGTGGATATTCCAGTGGTACGGGATTACCCAGAAGTATTCCCAGATGACTTGTCTGGTTTACCTCCTCCACGACAGGTGGAATTCCGTATTGAGTTGGTTCCTGGAGCTACACCGGTAGCGAAAACGCCATATCGACTAGCGCCATCCGAGATGCAAGAGTTGTCTAGTCAATTACAGGAACTACTGGAGAAGGGTTTCATTCGACCAAGTCATTCACCGTGGGGAGCGCCGGTACTATTTGTCAAGAAGAAGACGGATCGTTCCGCATGTGCATCGATTACCGTGAACTGAACAAGTTGACGGTAAAGAACCGATATCCTCTCCCCAGGATCGACGATTTATTTGATCAGCTGCAAGGAGCTTCGTATTTTTCAAAGATCGATCTACGTTCCGGTTATCATCAGCTAAGGGTTTTCGAGGACGACATACCGAAGACTGCGTTCAGGACTCGTTATGGGAATTACGAGTTCTTGGTCATGCCGTTCGGGTTGACTAACGCAACAGCTGTGTTCATGGATCTAATGAATCGGGTGTGCAAACCTTACTTGGATAAGTTCGTGATCGTGTTCATAGACGATATACTTATCTACTCCCGATCAAAAGAGGATCATGTAGAACATCTTCGGGCTATTCTGGAGCTACTACGGGAAGAGAAACTTTTCGCCAAATTCTCAAAGTGTGAATTTTGGCTGCGAGAAGTGAAGTTTTTGGGTCATGTGGTTAATGAGGACGGGATTCACGTAGATCCGGCAAGATCGAAGCGGTGAAGAAGTGGGATACGCCCCAGACGCCATCAGAGATACGGCAATTTTTTAGGATTGGCCGGTTATTATCGTCGCTTCAGCGATTTTTTCAAAGATTGCGCAACCATTGACCCTGCTTACTCAGAAAGACAAGAAGTTTGACTGGGGATATGCACAAGAGCAAGCGTTCCAAACGTTGAAAGAGAAGTTGTGCAACGCGCCGATACTGTCTCTCCCAGACGGAACAGATGATTTTGTGGTTTACTGCGATGCGTCACATCAAGGATTGGGATGTGTATTGATGCAGAAGATAAGGTGATTGCCTACGCTTCGCGACAACTTAAAGTGCACGAAAAGAACTACAAACCACTCATGATCTTGAGTTGGGCGTCGTAGTATTTGCACTCAAAATTTGGAGGCATTATCTGTATGGCACCAAATGCATCATCTTCACCGATCATAAGAGCCTTCAACATATTCTGGATCAGAAGGAACTCAACATGAGGCCAACGCGTTGGGTAGAGCTTCTTAGCGACTACGACTGTGAAATCCGGTATCATCCGGGGAAAGCTAACGTGGTGGCTGATGCCTTAAGCCGTAAAGAACGTGTGAAACCACTACGTGCACGAGCGTTGGGATTGACCATCCAAACCAACTTGAAAGCTCAGATTCAAATTGCACAAGTGAGGCATTGAAAGAAGAGAACCTTGCGGGAGAAGAGTTCCGGGGGTTAGATAAACAGATGATACGCAAGGATGACGGTATTCAGTACTTCATGGATCGCATATGGGTACCTAAATGGGGAGGTGTTCGTACCTTAGTCATGGATGAAGCCCACAAGACGCGATATTCTATTCATCCTGGTGCAGACAAGATGTATCATGATCTTAAGGATCTATACTGGTGGCCAGGCATGAAGAAAGACATTGCCTTATACGTCAGCCAATGCTTGACGTGTTCGAAAGTCAAAGCTGAACATCAAAAGCCATCGGGATTATTACAGCAACCTGAAATTCCCGAGTGGAAATGGGAGAACATAGCTATGGATTTCATTACCAAACTCCCTAGAACAAGCAGCGGTCATGACTCGATATGGGTCATTATTGATCGAATGACGAAATCAGCACATTTCTTGCCATCCGAGAAGATTACAAGATGGATAAGTTGGCGAGATTGTACATCAAAGAGGTCGTGACACGGCACGGGGTGCCGGTGTCAATCATATCCGACCGCGATAGCAGATTCACTTCACGTTTTGGCAGACGCTACAGAAAGCGATGGGTACTCGATTAGACATGAGTACAGCCTATCACCCTCAAACAGATGGCCAAAGTGAACGCACTATACAGACGCTAGAAGACATGTTGAGAGCGTGTGTAATCGATTTTGGAGGTAGCTGGGATGCTCATTTACCGTTGATTGAGTTCTCTTACAACAACAGCTATCATACAAGCATTGGATGTGCTCCATTTGAAGCGTTGTATGGAAGGAAATGCAGATCTCCCGTTTGTTGGGCCGAAATTGGTGAGAGTCAACTGACAGGCCCAGAGATCATCCAAGAACAACAGACAAGATTTTCCAAATCAAAGATCGACTCAAAGCCACGCGAGATCGTCAAAAGAGCTATGCCGACAATCGTCGGAAGCCTCTAGAATTCAATGTTGGGGATCGTGTGTTACTCAAAGTTTCCCCTTGGAAAGGAGTCGTTCGATTCGGAAAGAAAGGGAAGTTAGCCCCAAGATACGTTGGACCATTTGAGATCACTGAAAGGATCGGTCCAGTGGCTTACCGGTTAAGGTTGTCACAAGAGCTTAGCGGTGTACATGATACTTTTCACGTGTCAAACCTCAAGAAATGTTTGGCCGATGAATCCCTTCACGTGCCAATCGAGGAAATCAAGATTGATGACAAGCTTCATTTTGTTGAAGAACCCATTGAGATCATGGATCGAAGGTCAAGCAACTGAAGCGCAGTAGGATACCTATTGTTCGCGTAAGGTGGAATTCAAAACGAGGGCCAGTTTACATGGGAACGTGAAGATCAGATGAAACTCAAATATCCACATCTTTTGAGGATGACACTCTTGGACCTAACTCCAGCTGAATTTCGGGACGAAATTCTCTCAACTGGGGGATACTGTGACATCCGTCACCTTAAGGTCCGTCAATTGACGTGTTTGTCCGTCATCTATTCTATGTTTGGTCATTCCTCATCATTATTTGACTCTTTATGTGGATATCATGTGTGCAATATTATCGTTGTGTGTGCATTCGTTAAAATCGTGTGTGAACCTTAAAAAGACCTTTAAAACTTTCATTTTTGAAAACGTTAAATATATCATTTTATAAATATAATAAATGTTTTAATATAACCATTTCTTAAGTCATAATAACATTAAATGAACTTTTACAAATAATATAAAACACCTAACAAAGTCGTTTTTCAACCGAACAAAATTTGGGAAAACTCGGGGGTTAAGTGCAGGGACTAAACTTGTAATTTTGAAACTTGGGCTGGGTATAAATACCCCTTTTCCAGCCCTAATCTCATTCACCATCTTCTTCATCTTCATCTCCTCTTCACACACAAAATCTCCATTTTAGCACCAAATCCAACCCGAGAGGTCTCGTTTTCTTCGTCTTGACACCGTCTACAGCTTAGACTACCCCTCCTTAGCAGGTAGTTGTCTTTGGTTGTCCATTTTCGAGCCTTTTCACGGCTGTCCAAACTAGGGTTTCGGGTGTTCGGGTTCAACCCGAACACACAAGGTCGTATGGGTGCGTGTGAGGTCTCTTTGCTTGTGTTTTATGCTTGTGTATGTTTGTTGAGTGTTTCTGGAGGTCCTTGTGGTGTAAAACCCGTGTTTAGAGCAGCTCGGGGGCTGCTCCTCCCGACCACAGTCGCGATTCTGCAGATCAGGCGACTGGGTCATCCATGCGATTGAGCCGTGCGACTGAGTGGGTCGTGCGACTGGATCATGCGTCTGAGTCAATCGCGCGACTGAGTTGTGCGACTAGGCATGTCGTGCGACTGAGTTGTGCGACTGAGTGTCTGTGTGCGATTGAGTCATGCGTGCGATTGAGTGTATGCGAATGAGTCATGCGATTGAGTGTTTGTGTGCGATTGAGTCAGGTGACCGACTGAATGTGTGCGAATGAATGTGATTCGCACGACTGGAGTCCAATCGCACGAATGAAGGTTCAGTCGTACGAAAGTAGCTAATTCGCACGATTGAAGGTTGATTCGTGCGCATGGAAGTTGAGTCGTGCGATTGGGTGTTGTGTGGTACGACTGAAGGCCAATCATACGAATGAAGGCTCAATCGTACGAATGAAGCTGATTCGCACGATTGAGGGTTGATTCGCACGAATGGAGGTTGAGTCGTGCGTCTGACCTTGTTATGCGACTGAAATTGTTGTGTTTGACCCCTTGTGCGTGGTGTGAGTATGTCGTGTGGTGTCGAGGTAACACTAGCACAATAATGCCATTGTTTGGCCACAAATATTAAAGTCAACGCGAGAAAGGGCACAGAAACTATTTTGAACAAATTGAACTAACGTTTTACAACGATCAAATTGACTTATAACTATTGACACTTATTCAATGTTTCTTCCATAAACAACGAGACTTTTACTAAAACATCATCATTAGTGGCGACAATGTCTTGTACTTGGATCTACATAAGGTCTAGTACGTGTGTCAGTCTGTGTGTGTTGTGCGTGACCCATCCGATACGACCCGAACCGACCCATCATTATTGCGCGCTATATATATATATCATATCATTAATGCTATACAATAACTGTCAATAGGTGTTTGACTGTTTATTTGCATTCAACATTTGGGATACATCGCTCATACATACTTACCACCTAACAAGTGAGTTTCGTGGCCCCTTTTTACGCTTATACAATATTTCAATCATTTACAAATTGGGGGAAAAGTATGCTTACACAATTTTTATGCTGTACAACTTACATACATTTTACATACAAGGAATCAACGTGATACTGTGTTGCAAGTACTATTTGATACATGCTTGGGTCTGCTGTGTGGTTCTATCTTTGCAACTATTTAATTCCAGTGTGGGAACCGACGGTTAGGTATTGGTAGTACTACTGGGTTGACACCCCCACCCTCGTTCGATGGTATACTAGTTGGTACCATCAGTGGCCAGGAACGGGCCCTTGGGTGAATATATGCCGACAATTTCTTTGTGTACGTCGCTAGGTTTGGTTGCAAAGCTCATGTCATGTGATATTTACTTGTGTAATAACTGTATTCACGGTATTCCGACGCGCTTATTTATTACAGCATCACTTACATTTTTATTACATAAACCTGCGAGCTCACCAACAATTATGTTGACCGTTTTAAGCATATCTTTTCAGGTGATCATGCAAGTCCAGGAATCTAGGTGTGCTGCCTTAGTGGAGACCCTAGGATGCATTTTTGGGACTTAGCTCATGTTTGATAAACAATCTTTTTGAACAATGTTAACGCTTGTAAACAATTATCAACTTTTGAAACTTGTTCCCGGGTTGTGGGAATAACATTTACATTTTCATCATATGTGTATATGTGTTATCATTATCATGTTGCTTATGGCTATGTTGTCGTGAACATTGACTAAACACGACACAAGTCCCCTTGTTGTCGGGTGTCGTCATGACACGCATGTCATCATTTATTTATATTGCTCTCTATCGCTTACCATGTGTTATGACGATCCCGGTCTCGTTACATCCCCGTGTTTCCGCTTTTAGCGGGGGTGTGACAGATTGGTATCAGAGCCATTGGTTATAGAGAATTAGGCAATACGCTTGACCTAGACTATAACCTAGGAACCTTCATGTAGATTTGCATGCTAGGACTCTGTATGCATATTATATCTCGTGTATGTGTTCCTCGCTGCTTGATTTGTTCATCTATTTGTTATGTGATCTTTCTACCCTATGAGAGAGCCCTTGTGCTCACTCTTTTATGGGGATGCTTCTATTGGATCTTCCGTTCCCTCTGCGCGCCGAGTTAGTTATCAGATCCGGGTATTAACCCGAAGAGATCATCACAGATCATGTTATTGCGCTTGACCTTGGACATTGAGATTAACTCTGAGGAGGAATATGTCTGAAACCTCGAAAGATGAGGAAATAGACAACCTCCGCTAGACTAAACGTGATTGTATACATGGACTTGATGGATTATTATGGATATGATGTAAAGGGAAGTCGGATGTCATGTAACCGGATCGGGCATCATTCTCGGTACATCGTGGGTGTGGTGGGAACGCTGCGGGGAACCCTATATATAAACATCACCGGTATACCGAGAATATGCTTGAAATGGGCTGCATGGTGGTCTTGGCTGACCTGAACATGAACATTGGAATTTGATAAGTGGAATACTTGTGTATCTTATGGTGACTAAAGCTGATATGTTACCTCTTTTATGATTAGAACATGCCGCCTCGAAGAGTCACCCGTAGCAGTAGTGGCGGGAGTGAAGCCCCAAGGGGCAGAGGCCGAGGCAGAGGCAGAGCACCAAGAGCAAATGATGCTCCTGCCAGTAACAGTCAAGGAACAGGGAACGCCGACATGGCAGCCCTGATCGCTCAGCAATTGGCCGCGCTGATTCCTACTATCGTGGCCCAAGTGAGCGACGCACTTCAACAACACCACCCTCACGGGGATGGTGGCAACGATGATGGAGCCCAAGGTGGGATAGAAACTGAAACGGGAAACGGAAACCCGACTGGAAACGAGAGCAACCAGGAAACCGGAAATGGTGGTACTGCCGGTATTGAGACTGGAGTGGTTAATGCTCGTCGGGGATGTTCATACAAGGAGTTCGTGGCTTGTAAGCCAAGGGAATTCGACGGGAAAGGTGGGGCGATAGCCCTAACCAGGTGGTTGGAAAAGATGGAGGCAGTGATCGACATCAGTGAGTGCCTCGACAGCCAGAGGATCAAGTATGCTACTTGTTCTCTACAGGGTAAAGCCCTAACCTGGTGGAACACCCAGATTCAAGCACGAGGAAGAGAGTCTGCGATGCAAATGTCGTGGGACGAGTTCAAAGCCTTGATCACCGAGGAATACTGCCCTCTCAACGAGATGCAGAAACTGGAGCATGAGTTCTGGAATCATGCTATGGTGGGGGCAGGGCATGCAGCTTATACTGATCGTTTTCATGAGCTGGCAAGATTGGTTCCGCATCTGGTCACGCCGGAATCAAAGAGGATTGAAAGGTACATTTGGGGACTCGCGCCTCAAATTAGAGCTATGGTCACAGCAGCCGCTCCTCCTACTATTCAGAGCGCAATTCTGAAAGCTGGCGCTTTGACTGACGAGATGGTTAGAACAGGGGTTTTGGGCCGAGGGGCCGAGAAGAGGAAGGATGTTGGGGAATCGAGCCGGTCGAGTGCCGGAAGGTTTGAGAAGAGGTCTAAGCCGACCAGGAATTTTGTGGCCGTGTCTCAGGCCAGAAGAGAGTATGTGGGGCCGCACCCCAAATGTGACAGGTGCAATTATCATCATCCCCCAGGGACACAGTGCCGGGTGTGCGCTAACTGTAAGCGCCCGGGTCATTTGGCAAGAGATTGCAGAACTGCGCCGAATCTTGTAGCACCCGTCAACGCGGTTAACCCCGCCGGGAATGCAAGGGCTTGCTTTGAATGTGGGAGCCCCGATCACTACAGGAATATGTGCCCCAGGCTGAATCGGGCACCGGGTCACAAGGAAACAACCAGCAGCAGGTGTTGGCTATCGCTGGGAATCAAGGCCCGGCTACTCAGGGAAACGCAGCTCGGGGACGTGCATTCGTCATTGGAGCCAATGATGCTCGTCAGGACCCGAATGTTGTCACGGGTACGCACTTACTCAATCATCACTTCGCATCTATATTATTTGATACTGGGCAGACAATAGTTTCATATCTTCTGAGTTTGTGCAATTACTTGATTTGAGTCCTAGTAGGCTAGAAACTAGCTACTCTGTAGAAATGGCCAATGGTAGGGTTGCTCAGGCCGATGAGATCATTAGGAAGTGTTCGTTGACGCTGGAGGATCATACATTCGACATAGATTTGATACCCTTCGAGTTAGGGAGCTTCGATGTGATTGTGGGTATGGATTGGTTGTCGCAGAATGGAGCAGAGATTGTTTGCCGAGACAAGGTAGTACGTATCCCTATGCCAAACGGGGAAGTACTCAAGGTTCAGGGAGAACGACCGGGTAAGAGCTTAAAGCTTATTTCCTGCATGAAAGCACGCCAGAGTCTACGAAAGCAGTGCTACGCTTTTCTGGCTCATGTAGTTGAAAAGAAAGACGAGGAGAGAAACTGGTGGATATTCCAGTGGTACGGGATTACCCAGAAGTATTCCCAGATGACTTGTCTGGTTTACCTCCTCCACGACAGGTGGAATTCCGTATTGAGTTGGTTCCTGGAGCTACACCGGTAGCGAAAACGCCATATCGACTAGCGCCATCCGAGATGCAAGAGTTGTCTAGTCAATTACAGGAACTACTGGAGAAGGGTTTCATTCGACCAAGTCATTCACCGTGGGGAGCGCCGGTACTATTTGTCAAGAAGAAAGACGGATCGTTCCGCATGTGCATCGATTACCGTGAACTGAACAAGTTGACGGTAAAGAACCGATATCCTCTCCCCAGGATCGACGATTTATTTGATCAGCTGCAAGGAGCTTCGTATTTTTCAAAGATCGATCTACGTTCGGTTATCATCAGCTAAGGGTTTTCGAGGACGACATACCGAAGACTGCGTTCAGGACTCGTTATGGGCATTACGAGTTCTTGGTCATGCCGTTCGGGTTGACTAACGCACCAGCTGTGTTCATGGATCTAATGAATCGGGTGTGCAAACCTTACTTGGATAAGTTCGTGATCGTGTTCATAGACGATATACTTATCTACTCCCGATCAAAAGAGGATCATGTAGAACATCTTCGGGCTATTCTGGAGCTACTACGGGAAGAGAAACTTTTCGCCAAATTCTCAAAGTGTGAATTTTGGCTGCGAGAAGTGAAGTTTTTGGGTCATGTGGTTAACGAGGACGGGATTCACGTAGATCCCGGCAAGATCGAAGCGGTGAAGAAGTGGGATACGCCCCAGACGCCATCAGAGATACGGCAATTTTTAGGATTGGCCGGTTATTATCGTCGCTTCATAGCGAATTTTTCAAAGATTGCGCAACCATTGACCCTGCTTACTCAGAAAGACAAGAAGTTTGACTGGGGATATGCACAAGAGCAAGCGTTCCAAACGTTGAAAGAGAAGTTGTGCAACGCGCCGATACTGTCTCTCCCAGACGGAACAGATGATTTTGTGGTTTACTGCGATGCATCACATCAAGGATTGGGATGTGTATTGATGCAGAAAGATAAGGTGATTGCCTACGCTTCGCGACAACTTAAAGTGCACGAAAAGAACTACACCACTCATGATCTTGAGTTGGGCGCCGTAGTATTTGCACTCAAAATTTGGAGGCATTATCTGTATGGCACCAAATGCATCATCTTCACCGATCATAAGAGCCTTCAACATATTCTGGATCAGAAGGAACTCAACATGCGCACGGCGTTGGGTAGAGCTTCTTAGCGACTACGATTGTGAAATCCGGTATCATCCGGGGAAAGCTAACGTGGTGGCTGATGCCTTAAGCCGTAAAGAACGTGTGAAACCACTACGTGCACGAGCGTTGGGATTGACCATCCAAACCAACTTGAAAGCTCAGATTCAAATTGCACAAAGTGAGGCATTGAAAGAAGAGAACCTTGCGGGAGAAGAGTTACGGGGGTTGGATAAACAGATGATACTCAAGGATGACGGTATTCAGTACTTCATGGATCGCATATGGGTACCCAAATGGGGAGGTGTTCGTACCTTAGTCATGGATGAAGCCCACAAGACGCGATATTCTATTCATCCTGGTGCAGACAAGATGTATCATGATCTTAAGGATCTATACTGGTGGCCAGGCATGAAGAAAGACATTGCCTTATACGTCAGCCAATGCTTGACGTGTTCGAAAGTCAAAGCTGAACATCAAAAGCCATCGGGATTATTACAGCAACCTGAAATTCCCGAGTGGAAATGGGAGAACATAGCTATGGATTTCATTACCAAACTCCCTAGAACAAGCAGCGGTCATGACTCGATATGGGTCATTATTGATCGAATGACGAAATCAGCACATTTCTTGCCATCCGAGAAGATTACAAGATGGATAAGTTGGCGAGATTGTACATCAAAGAGGTCGTGACACGGCACGGGGTGCCGGTGTCAATCATATCCGACCGCGATAGCAGATTCACTTCACGCTTTTGGCAGACGCTACAGAAAGCGATGGGTACTCGATTAGACATGAGTACAGCCTATCACCCTCAAACAGATGGCCAAAGTGAACGCACTATACAGACGCTAGAAGACATGTTGAGAGCGTGTGTAATCGATTTTGGAGGTAGCTGGGATGCTCATTTACCGTTGATTGAGTTCTCTTACAACAACAGCTATCATACAAGCATTAGATGTGCTCCATTTGAAGCGTTGTATGGAAGGAAATGCAGATCTCCCGTTTGTTGGGCCGAAATTGGTGAGAGTCAACTGACAGGCCCAGAGATCATCCAAGAAACAACAGACAAGATTTTCCAAATCAAAGATCGACTCAAAGCCACGCGAGATCGTCAAAAGAGCTATGCCGACAATCGTCGGAAGCCTCTAGAATTCAATGTTGGGGATCGTGTGTTACTCAAAGTTTCCCCTTGGAAAGGAGTCGTTCGATTCGGAAAGAAAGGGAAGTTAGCCCCAAGATACGTTGGACCATTTGAGATCACTGAAAGGATCGGTCCAGTGGCTTACCGGTTAAGGTTGTCACAAGAGCTTAGCGGTGTACACGATACTTTTCACGTGTCAAACCTCAAGAAATGTTTGGCCGATGAATCCCTTCACGTGCCAATCGAGGAAATCAAGATTGATGACAAGCTTCATTTTGTTGAAGAACCCATTGAGGTCATGGATCGAATGGTCAAGCAACTGAAGCGCAGTAGGATACCTATTGTTCGCGTAAGGTGGAATTCAAAACGAGGGCCAGCGTTTACATGGGAACGTGAAGATCAGATGAAACTCAAATATCCACATCTTTTTGAGGATGACACTCTTGGACCTAACTCCAGCTGAATTTCGGGACGAAATTCTCTCAACTGGGGGATACTGTGACATCCGTCACCTTAAGGTCCGTCAATTGACGTGTTTGTCCGTCATCTATTCTGTGTTTAGTCATTCCTCATCATTATTTGACTCTTTATGTGGATATCATGTGTGCTTACTTATCGTTGTGTGTGCATTCGCTAAAGATCGTGTGTGAACTTTAAAAAGACCTTTAAAACTCTCATTTTTGAAAACGTTAAATAGATCATTTTATAAATATAATAAATGTTTTAATATAACCATTTCTTAAGTCATAATAACATTAAATGAACTTTTACAAATAATATAAAACACCTAACAAAGTCGTTTTTCAACCGAACAAAATTTGGGAAAACTCGGGGGTTAAGTGCAGGGACTAAACTTGTAATTTTGTAAACTTGGGCTGGGTATAAATACCCCTTTTCCAGCCCTAATCTCACGTTCACCATCTTCTTCATCTTCATCTCCTCTTCACACACAAAATCTCCATTTTAGCACCAAATCCAACCCGAGAGGTCTTGTTTTCTTCGTCTTGACACCGTCTACAGCTTAGACTACCCCTCCTTAGCAGGTAGTTGTCTTTGGTTGTCCATTTTCGAGCCTTTTCACGGCTGTCCAAACTAGGGTTTCGGGTGTTCGGGTTCAACCCGAACACACAAGGTCGTATGGGTGCGTGTGAGGTCTCTTTGCTTGTGTTTTATGCTTGTGTATGTTTGTTGAGTGTTTCTGGAGGTCCTTGTGGTGTAAAACCCGTGTTTAGAGCAGCTCAGGAGCTGCTCCTCCCGACCACAGTCGCGATTCTGCAGATCAGGCGACTGGGTCATCCATGCGATTGAGCCGTGCGACTGAGTGGGTCGTGCGACTGGATCATGCGTCTGAGTCAATCGTGCGACTGAGTTGTGCGACTAGGCATGTCGTGCGACTGAGTTGTGCGACTGAGTGTCTGTGTGCGATTGAGTCATGCGTGCGATTGAGTGTATGCGAATGAGTCATGCGATTGAGTGTTTGTGTGCGATTGAGTCAGGTGACCGACTGAATGTGTGCGAATGAATGTGATTCGCACGACTGGAGTCCAATCGCACGAATGAAGGTTCAGTCGTACGAAAGTAGCTAATTCGCACGATTGAAGGTTGATTCGTGCGCATGGAAGTTGAGTCGTGCGATTGGGTGTTGTGTGGTACGACTGAAGGCCAATCATACGAATGAAGGCTCAATCGTACGAATGAAGCTGATTCGCACGATTGAGGGTTGATTCGCACGAATGGAGGTTGAGTCGTGCGTCTGACCTTGTTATGCGACCGAAATTGTTGTGTTTGACCCCTTGTGCGTGGTGTGAGTATGTCGTGTGGTGTCGAGGTAACACTAACACAATTATGCCATTGTTTGGCCACAAATATTAAAGTCAACGCGAGAAAGGGCACAGAAACTATTTTGAACAAATTGAACTAACGTTTTACAATGATCAAATTGACTTATAACTATTGACACTTATTCAATGTTTCTTCCATAAACAACGAGACTTTTACTAAAACATCATCATTAATGGCGACAATGTCTTGTACTTGGATCTACATAAGGTCTAGTACGTGTGTCAGTCTGTGTGTGTTGTGCGTGACCCATCCGATACGACCCGAACCGACCCATCATTATTGCGCGCTTATATATATATATATATCATATCATTAATGCTATACAATAACTGTCAATAGGTGTTTGACTGTTTATTTGCATTCAACATTTGGGATACATCGCTCATACATACTTACCACCTAACAAGTGAGTTTCGTGGCCCCTTTTTACGCTTATACAATATTTCAATCATTTACAAATTGGGGGAAAAGTATGCTTACACAATTTTTATGCTGTACAACTTACATACATTTTACATACAAGGAATCAACGTGATACTGTGTTGCAAGTACTTTTTGATACATGCTTGGGTCTGCTGTGTGGTTCTATCTTTGCAACTATTTAATTCCAGTGTGGGAACCGACGGTTAGGTATTGGTAGTACTACTGGATTGACACCCCCACCCTCGTTCGATGGTATACTAGTTGGTACCATCAGTGGCCAGGAACGGGCCCTTGGGTGAATATATGCCGACAATTTCTTTGTGTACGTCGCTAGGTTTGGTTGCAAAGCTCATGTCATGTGATATTTACTTGTGTAATAACTGTATTCACGGTATTCCGACGCGCTTATTTATTACAGCATCACTTACATTTTTATTACATAAACCTGCGAGCTCACCAACAATTATGTTGACCGTTTTAAGCATATCTTTTCAGGTGATCATGCAAGTCCAGGAATCTAGGTGTGCTGCCTTAGTGGAGACCCTAGGATGCATTTTTGGGACTTAGCTCATGTTTGATAAACAATCTTTTTGAACAATGTTAACGCTTGTAAACAATTATCAACTTTTGTAACTTGTTCCCGGGTTGTGGGAAATAACATTTACATTTTCATCATATGTGTATATGTGTTATCATTATCATGTTGCTTATGGCTATGTTGTCGTGAACATTGACTAAACACGACACAAGTCCCCTTGTTGTCGGGTGTCGTCATGACACGCATGTCTTCATTTATTTATATTGCTCTCTATTGCTTACCATGTGTTATGACGATCCCGGTCTCGTTACATCCCCGTGTTTCCGCTTTTAGCGGGGGTGTGACAACCACCAGTAGCAAAAGTGGTGCTTGGTATGTATGGTCATTTAACAACAGAGTCCCACATCCTGGAGTCTTGAGACTTGATGAAGCCTTCTATTCTTTGACACCAAGTATCAAAGTGATGCGGGCCCAAGTGTGGATGAGCAAGCTTTAGCCTTTTTGGAGGCCCAAGATCGCTTATCCAAGGGGGCTTCACTAAAATGGCCATAACTTGGGCTAGAAGTCTCCGTAGGCGGTTTGGGTCATTGTTTCGGCCCAAAAACGGCTTATTTTAGGAGTTATTTCAATTTTTGTCTTATTTTTACATTTTGTTGGACTTTGCTTTTGGCCCAGTTTTCGGCCCGTTTATGTTTTGTGGCCCATTCGAATTTTGTTTTGTTTATTTATATGATTGTAAGAGATGGGAGGATTATTGTTGAAGTTATATAAAAATCTGTTTTTTCTCTCTATCACTGTGTGTGTTAATGATCAACCCTGATTATCGGTATTCTTTGTGAATCAACGATAGTTAGAAGAATTGTTCCTGGTATTCTCGTTGAATCAACAGGTCAATTATCTATCTCTCTGTTTCCGACTGCATCACAAAGTCTTCACAAGTGATCAGTGGAGACTTTGTCATAGTCCTAGTTTCCATATTAGCTTTGGTAATAGTTGCCATTTGAGTTGTTAAGTATTTTATGTGTGTGAGGGATCTTAAGATGGTGAGATCTTATATCAAGAGCCTGGAATGCTCTGTTACCAAATGCAGGACCGGTGAAGGGTATGCAATTACAACATAACAACACAATGAGGAGAGTTCATTAGAACACTTAACAGATCAAATAGGGAACTGGTTAACTTATGTGAAAGATGCTAAGAACACAAGTAAAAATGAGACAAAACAAGATAGCTAACAACACAAATATTTGGTTTTCAAGAATGTTGTATGTTGCTTCTCAAGTTTGTTTACAAATATTACAAAGCATACATTGGAAAGTTACAAGTACTTGAGATATTATATACTACACCTACAGCCGGCCATACTTTGAAGGCCAGCTGGATACATAAGACTAGACAACAAAATCAAATGTAGAGTCAAAAGGCAGATTGCCTTTTGACTAGTGACTATGACATGCCATAGCTCACATCCTAATATATTAAAAAAAGGATAAAAGTACATAAAGTAGAAAGCAAAGACTCAAGACCTCAATGTACAGTTATCAAAAACATAAACCTTTTCACCAACTCATGTAAGTTGGTGACTAAACAGAGTTGCAGCGGAAAGGTGGTCCAGCTTTATGGTAAAGTACATCAGATAAAAGCATGTCTCTAAAAGTCTTCAGAAAAAATCTGTCTTCACTCTTTGGCTTCGGAAGACTTTGTCTTTGAAGCTTCGGAAGACTTCACTTTTTGGCTTCGGAAGATATTGGTCTTGGCTTCGGAAGATTTTACACTTAGAATATTTCTAATGCAGGGTGTAAAACTTCCGAAGCATTTCTACTTCTGTTCTTCAGTGCATGCATGCAGAGAGACTTTGGATGTTTTGATTGCATCAGACTTATAGGAATCCTTACAACTACCGATACACTCTTTAAGCCTCGTGAGAAACCAGGTCCAAGACTCCCCGCTCTCGGTTTTCCCAACACCATATACAATTGGTAGAATTTGATTGTTATCCATTGATATTGCCAGAAACATAGTACCCAAATATTTACCTTTTATCAAAGGCCGCAAATGTCTCACAAAACTTTGAATCAAATTAAATTAAATAAAATAGTATAAATACTAATATTATATAATGATTTATAATTTTAGAAAAACATAACAAAAATAGTAACCGCAGCACCAATAGCCACAAAAACATTTTTAAAACGACCAATTTCATATGTTGCAATGTGGGTCAGTGTACCGGGGTTTGGCTTCGTCTGATTATAACAATAAATAAATAGTTCTTTAAATGACTTCTTGACCCATTTAGAAGTTCAAGAGCATAATTTTTTTCCCTCCAAGCTTGTTGATAAGATAAATCAACTTTATAATGTAACCTAAAATCATTCATAATTTCTTTACCACAGTATATTCGTTCATTGTCTTTAAGTTGATCTTTAATAATATGACCAACAACCTTTTTGTTTGCCTGATTAATATTGGGATAAGTCTGCGTTCTCGAACAAGTATAAATACAATTAAAATATCTAACCTGAAAAATGTTTAAACTTTCAAACGCATATGCTCTAATAAGCTAGTTGCAGTCTTTGTTTTGACATGCTGCTTCAAATCTTTTCTTTGATGATCGCTCGACTTTTAACTCAAAACAATGAATAACACATGTTTTACATAGTTTCAGTTGCAGATCATCTTTAGTATAAAAACATTGCTCTTCTTTCACATTTGAAGATGTTGACTTATAACTTTTAAGTTCATTATCAATAGGATCTGACAAAGACTCAGGCAATGTACGAAAATCTATAACCGGAACTTGGTACTCATAACCTTCATCTAGGGGTGTGCATGGTCGGTTTGGTTCTGTTTTAGCCTAAAACCGAAACCAAAAACCGATATTTTGGTTTCTAGGTTTTTAAAACCATTCAGTTTAGGTTTTTTCGGTTTTTAGTTTTCGGTTTCATGTCGGTTTCGCTTTTTTCGGTTTTACCATTTAGGCTTAAAGTTTTTAAAGAAGAATTGGTTCAAAGTAATAATTTAAACTAAAAACTTTGAGCTAATATCAATTTGTTGATATTTGAATAAAGTGTACATATTCTTACAATTACTTGATATTAAAATAAATTACAATTCATGAAATACAATAACAAAAAATTGAATAAAACATTTTAATCTACAAATTCAAACAAAAAAATTTCAGATTATTATTCTTAAAACTTAAATATTAAAAAAAAGTTGGATAACTTAAGTTAAATAAGTAACTAATGGCTAATCATGTTTATAAGTGTATAAATACACCTATAAATACACAAGTTCGGTTTGTATGGTTTCGGTTCAGCTTTTGGTTTTTGTTACAAGAAAAAACAAAACAAAACCAAAAAAATCGGTTTTTAAAAACCATCAAAGCAAACCGTTGGTTTCTTATTGGTTTTGGTTTTTTTGGTTCGGTTTCATCAGTATTTTTTGTTACGGTTCAGTTATTATGGTTTCTTGCTCACCCCTACCTTCATCCACAAGTGTAGTAAATTTAAAATTTTTAATATCATCATTTAAATCAAAGTTTTCTTTTTTCAAATCATAATTTTCTTTCATTACAGCGCTACTACCAACATCATCCTACTCAATAACATATAATGTAGAAGTATGATTTGGATCATTAGCAACATGATTTATAAACAATCATTATGATTCAATATGTCAATTAAATGAGTGTATGTAGACATTTTATAACATAATCTTATATGTTTTTGAAATTCAAATATATTAAAGACAAAATGCTTCGATTTCTGAAATGAAATATTGACCGATAGAGAGATAACATGTTTATTATGTCGAACTATTATAGAAACATACTCTTCGACTTTATTATTAAACTTCCATTTTTCACCGCTACATATAACAATGTTAACAGACATGATTGAAGGTTTGTGATTGATATTTTGTAAGAAATAAGATGGATGAAATGTTTGTGAAGATTTAAATGCGATGTTTGAATATTATATATAGATACCATACATTAATTATGGTAGTTAGTATATTAATTATAAAAATAGAATTAGATAAGAGAATTAAAAAATTTATATATTTTTTGAATGGTAGTCGGGTGATATGTATCGCTAACCGGCAAGATTATGCCTTTTACAACAGTGGCGATACGTCGGCTATACGAGCACCCTCACATATCGTCGGCCGAAAAACTTAATATTTGGTTTTTCTAAAATTCTGGTGATATTATACCATGCACTGTCGATAGAGGGATATATTAACAATTTTTTAAAGGCGATACAGTGGCGACACCACATGCATATGTATCGTCAGGCAGTATTTTATGGCAATACCACATGCATAAGTATCGTCGGGAGGAAATATTAGGACACTTGGCCATTCATGATTGGTCTCATAATTTGAAAATCTGGTGGGTCAAAGGATATTATTAAAAACCAGATTGGTCAGTGGGTAATCTGGTAATTTTTTCTAATATAAATACATGTAATAAGATGTGTAAAGTTACTTTTAGAAATATTAACAATTTTTCCTTGGTAAATCTCAATTTTTGTTTTGTAACTACTTACGAGAATTATTCTTTTCATGGATTCTCTAAATACTACTCAGCTCAACTATATCACCCGTCAATTTTAAGTTAACACCCTTACAAACCCTAATCAAGATTTTATTTCATTTATTCATAGTAAGACGTAATTTTAATAATAATGTCATTTCATGCTAGCAAGAATTCATGACATGCATTATGTGATTTCAAGGACTTATCATCATGTGTCTAGTCATTTAAGCAAACATGAACATTGATGATTGGCTAAAACAAAGAATTTGAGTTATAGCAAGTGATATCCATGCATGATTCTATACATATGCAAGCAAAGCTCAATCATGATCTTTTATATATATATATATATATATATATATATATATGTGTGTGTGTGTGTGTGTGTGTGTGTGCGCGCGCGCGCGCGCGCGTGCGTGCGTGTGAATATATATTGTCTAAATCCATGCATGGTTTCATACATGCCTACTCTGCACACATGTAAATAATTATTACCCATGACAATTAATACAACAAAGTTGAAATCTTGTAGATACCTAACTCGAAGTCATATAAAATCATAAATTCAAAGCTTAAAAGCCCGGTTCCTTGTATCCTATCTGAAACTCATTCCTAACACCAAGATATAAGATATTAATCACCAATATGTAGGTAAAATATCCCTAAACAAACTAGCTAATAAAACCGTCTAATATCACAACAAAAACCGTCACCTAGGACTCAAAGAAGAAAGAAACAATGTTGTTTTTCTAGCCACTATACCCCTTCATGCTAATTCTTACAATCAAACAATTTCAATCTCCTTCTTTTCCCACCTACATCCAAGCCCAAAGGAGAAAGGAGCATACATGCTTTTCACATCACTATACACACCTTTCGTATAAGTGATTCAATCCTTGCAAACTTTCTAAATCCAAAGCAATCTTAAAGTGAACAAATTAAGCTCAAGACTTGTTGGTGACTTTCAAGCTTATACACGACCTTTTCTAATTATTTCTATATCCTTCTCCTTGCTTGCCTAAGGTGAGCATCTAGATCATAATCTTATATGTACCGCATGATGTGTTCATGCCCTTAATCAAGTTAAACTATCAAACTAGGAACTAGAAATCATAAAAGATGTTGTTTTATATACTTTAAGATTTAGTTTATGTATTAAATCTGGAACTTTGGCCATACATTTCGAGTTCCCTAGTGCCAAGACTTATTCAAAATATTATAAAGTTAAAAACATGCTAATATCCAAAGGGTGTTATAGGGTTAAACTCCAAATAAAATGCAAAAGGTGATTAGATAAACTGGACAGTTTCTGGCAGTTGATATGTTGTGTTCAAGAGGCTGTAACTCGACTTATGTAGGTGCAAATGAAATGGTTGTTCATCCTAGAATTAAGTTTGGAATGTCCATTTTCCAACCCCATTGGTCTCATGATTTTTGGAGAAGTATTACCCATTCAAAAGATGTAGATATTATAAAGTGTTAATTCTGGATTTTTGACAGATTTGGTAGGTCAGAAAGATGGACGTGTAACTTACCCATAAAGGACCCAAATGAGTTATTCTTTCATTTTAAGCTTATTATTTTGTGTTAGGTTTATATTAATATAAGCACCAGTCATGAAAATTGGTTATCACCCCCTTAATAAAGCTGATTTCCAGACATCTCTTGATAAGTGTTGCCCTAACCCTTGTTGGCATATTAAATGTTTTAGGTCCCCTATACTTGAATATAGAACATGAACCATATCCTTTTGGAAACCTACAACATAGAAATATAAGTGGTAGAAGTTCTAGAATTTATAGAAATTTTTTAGACCATGAAAATAGGTTGCAAACAATGACCAAAGCTTCGTCTTTTCCGTATAACACTTACACCTGTGTAAAGTGGACTTTTGAGACCATTTAGTAAAATAATACGTACACACTGAAATTATAAGAGTTATACACTTGATTTATACATATAAAGTGCTTATAAAGTGTTTTTATTTAATTATGGTAGTTAATCATATTCTCGAGAGTCTAAATAAATAATCAACGGTTTCACATGTCTAACTAGTAAGGAACCATTTAAAAAAGTAACTTTGTGGGTGAGTTATGCATGACCATCTAGGGTTAGTATTCATGACCTTACAAGTCTTATGAAATTATAGGACGTCATTAGGTCATTATAGTAATAGACGCTTGCTAGTACTTTTACTATATTACTAGGTGAGTTTCATGGTTCCTTTTTACTGATTTATATATTGGGGGGGGGGGGGGGGGGGAATGCTCGAGATACAATTATGATAACGAGAATCAATCTTATTGAGTTTACATTCATCACTTATCAAAGTCCCCATCAGTGACCACTAAAACCATTATCTTGAGAAGCCATGAATATATAAATAGTCCTCTTAGGTTTGACGCCCCCATTCCTTGCGTTGATCGTGCCAACAAATCCATGAATGAACGTATGTTATTCAATTGTATCAGTTACTCATAGTTTGTAATAAAACTTGGGTGGGGGCATTTAAGAATTGTCCGGTTTGGTTATAGGCTCATGCTACAATAATATTAATTGTTGATCATTGCTAGACAACAATTATATCAACTCTATAACTTGATTATCATGTTCAAATATTTTCATGCCACCCATGTATTATTTCAACAGTGTTAATAAAACCTGTGAACTCCCCGGCCATGTGTTGATATTAAACATGATTTTCAGGGAATTAAATCATGTGACTTTTTAAGTTTGAACATGTATATCATCTTAGGAAGAATGCATCTTTTGGGGATTTCAGCTTAAAGCTTCTAGTTTAGGCTTTAGATTCAAATCCTAATTATGACCATTAAGACAATATGTTGTTTGTAAAGTAGTTTATTATTTTCAAGTTTTAATCAAGTAGATGTTTGTGATAATCAATGACTATGGTGAACCCATGAACATTGCACCTTGTGTTACCACTTAGCGGGGTTTTGATAGGATTGGTATCATAACGGGTAAGTATAGCGAACTAGGTTGAACAAAAACAATAAAAACCTAGACTATAATAGTAGTTCTTGAATAGGTTCATGCATCATTGTTTTCACTTACATGATCCTTATTATATATGAAATTATAGATATGTGTCACAACTATTCCGTACGTACTACCTATTCACGTTGAGGACGATGAGGTGATTATCGTGAAGATTATTGAGGACAACGTGCCTCACATGCTTTTGAGTGTTCCGAGGAGGAGGCTTTAGAGGACCAGCCAAGTGGTTTATCTTTGTCATTAAACATTGTACAGACTTCTGAGCTCGAGGAGACCCATGCGATCAAAGAGGGGTCTCTAAGGGTTAGGATACGTTTTGATACAAAACGATAAAGTGAGCGCATACGCATAATGAAAAGGGTTATGTCGTGCTTGACCTTGAATTGGGAGCCGTAGTATTTGCTCTTAAGATTTGGAGGCATTACCTATACAAAACAAAATCCAACATTTTCATCGATCAGAAAAGCCTACAACATAAATTTGACCAAAAAGAACTGAATATGAGACAAGCCGATGGGTGGAGCTTCTAAATAATTATGATTATTAGATTAAATATCACCCGGGAAAAGCTAGTGTGGTGACAGATGCACTCAGTAAAAAAAGAGCTAAGACTCTCAAAGTGCTTGCATTAGAAATGATCATTCAAACGAGCCTTACCGCTCAAATTCGTGAAGCACAATAGGAAGCTCTAAAGCCTGAGAATGCGCAAGGAAAGTCCTTTACGAGGTATGAACAAACAATTTGTAGCCAAATTCGACAAGACCTAGTATTTCATGGATAGAATCCAGGAACTGAGTATCAAGAATTTACGAAAGTTGATAATGGATAAAGCCGATAGATCTAAGTCTTCGATTTAACTTGGCATCGATAAGATGTATCAAGATCTTAATAAACATTATTGGTGGCCAGGCATGAAAGGAAAAATTGCTATTAGTTCCAATTTCTTACTACTTGTTCCAGTTATGATGGGAGCAAAAATCCTTTCAGTTTCTTGCTTCTTGTTTAATTGATTTTCAGATTTCTTACCAAACCATTTCCTTTTATCATTTATTTTCTTCTCACCAAAACCCTCATCATTCTTCTTTCCTGAATTGCCCTTCACGAGAGTCCCTACTCAAATAACTTCATCAGTCACACTATATGTCAATGTCACAACACTCTGAATAATGGTTGGCTTTGATGAAGTAACAAGGCTTTGGATTTATGGCGTAAGTATCCAAATTTATACTTTTTAATTCTTTTGAATTCTAGTGTCACAAGATAAGTGACTAGGTGAGCTCCAACCATAGACAGGTTCCAAAATTCATGTTCTAGCTTTTGTAGCTCATAATACTCTTTTAACATCTTCAATTGCTCTAAAGTCATATGCAACCTTTCTACTTAAAGTCTGTACCTGAAGATTCGATTATGTCAAAACCTCATACAGATATAAACACGTGGCATACTTGACTTTACAATCATCTGCATAATCGTCTCTCTAAAATAGGCTCTATTTTCTCAATCTCTCTCATCACTCCAACTGCTCCTCCTAGTTTATTTTTTATGATGTGATCTTTACTATTACTGCACCTTGCTAGCTTTATTGGTCACGTTATTGTCGCCGTTCCGGTAAAGTACTAAACTTTTTGGGTATTAAAAACTTATGGCTTATTGCAATCACGAAAGGATCGATTGATAATTTTAAGTATGCAGATACAGATCATGTCAAACTATAACGCACCGCATAGACTATCATACACACACTGACAAATAATCATATGATGAGGATAAAATTTGAAATTCCAAAAATACAATAAACACCTGAAATAGCAGCAAATTTCTGTAAGTTCTATGGAAGTTTGAACATAGTTTAAATCCTAACATTACTGGTGGCACTACACATTGGCCATTATCTCCCCCCTACAGTTAGCGTGTTCCAATTGCAAAAGAAAAAAGAAAAAAAGTAGACTCAGGATGCAAAGTAGCGCATGCCCCAAGCTCTGCCAAAACTTGGGAGACCACCTCAGAGAAGAGAGGAGATATAACATCTCTGTGGAACTTTAGTAACCACCAGTTTCCTGTCGCTCATCATGCAAAAGCCGATAAGATGTTCTTCTTAAGGGTGAACTCGTCAGCCTTTAGAGGGCTAATCGACTGCAAAAACAATGGGAGGAAAAATGATCAGAAAATATGAGATGCTTCATTTCAAAGTTGGAGCTACGATTTTGTAAATATACTAACACGTACAAATAGAGATGTAAGTATATGTGTGTGTACTTGCAAATATATATATGCATCCATGTGTATACAAGAATAATGGTTCGACATGGAACATGACATGAACCTAGCAAACTATACAAACTAAACTCGTACGAAAATGGAATATAAAACTGGTATGAAAAACCTACTATTAAGTATTGCAATAAAAAATATATTAAGATACGACAAAATACTTTACGTTTGATATAACTTGGTATTTGATAAAATTTATATTGAAATGCAGGTTACAAAAGTAAACAAAATTATGTATTTTGATTATGTTATATATTAAATAATACAAATTATTAAATAAAAACTAAGCTATATATAAAACCAAAGTTAGAAAGAAAGAGAAGGGAAAAAAAAAAGATTTGGTGATTGCATATGTGATATTAGGAAGATTTCAAGGGATTTGAACCCGGTGCGTTACCAGCCCCAGTTACCTTACTCTTAAAGATACGATGCTTCTAAAAAAAGTTCAAGCATCATCGTATCATCAAAGACAGTTGTATCATTGATGATGACTAATGTTGTAATTTCCAGTAATAAGCATCAAATGTACCAAAAAATATATATATCTGTGCTTATACAGTATTGATCACATGGTGAATAACTAAGGGGAGACATTGAATTTTACCTTGGCAAGCATACGTTCCAGACGTTGGATCTCATTCTTTGCATAATCACCACCTTTGCTCAGACTACTCTTGGCAGCTTTCACGTATATCTTGCCATATCTAAAGTTCACATTAAAAACCACATGTCAAATGGGTTCACACACTACAAAAGCACAAGTTATGCAAAATAATCATAAGAATGTATAAAACGAGCTGAATAAACAGACAACCTAGCAGCAGAACCAGTGAGCTTTTCGACCTCCTCTTCAATCTTAGCATATACTGCTTTCTTGTCATCATCACCCGCACTCACAAACTCTTTCACTAAGCTATCCAATTCTTTAATTATACCAGCCTGCATTTATGCAAAAAAATTATTAGTTTTATAATAGAACTGTCATTTTTTATTAAAGCTCAACGTCTAAGCTAGGGCACTAACAGTGGATGTGAGTTGCCCTTTCGCGTCACGGCTAGTACCACACTTCTCATTAATAAATGTCACAAAACTATCAATGTCACGTCCGCCTTCATAGTCTTCACCATCTTTGTTGTTCTTTGGGAAGAATTTGATTGTTGGATAACCACTCACACCATACCTACAATATCCAATTATATTAAGTGACAAAAGTTAATCAAAATGAACAATGGTTTTGTTTCTTAGTTATATAGCATGACTTTCATGGCTACACAAGCCAGAGTTATTGTGTAGCTTACTTTTCTGCGAGATCTTTATGATTGTCAGCATCAAGATTGGCAATAACTACATCTTCCTCATTTTTGAATGCAGCTGCGAGACTTTCATAAGTCTGCGAGAATAAAGAGACAATTAGTATACTGTTTCGTAGAATTAGAGTTCAGTAAACAGGTTAATATTAAGAGCTCAGATGCATACGGGAGCAAGGCTCTTGCAATGCCCACACCTGTAACATGAGACAAAATTGTAAAATGTAAGTCACTGATAAACAATAAACTGGTATGGATGACCCTAAAGAGCTTCAATACCATAGTTTATGAATACAAAGTTCTTAACCATTATGATATTTAGGAATAGAATAGAAAATAAATCTAAACTGAACATGACTGACCAGGGTGCATAGAACTCGACCAACACATCCTTTTTGCCATCCAATACAACTTCATCAAAGTTGTCAGAATTTAGCACCACCACACTTGAGGGAACTGCAGCTACCTTTACATTGGTCCCTGAAAGTGGAACAATATAGTAATTAACTTCATATGTGTACCCAGAGAACTACCATGGGTATCTTATGGCTGATGAAGTGATGATAGCTAAAAGAGATGTTAAAGAAACCAAAAAAGAAGAGGGGGTGGGGGTGGGGAATAAATTGTATATGTATATGTGTGCAGTTGTATGTATGGAGTATATAATATCCCAATTCATTTAACTACAATCTTCTCTATGAATAGATACCAAATACAAAGTATGAAAACAAGAGGAAAGAAAGAAAATAGAAAATCAACAATAAAATGAATACTGTAACCCAATACCTCCTTCCTGATTTACAAACTCAACAAGTGCTTCAGCGGTGCGACCCCCTTCATACCTAAGGAAATATTTGAGCTTCTGTTAGTAAAATTAGAAAAGTGATTTATAAGACAGGTAAAGAGCGCACAAAAGAACCATGTAACAACAACACTTACTTTTTGGGTTCCAAAGATCCCTTAGGAAACCATTGGATGGTGGGGTAACCAGAAACTCCATATTTGGTACAAACACTCTTATGCTCATCACAGTCCACCTGACAACACAGACAGCATAAAGATACAATAGCATCACCAGCCATAAGGAGGATAGACAATATAGATTGGAAAGTAACAAAAAAACATCTCTCGCCATCAAGTTCATAATGTTAACTAATACTGATATCTAAATGCAGCATATAATATTGTTAAAGGAACAAGCTGAATATAACATCGAACATGACAAAAGCCGAACATACTGCATACAAGACTGAAAGTCCTTTTACAGAAAAACTCACAAGCAGATTTGCCTCACTGTACAGTATGAGTTATACATAAACCCCCTTGAGCCTGATGGAGTTCAAAGTATAACACATTTTTACTGTTGTGGGAGGATAAACTTGGCTTACCCAGTTCCACATGCTGGGAAAGCCACTCTAGTGAAAATTGTGAATGCATTATACACTTTCAGACAAATCAAAGTTGAAAAAATAAACCAATATAAAACTCATGAGTGGTTTAAATAAAACTAAGATTTTAAAATACAGATAACCAAGAAATATACAACCATCATATGATTCTCCACTCAAAACAGAAAACAAAGCAAAGTTACAGAAAATTTTTGTTAGCAAATTAGAATCACTGGAAAACTTATATTCCAAGACTTCAAAGTTTTACCTTTCCGATCAAAACAGATTTGGATTTTTTGAAGCTGGCACCAAGTTTCTCATATTCAGGAGCGAGCTTTTTACAGTGCCCACACCTGTCACAGAAAACGAGTCAAAATCCAGTGTTATATGCTATTCACATGTCATATATGAAAATTTCAACAAACATTTCAAGAAAGGAAATATAAAATCATTTACAGAACCCTTGTCTACAATTAACCCATTAAAGTGTTTCAGATTAGTGAGATTTTTAAAGCTGCTCAAGACTATTCACAACAAAAGCTATATATCTCTACATCAATACAACAATTCATTTAGCTTATTAACAAAAATTATCCAACCCTATATCTATAAAGTTCATTTAGGTTTCTCTTACCACCCTTAGCTACTAAGATTTTCAGAATCACACAGAAAGAACCACACGTATTTCCAACAAAATCACCTCTAATACTTCATATACCAAGTGATCCAACACCCTAAGTTTGTGAAACAAGCTTATGGTAAAAACATAACAAACATAACCAAACTAGATCCATAATTATCACAACAACAAGCTAAAGTTACCTAACAGCTGTTTCTCTCTGTCCTGACACAATCACATCAATTTCATTTAAACTTCCAAAAACACAAGTTAGGTAACTTGCTAGCACAAATCAAACAGTTTACACGAATCAGTCAGCCTAGCCTCTAAAATCACCTCAAATCACTCAACCTTACACAGATCTAGATCGACCACACAGCGATCACAAAAAAACGATAAAACCAAATCAAATTAAATCATTCTCCTAAACAGTAGATTCAAAATTCGAAACCAGAATCAAATTGACAAATTCCATCCCCAAACACACTACAACGAGCTGCGAAACCACTACAAACCGAATCACAAAGCAGCTGAATCAATAATACCACAATTTCAACAATAACAAACAATCAAACCAATCAGATCGAAACAAAAACAGTAAACAATACGATCTAATGAGCTGAATTACCAAGGCGCGTAGAACTCGACGAGAGCGCCGCGATCTTGACCGACCTCCTTCTCGAAGTTTTCTTCAGTGAGAACAACGACGTCGGCGACGGCCGGCGATGCGAAGAAGAAGAAGATCGCTAGGGTTGCGACGGTGAAACAGATCGATGATCTCAACATGTTGTTGTTGTTGTTAGATGATTGTTGAAATGAATTGTGGATTGTAGGGTTTAGATGTGGTGGATTTAAAGTGGGTGTGGGTTGAGACTGAGTCTGTTCTACGTTAAGGTTTAGGATCCCCTTTGACTTTTCTGTTAGTCAATATCTTTCTATTCAAGAAATTTAACAGCTTCCAGAAAAAATTAATTAAAGTATGATGAAAAATGAAATTACATCTGTAGGTTGTTTTAATTGGACACGGTTAAAAAGTCTAGAAAGATCGATCATGTTTGAATAAATTTTGGTCCGAATTATATATATATACAGTCTTTGACCTAACTAAATCAACCTAGTTGACTTTATCAACCACGTAAAAAAAATTCTTTGTAAAAAACTGGATCGCGCTACACGCTCGGCATAGGTGCGGTGAAAAATATATAGGATTGGTTTTAACTACTTGTACATTAGTATTTACCCTGTAAAAATTTGATGTCGAAACAACGCTAAAAATAAGTATATTTATAAATGTTAGGTTCAATTTTAAAGGAAAAAAATTCTAGAAAGATTAAATATATAAATAACAGGAAAATATAAAAGAAGAAATATAGAAGGGGGGAAAGATGAATAAAATGTAGAGACGTAAGTGTTAGATTTCAGGGTTTAGTGTAAATTGGTTCAAAAAATAACTTATTGATATTTCTTGCCAATATGATAATTTTATAAAAGTTTAGTGATAAAAATATATATTGGCTAAAAACATAAGTTGATTAGATTGTAAGGGGTGTGAGTGTAACTTAATTAAAGAAAAGATAAAATAAAATAAGTTTATTAACATGTAGGGGGTGTAAGTATTAAAAAAATGATAAAAAGCCAAAAAAAAATATGCATTAAACACTTATGCCTTATGTTTTAATGTCCGATAGGATCTTTACATTTCATGAGTTATAATGTCTTTTTCATGGTTAATAACTTTAATATCATATATTATGTTGAAGCCATCACAAATAGATAAAAAGCCTATCAACTATAAGTTATGTTTATTGGTTTTAAAATATAAAATTAAAATAACAGTCAAAAACTAAGAATCAGCATTTATCGGTAATTCATTGCTAAGTCCTCTAATAGGGGTTCAGATTACTCTATCACCCAAGACAAATGTGTCCATGGGTGATATTCGTTTGTTTAGTAATAAAATGTCAACTTTTTTTTCTTAATGATACGTAAATTTTTTTCAAGACTTTCACTGCCTATTTGATATTAAAAGATTTTATAGAACCATTTGAGTTATAATAAAACAAATTTATTATTCAAAGGTATATAAAATATGAGTGCTACATGCCCTCGTGCAACTAAACCAAAAGTACATAAAACAAACTTAACTGAATCACGCATACACGAATATACACTCAAAGATTGTGAGGACTAATAAAAGAGGTTCTAAAAGAATGACCAATGTTATATAAGAAGTTGGGATGGAAGGTATTGGTTATTTTTTTTAATCAATTTACAAAAATATTTATTATATTGCTAATTTTAATTTTAAACTACATGTAAGTTGCTAGAATGTTTCACATTATTAAATCTCTGGTTTAGAAATCTTATACTATACAAGTTGAATAGTACACGAATTGAATAATGAAATAATTAAATTATTAATTATTAATTAATAATTAAGATTTGTAAATTGTAAAATATTTTTTGAGATATAATATGATTGATGTTACGTATAAACTATAATAACATTTTTTTAAGTTTCGTTTAAACATCTTTTTTTAGAAGAATTGTTTTCTAAACATTTTGATCAAAAATAATTTTTTTAAATGTCATTTTTGATAAAAAGTTTGTTGCATTAGAAAACTTTCATATTTTATGATAGACTTTCTCAAAGCACAAGAGAAGAAAGTAAAGTTAGTTCCCTTAAAATTCAAAGATCACTCTGTTGAATGCCTTGCTCTCAAAAGAACCACAACTCAAGCTCCCTCGGTGCCATCTATTGGATCAGAAAAGATCACTTCTCAAACTTCTTAAAGTTCAAAGAAAGTTGATAAAGAATCTAAGAGGTATGGATTAGCAGCTCAATTTGAACAAAGAGTATTCAATTTTAATGGAGTAATAAAGTGGAGCTTGAGTGTAGTTTCTCTATCTCTGGCTGAGATGAAAAGATTAGTAGAGTTGAAGAAGAAGAGGAGGAGTGGGAGGAGGAGGATGAGGAGGAGGAGTAAGAGGAGATAGAGGAGAGAAAAATACAAAAAGTCAGGAAGGAGATTGATGATAAGCAATAGATGAAACAACACTTAAAGTACTATAATTTCTCTAGAAAAATGAAGACGGACTACTGAATATAGGAAAAAGAATAAACAAGCCGCATCTGCTAAAGCTATTGTGTCTACCGAACCACCACCCTCGGTCACACCTACACATACTCCATCATCTGAATCCCAACCACCACCTGCTTTACAATAATCAACTTCAACAACAAATCCTAGTGCTGAAAAGTTCCAAGCTTTGGTCCAACAATCAACCCAAGAAGATTTACTTCTCAAATCATATTTTGATGTTTGAATTGATGAAAAAAATCCAACCACTACAGCTTACCTGATCAAAAAATACTTAAGTAATCCAGATCAAGTTTTTAAGAAAAGTCAACAAGTTCACATCACCGATTGGGGCTATGATTTGAAGTCTGACAACTACTATGCTTGGTAGATACAAATCTATAGTATCCATTCTAAAGATGAAGATTGGTCAAAGAGTTGAGGCAGAACCAAACAGGGATGGTGAAAAAGATGTCCTGCATGTTACTCAATTAGATATTTATGATCCAATTGTAGCATGGAATTTTGAGTCCTACACAAGTTCTTTATATCTAACACTCACTTGTGCTGGAAAACTCAAAGTAAGTGAATTTGATCTGCTTAGAATTTCTTGGCACATGAGAGATCTGTTGAGCATCCTTCTTGACAATCCTATAAGAGATGCTAAGGGATACATGTATAAACGGATTTTGAAGAATATGTTAGGTTTATCAAAAAGCATAAGTTTTGATAGCTATTTGAACTCTAAGTGTTGATAGTATCTGCAGATAAGTCAAAATCTTGAAGAATATTCTACATGCTAAAGACTACATGTGATGACTTATCTACTTAATTACTATGAACCGGCACTATGCTGATCCACTGTATATTAGAGGATGTGCTGATTCACTACTTTTGTAGACAAAGATGTTAGTGTTGAAGATTGTATTGTAGCCAATTACATTACATATTCATGGTATGTCATAATGTGTAGATCAATGGCTGTAACATGCCACTAATACTAAAACTATAAAAGATGGTCAAGATTTGTTCTAATGTTTAGCTTTAATAGTATAAATACATCACTCTTGTATAGTTATGAGGTTAGTTGTTTTGCCCACCTATATTCATGTTATTGCATGTTGTAATCGACTAAGATAATTAAATGATTACTTTGAAGAATTCCTTTGTGTTATTTCATTCAATTATTTCTGCTTATGTGTTTGTTAGTAAGTAGTTAATAGAGATTCTGCATCTATTATCTGCTAATCTACAGAAAGTATTGTTTAACCGATCCAACACCAGCAATGAAACGAATTTTTAATGTTATAGTTCACAAAACACAGATTAATTTAATGGTGTTTGATTACTTGGAGAAATAATCATTATCTAGATGTTTATTGAAATAATATAGTAACACGATTTGAAGTTTAATCGTTAATGTTTATGGGTTTATTGAGTTAAACGTTAATTAATAAGAAACAAAGTTGTTGATAATTAAATATTAATTAACCAAGGGAGTTAAATGTTATTTTTAACTGTAACGCCCGAAAATTTTCTTTGAAGCCGACGAAATAAGAAAAAGAAATAAAGTTCAAAGTCGAGGGACCAAACTCGCCAACGAGAGAAACTTCGATGAATGGGAGTATAAAAGGGGGAAGACACCCCACCCTTCTCATTTTTCAGCCAAGAGAGGAGAGGAGAAGAAAAGGAGAAAAAGAGGAGAAAAGTTTGGTTCGGGTGGATTCGAGCGTGGAAATCGACGTGTAGCGGGTCAAATCGAAGCTCTACTCGACGGGATCGTTAAGGTGAGTTCTAGGACCCTTCTTTTACACGTTTTCAACTGATTTTGGGGCTGGAACACATCTGAAAACCCGTTTTCGAGTTTTTGGGTGTAAACCCGTTTTTATGCATGTGTGTATGTGTATGATGCGTTTGAGGCTTGATTTCTTGTTTGCTTATGCTTGAATGAGGTCGTGGTATGTTTCCCTAAGGTTTAGAATGGTTGATTTGAGCTTAAAAGAGGTTTGGAAGAGGTTGGAGGCTGAAACCCGTCGGCTGTAGTCGGGATGAACTGCATTCTGCATCAGCTAGGGCTAGGCGACCGACTAGAGGGCGATTGGAGGCCATTCGGCCGATTGGCGTGCGACTGAGGTCCATGCGCACGATTGCCATGCGACTGAGGTCCATACGCATGATGGTCATGCGACTGAAGTTCATGTGCCTGTGAGGAATGCGATTGAAGGAGTGTGCGACTGAGGTTCATTCACATAAAGGATATGTGTAACACCCGGAAATTTATTATTTTGAAGCCGGCGAAGAAAGAAAAGAAATAAAGTCCAAAGTCGAGGGACCAAACTCGCCAACGAAGAAAAGTTGGGAAATGTGGTGGTATGTGTAGGGAGAGGGCAGCCCACTCTCCCCGCACACACAAAAATTCAGCTCACAAGGAAGAGGAGAGGGGAAAAGAAGAGAAAAAGAAGAAAAAGTGGTGTTTCGGGTGATTCGGGTGTCCAAACTCGTTGTGTAGCAAGCCAAATCGAAGCCCTTGTCGTTGTGCTCGTTTGTGTGAGTTCTAGGACCCCACTTTTACTTGTTTTCAACTGATTTTGGGGCTGGAAAATGTTCAAAACCCGTTTTTATAAGTGTGTGTGTTTGACCCATTTGGGTGTGATGTGTATGATGTGTTTAGAGTATGATTTCGGGCTTGTGTGTGCTTGTATGGTGTTATGGTATGCATTCCTAAGGTCCAGGAGGGTTAATTTAGGCTTAGAATGGGTTTGGATGAGCTTGGAGGCCGAAAATGACAGATTGGGTTCGGGATGAACTCCATTCTGCATCAGCTAGGGCTAGGCGACCGAATGAAGGCCATACGGCCGAATGAGGGCGATTGAGGGTCATTCGCACGATTGGGATTCATTCGCACGATTGAGGGTTCAATCGCACGACTAAGGTTTCAGTCGCATGACTGGGAGTCCAGTCGCATGGGGATTGTACGACTGAGGGTTCAGTCGCATAGATGCTTAGTCGCATGAGTCCATTCGCACGAGGTCAGTCGCATAGGTGCCCATTCGCAGTAATCCCACTCGCACAAGGTCCATACGCACGATTGAATGTTCATTCGCATAGATGTCCATCCGCATAAGTCCAGTCGCATGATGTTCAGTCGCATGGAGGCCATGCGACTGAAAAGTGTTCATACGCCCGAATAGGGCTGTTGCACTCGAAGGAATGTGTAGTTTGACTTCTGGCCTTCGGGGAAAGGTGCAGATGTAAGTTTGATGTAAAGTAACCCATAAGAGCATGTAAGAGAACGGTTATGGCCTTAGAGAGCATGTAGGGCATGATGATGATGATGATGATGATGATGTTGCATGTTTATGCATATTATGAATGTATGATGTTGCCCTGTATGATGTTGATAAATGTGTATGATATGTTCCTTATTATGATGTATGCTTATCTTTCTTGTGGCTTTACATGTCATGCTAATGAATGAATGAATGAATGAAGTATTATGTAATGTAAAGCGAAAGATAATGAAAGAGGAACATGAAGTAAGAATGCATGCATTAACGAATGATGAATGAACGAAAGAAAGGCTTGCAAGCATATATATTGGGGTGAGCGACTTTGTGTTGCAAAAGACTCGGATGAAGTGCAATCATTTAGATTGCCTATGAGGTGAGCAACCTTGTCGTTGCAAAAGACTCGAGTAAGTGCTATCGTGATGTTGCCTTGGGGTGAGCAACCTTGTTGTTGCAAAAGACTCGGATAGCTTGCTATCGTGATGGGCAATTGGGGTGAGCAACCTTAGGGGTGCAAAAGACTCGGATAGCGTGCAATCATTGAGATTGCCATTGAGGTGAGCGACCATGTTGTCGCAAAAGACTCGGAAGAAAGAATGAACGAAAAGAACGGAAGATAATGAATGAGATGAAAGATAATAATGATATTATCTGTGTGTATGTATATTGAATGATCGCATGATAAAAGGAACGGTTTCAATGAAAGTAAAGTATATTTATTTTATTAAAACTAGAACTCACTCAGCAACGCTGACTTTTATTACATTTTCCAGTTGGCAGGTAAATGATTGCTGAGGATGGCACGGCGAGGCTACTCGGCTCTTTTGGGATGGCATCCAATTATATAGCTTTTGGTGATGTAATGCAAACATGAATTTTGTAACCGGATAATGATGTATTATTTGGCAAAAGTAATTATAATGAAACGTGATGTCATTTTTGAATGTTTCCGCTGCAATGATTTCTTAATGTAATGTAATTATATGTTTTATGTGCGATGAATGACCAACTGTAAGCGTCCCGGGAACGGGGCCTTACAAGTTGGTATCAGAGCCAAAGTTTAAGTGAAATGGGTAAATTTTCAAAATAAACCTTAACTTAAACTGAGAATGGGACGGAAAGGGAATGGGATGCCAAACTGAGTAGCTGCGTGCCATCAGGTATTTTCTTAAAGTTAACCGGTTTATGTGCGCATGGTATATGTTATGTGTTGTATGTAGATTTGAATACTGATGTAGTCAGGACAGGTAATGCTTGGGGTATGAAGAGTAAAGTAAGTGGCTAATCACAACTGGCCACTGTAATTAGGGACTTACTATACTTGACATAAACTGAGTTATTTCCTTGAATGACCGTGTTGGTGTTTGAATCTTTCAGTGTGTTAGAGAATGGCTGGTGGTAGATCTTCTAGAGCTTCTAGAGGTGGAGGCCGTGATGGCCCTATTACTGAACCACGCCCTAAAAGAGGAAGGTCTAGAGCTGAGAAAGAGGTTCCTGCAGAACCTGAGACTCCTCATCCAGAAGCTGGGGATAAGAGTGCGAACTTAAGGGCCTCGGTAAAGGAGGCTGTTGTCGAGGAAGTACATCAGGTCATGCAGACAATCTTACCGTCTGTGGTGACCGAAGTCATCAAGGCTGTGAAGGAAGGGGAAAGGAAGGAGAGGAACCGGGCCTCGAGGGAGCAACCGGAGCCTGAAACGATCTTCTCCGATAATGAGGAGGAAGAGGAAGAGGAGCCTGTGCGGGAGGTGGCACGAGGCTGTAACTACGGGGTGTTTATGAGATGCAAGCCCCCTACTTTTGACGGTAATGGCAATGCTGCCGCTGCTCACCGATGGGTGAGAGAAATGGAGGCTGTTCTCGACATCAGCGAGTGCCGGGAAGATCAAAAAGTAAAGTTTGCCACCCACTCCTTTGTGGACTCGGCACTATGCTGGTGGGACAACATTGTCCAAGCGGAGGGTAATCGGGCGATCGGGAGAATGAGGTGTCCCGAACTGAAGAAGATGGTGATCGAGGAGTTTTGTCCTCATCGGGAAATGGATAAGGTTGAAAGGGAGTTTCTGCAACTGGATGCGGGAACCATGACACACCAACAGTACACCACGAAGTTCAACGAGATGGCACGTCTGGTGCCGGATCAAGTGACGCCTCTGTCCCGAAAGATCAAGAGGTATATACAGGGTTTGCCAGCGGATATTCGCAGGCACATGATCGCCGCCCAGCCGAGCACGTTTAGGTCGGCGGTGGATTTAGCGGGAAGATTGTATGATGAGAGGACGGTGGTGGTGACTGATGGTGGCAGGAAGAGCGGTGGTGATCGGAACTGGCAGGGAAAGAGTTTTGGTCGGGGTAATGCCTCAACGGGTAATAAGAAGGCACGGGTGGATGATCGCCGTGTGGGCATGTCAAGTGCGGGATCGAGAAGGTGTGGTAAATGTGGACGGGAGCACAGCGGGGAGTGCAGGTTTGGGCCGAACTTGTGCTTCAGGTGTGGAAAGGCGGGACACATGGCAAAGGACTGTCGTGCGGTCCGATGCTTTAACTGTGGTGAAGAGGGTCACATGCTCAAAGATTGTAAGAAGCCGAGGGCTGAGAGTTCAGGGGCAAAGAGGACGGGAGGTGATGGACCGAGGGCGAGCGCCAGGGCATTTACCATGACACAGGAGGAAGCTAGAACGGACCCTGATGTCGTGTCCGGTACGTTTCTGGTGAACCAAACTTTAGCTTCTGTGTTATTTGATTCTGGTGCAAGTAAAAGTTTTATTTCTGCTGCTTTCTGTGCTAAGCTGTCTGTTAGTAGTAGATGTGTTGATGCGCCCTTCGATGTAGAAACTGCCATAGGTGAGCCTACCAGGATTTCTGAGATGATAGAGAATTGTGATGTGGAGCTCGAGGGTCATAAGTTTCCTGTTAGACCGTTTGTGATGGCCTTAGGTGGTTTTGATTTGGTTCTTGGGATGGATTGGTTAGCGGACTTCGAGGCGAACATTGTGTGTCGCAAGAAGATGATTCGGTTGTTGGCGCCTGACGGTACTTCAGTGATGGTATATGGTGATCGGGTTACTACGATTCCGAAGGTGATCTCGATGGCGGTGGCGGGAAAGTGTATGAGGCGTGGATGTAGTGCCTACTTGGCCTATGTAAAGGATGTGGATACGCCAACACCACAACTAGCTGATGTACCGGTTGTGTGTGACTTTCCAGATGTGTTCCCAGAAGACTTATCAGGAGTGCCACCTGACAGAGAGATTGAGTTTCAGATTGATCTGATACCGGGTGCCCAACCTGTCGCCAAGGCACCGTATCGGTTGGCTCCGACCGAGATGAAAGAATTGATGGAGCAGTTGCAAGAGCTGCTTGATAAGGGGTTCATTAGACCGAGTATCTCTCCTTGGGGTGCTCCGGTCCTGTTCGTAAAGAAGAAGGACGGTAGTATGAGGATGTGCATCGACTACCGCGAACTAAACAAGTTGACAGTGAAGAACCGATACCCCTTACCGAGGATAGATGATTTGTTCGATCAGCTCCAGGGTGCCAGTTGGTTTTCAAGGATAGATCTTTGATCTGGTTACCATCAGTTGAGGGTGAAGGAGCAAGATATTCCTAAAACAGCTTTCCATACGCGCTATGGTCACTACGAGTTTCTTGTCATGTCTTTTGGCTTGACCAACGCGCCAGCTGCTTTTATGGATTTGATGAACCGTGTGTGTCGGCCTATGTTGGATAAATCAGTGATTGTGTTTATTGATGATATCCTGATTTACTCGAGGAGCGAAGCAGAGCATGCCGGTCACATTCGGGAAGTTCTAGAGACGTTAAGAAGGGAGAAGTTGTATGCTAAATTCTCCAAGTGCGCGTTCTGGTTGCGCGAAGTTCAGTTCTTGGGTCACGTGGTGAATCCTGATGGGATAATGGTGGACCCGGTGAAAGTGGAGGCGGTTATGCAATGGAAGTCACCAAAGACGCCATCCGAGATTCGTAGCTTCTTGGGTTTGGCGGGTTACTATAGAAGGTTCATCCAAGACTTCTCTAAGATTGCTTCTCCACTAACCAAGTTGACCCGAAAAGATGTAAGGTTTGTATGGGGTCAGGCTCAAGAGAAGGCGTTTGAAGAATTGAAGGCGAGATTGACTCAAGCTCCTGTTCTGTCGTTACCCGATGGAAGCGAAGATATGGTGGTTTACTCCGATGCTTCTTACTCGGGGTTGGGATGTGTGTTAATGCAGAGAGGAAAGGTTATAGCCTATGCATCCCGACAGTTGAAGGTTCATGAGGTCAATTATCCTACTCATGACTTGGAGCTGGCAGCCGTGGTCTTTGCATTAAAGATTTGGAGGCACTACCTCTACGGGACGAAGTGCACCATATTCACTGACCACAAGAGTCTGAAGTACTTCTTTGAGCAGAAGGATTTGAACATGAGGCAGAGGCGGTGGTTGGAACTTATAAAGGATTATGATTGTGAGATCCACTACCATCCGGGCAAGGCCAACGTGGTGGCTGATGCCCTTAGCCGGAAAGAGAGGCCCGAGCCGATTCGGGTGAAAGCCTATCAATTGATCATGACCTCCGATGTGATGAAGCAGGTTAAAGAGTTTCAAGATGAGGCAATGAAGGAAGATCATCTTAACTCTGAAAGAATTAGAGGTCTGGCTGGGGAATTGGGTGAAAACACGCTCGGTGTTAGAACCCGATTCGATCGTGTGTGGATTCCTCGTTTTGGGGATCTACGGGGGAAGATAATGGATGAAGCTCACAAGACTCGGTACTCCATTCATCCTGGTGCCACGAAGATGTACCATGACATGAAGAAAGATTATTGGTGGCCGGGTATGAAGCGCGATGTGGTGGAGTATGTGAGTAAGTGCCTTACTTGCTTACAGGTGAAGGCCGAGCATCAAAAGCCGTATGGGAAGATACAACCTCTGGATATACCGGAATGGAAGTGGGAGCACATCACCATGGATTTCATTACAAAGCTGCCGCGTACCCCGAAAGGGTACGATGCCATATGGGTGATAGTTGATCGTTTGACGAAGAGTGCTCACTTCCTACCGATTCGCGAGACATATTCATCTGAGAGGTTGTCTGACCTGTTCATCAAAGAGATTGTGACTCGTCATGGTGTGCCGGTGTCTATTGTGTCGGATCGCGACACTCGATTTACATCTAAATTCTGGAAGAAGTTCCACGATGCTATGGGGACGAGGTTACATATTAGCACGGCTTATCATCCCCAGACTGATGGTCAGTCAGAAAGGACCATTCAGACGCTGGAAGACATGCTTCGGGCATGTGTGATCGATTCTGGTGGAAGTTGGGATGACCACCTACCGTTAGCCGAATTCTCATACAACAACAGTTATCATGCCAGCATTGGTATGCCCCCATATGAGATGCTATACGGTAGGAGATGCAGAACGCCCGTTTGTTGGGGTGACATTGGTCAGAAGGAATTGGGGAGCGTCGAGGTAATCGAGGCTACGACTGAGAAGCTTGAGAAGATCAAAGCCTTCATGACGGCAGCCAAAGACAGACAGAAGTCGTATGCTGATAAACGACGCAGACCGATTGAGTTCCAGGTGGGTGACCGGGTTATGTTGAAGGTCTCACCTTGGAAGGGTATCATTCGTTTCCGAAAGCGGGGCAAGTTGAGTCCCAGGTATATAGGCCATTTCCGAATCATTGCTCGAGTAGGTGAGGTGGCCTATAGACTGGAGTTGCCAGATGAGTTAAGTGGAATTCACCCGACATTCCATGTATCTCATCTAAGGAAGTGCTTAGCAGATGAAGATATGATTGTCCCATTGGAAGATATCGAAGTAGATGAACGGCTCAATTATGTGGAGCAACCAGTGGCAATCATCGACCGAAAGGAGAAAAGGCTAAGGAATAAAGTGGTTCCTCTTGTGCGTGTACAGTGGAAGCACAGGAAGGGATCCGAGTCAACGTTGGAGACCGAGGAAGAGATGAGACAGCATTATCCACGTTTGTTTGAGGAATAGCAGATTTTGGGGACGAAACCTATTTAAGGGGGGTGGACTTGTAACACCCGGAAATTTATTATTTTGAAGCCGGCGAAGAAAGAAAAGAAATAAAGTCCAAAGTCGAGGGACCAAACTCGCCAACGAAGAAAAGTTGGGAAATGTGGTGGTATGTGTAGGGAGAGGGCAGCCCACTCTCCCCACACACACAAAAATTCAGCTCACAAGGAAGAGGAGAGGGGAAAAGAAGAGAAAAAGAAGAAAAAGTGGTGTTTCGGGTGATTCGGGTGTCCAAACTCGTTGTGTAGCAAGCCAAATCGAAGCCCTTGTCGTTGTGCTCGTTTGTGTGAGTTCTAGGACCCCACTTTTACTTGTTTTCAACTGATTTTGGGGCTGGAAAATGTTCAAAACCCGTTTTTATAAGTGTGTGTGTTTGACCCATTTGGGTGTGATGTGTATGATGTGTTTAGAGTATGATTTCGGGCTTGTGTGTGCTTGTATGGTGTTATGGTATGCATTCCTAAGGTCCAGGAGGGTTAATTTAGGCTTAGAATGGGTTTGGATGAGCTTGGAGGCCGAAAATGGCAGATTGGGTTCGGGATGAACTCCATTCTGCATCAGCTAGGCCTAGGCGACCGAATGAAGGCCATACGGCCGAATGAGGGCGATTGAGGGTCATTCGCACGATTGGGATTCATTCGCACGATTGAGGGTTCAATCGCACGACTAAGGTTTCAGTCGCACGACTGGGAGTCCAGTCGCATGGGGATTGTACGACTGAGGGTTCAGTCGCATAGATGCTTAGTCGCATGAGTCCATTCGCACGAGGTCAGTCGCATAGGTGCCCATTCGTAGTAATCCCACTCGCACAAGGTCCATACGCACGATCGAATGTTCATTCGCATAGATGTCCATCCGCATAAGTCCAGTCGCATGATGTTCAGTCGCATGGAGGCCATGCGACTGAAAAGTGTTCATACGCCCGAATACGGCTGTTGCACTCGAAGGAATGTGTAGTTTGACTTCTGGCCTTCGGGGAAAGGTGCAGATGTAAGTTTGATGTAAAGTAACCCATAAGAGCATGTAAAAGAACGGTTATGGCCTTAGAGAGCATGTAGGGCATGATGATGATGATGATGATGATGATGTTGCATGTTTATGCATATTATGAATGTATGATGTTGCCCTGTATGATGTTGATAAATGTGTATGATATGTTCCTTATTATGATGTATGCTTATCTTTCTTGTGGCTTTACATGTCATGCTAATGAATGAATGAATGAATGAAGTATTATGTAATGTAAAGCGAAAGATAATGAAAGAGGAACATGAAGTAAGAATGCATGCATTAACGAATGATGAATGAACGAAAGAAAGGCTTGCAAGCATATATATTGGGCTGAGCGACTTTGTGTTGCAAAAGACTCGGATGAAGTGCAATCATTTAGATTGCCTATGAGGTGAGCAACCTTGTCGTTGCAAAAGACTCGAGTAAGTGCTATCGTGATGTTGCCTTGGGGTGAGCAACCTTGTTGTTGCAAAAGACTCGGATAGCTTGCTATCGTGATGGGCAATTGGGGTGAGCAACCTTAGGGGTGCAAAAGACTCGGATAGCGTGCAATCATTGAGATTGCCATTGAGGTGAGCGACCATGTTGCCGCAAAAGACTCGGAAGACAAAATGAACGAAAAGAACGGAAGATAATGAATGAGATGAAAGATAATAATGATATTATCTGTGTGTATGTATATTGAATGATCGCATGATAAAAGGAACGGTTTCAATGAAAGTAAAGTATATTTATTTTATAAAACTAGAACTCACTCAGCAACGCTGACTTTTATTACATTTTCCAGTTGGCAGGTAAATGATTGCTGAGGATGGCACGGCGAGGCTACTCGGCTCTTTTGGGATGGCATCCAATTATATAGCTTTTGGTGATGTAATGCAAACATGAATTTTGTAACCGGATAATGATGTATTATTTGGCAAAAGTAATTATAATGAAACGTGATGTCATTTTTGAATGTTTCCGCTGCAATTTAATGTAATGTAATTATATGTTTTATGTGCGATGAATGACCAACTGTAAGCGTCCCGGGAACGGGGCCTTACAATATGCGACTGAAATCCATGCGCCTGGAGGCCATGCGACTGAGGTTCATTCGCACGAAGGGTATGCGACTGAAGCCCATACGCCTGAAGTCATGCGACTGAAGGCCATACGCATGAAAGTTATGCGATTGAGAGTCCATTCGCATAGATGTCCATTCGCCCATAGTCCATTCGCATAGGGTCCATTCGCCTGATGTCCATTCGCCTAAGTGTTCAGTCGCCTAGAAGGCCATGCGACTGGAGGGTGTCCATACACCCAACTAGGATTCATACGCCCTAGAGAACAACGGTTTATCTTATGATCTTCGAGGGAAGGTGCAGTTATGGGTTTTTGACTCGGGAGGTTCCCGTAGGCTCATGTAAGTTGACTTTCGAGGTCATAGTCGTTATGTTGGGCATGTAGACGATGATGATATGTATGACGTTATGTGTGATGTTAGGCATGGCGATGCGTGTGATGCATAGTATGTATGATGTGTGTGATATGATGCATGATTGATGCGTATGTATGATGATGTTGTACGTTTATGTTTATGTTAGGTTCCTTATTATGTATGTTTATCTTTCCAAGGCTTTGCGTCGAACGTTAATGAATGAAATGAAAGTATTATGTAATGTAAAGTGGAAGTTAATGAAAAGAGGAACGTAATGAATGAATGCATGCATTAATGAATGAATGAATGAACGAATGAAAGGCTTGCAAGCATATGTATGAGGTGAGCGACTTTGTGTCGCAACAGACTCGAAAGAGGTCCTTGTCGCGTACTCTGGTACTGTGTAAGTCTCCGGACATGAGTCCGGGGTTTGTGTACAGGCCCCGGCACAGTATCAGTCTTCGGACATGAGTCGGGGGTATTGCATGAGACAGGATCCGGATGAATGAGAAGAGGATCGCGTACTCCGGTACTGTGTCAGTCTTCGGACATGAGTCGGGGGTTTGTGTACAGGCCCCGCCACAGTATCAGTCTTCGGACATGAGTCGGGAGTAATGCGTGAGACTGAGATGAGATGAAAGAGAAACGAATTGCGTACTCCGATGCTGTGTCAGTCTTCGGACATGAGTCGGGGGTTTGTGTACAGACCCCGGCACAGTACCAGTCTTCGGACATGAGTCGGGAGTATGGCGTGAGTTGATGAATGAGAAAGGTAATGATGGAAAGAACGAATGTATGAAATGAACGTTAACGAAATATCCTAATAATGTATGAAATGGGATCCTTGTCATTCGACCTCAGTAATCGTGGCTGAGTGCCACGAAGAGGGTAAATTCTGACCGGATCTAGAACGGTATGAACGGGTCATTGTCATTCGACCTCAGTAATCGTGGCTGAGTGCCATGAAGAGGGTAAAGCCTGACAGGATCTAGAAAGAAGTGAAAGATAATAATGTATGATGAATGATGATTGTAATGAACGAATGATGAAGATAATAATGATATATCTATGTGTACGTATGATGTGTGATCGCATGTATGTAACGAATGTTTTTATAAAGAAAGTAAAGAACAGTTTTATGAAATAAAAGTAAGTTTTATTATAAAACTAGAACTCATTCAGCAACGCTGACTTTGATGTGTTTCCAGTTGGCAGGTATGTTGCTGAGGATGGCACGGGGCGGCTATTCAGCTTATTTTGATGGCATCCAATATTTATTATAAGGCTTTTGTAATGAAATTTAACATGAATTTGTAATATGATAATGAAGTATTGTTTGCAAAAGCTATTATATTTAAATGAGATATTGTTTAAAATGTTTTTCCGCTGCGACGTTTTTTATGAAAGATGACGAAAATTATGTTTTGAGTGCGATGAAGGACCAGCTGTAAGCGTCCCGGGAACGGGGCCTTACAAGTTGGTATCAGAGCCAAAGTTTAAGTGAATTGGGTAAATATTTTCAAAAACCTAATCTTAAACTGAGAATGGGACGGAAGGGGAAGGGATGCCAATCTGAGTAGCTGCGTGCCATCAGGTATTTTCGTAATGATAACCGGTATTGTATACGTATGTTATGTGGTTTATGTGTTGCTGGTAGATTTAGATACTGATGTAGTCAGGACAGGTAATGCTTGGAGTATGAAGAGTAAAGTAAGTGGCTAATCATAACTGGCCACTGTAATTAGGGACTTACTATACTTGACATAAACTGAGTTGTTCCTTGAATGACCGTGTTAGTGTTTGAATCTTTCAGTGTGTTTAGAGAATGGCCGGTGGTAGTCTTCTAAAGCTTCTCGTGGTGGAGGTGGTGGTGGACGTGGTGCTGAACCACGGGTCACAAGAGGAAGACCCAGAGTTGAAAAGGTGGTTCATGAGGAACCCGAGACCCCTCATCCTGAGGGCGGTGATGAGAATGCTAATCAGAGGGCCTCGATGAGAGAGGCGGTCATGGAGGAAGTGCATCAGGTCTTGCAGACGATCCTACCGTCTGTAGTAACGGAAGTGATAAAGACTGTTACAGATGAGGAGAGAAAGGAAAGGGGTAGACCTTCGGACGAAAGGAGATGGCCCGAGACTGAAGCGGTTCTCTCTGATGACGAAGAGGAAGAATAAGAGGAAGAGCCTGCGCCGGAGGTGGCACGAGGCTGTAACTATGGGGAGTTTCAACGATGCAAGCCCCCTACTTTTGATGGCAATGGCACTACTGCTGCTGCTCACACAATGGGTGAGGGAAATGGAAGCTGTTTTAAATATCAGCGAGTGCCGAGAAGATCAGAAAGTAAAATTTGCTACCCACTCTTTCGTGGACTCAGCTTTGTGCTGGTGGGACAACATAGTCCAAGTTGAGGGCAGTCAGGCTATTGGAAGGATGAGATGGTCAGAGTTGAAGTGGCTGGTGATTGAGGAGTTATGTCCTCACCGTGAGATGGGTACAGTTGAAAGAGAGTTCCTGATGCTGGAAGCGGGAACGATGACGCATCAGCAGTACACTACCAAATTCAACGAAATGGCACGGCTGGTGCCGGATCAGGTGACACCTCTTTCGCGAAAGATCAAGAGGTATATTCAGGGCTTGCCAGCGGACATCCGTAGGCACATGATCGCTGCCCGACCGAGCACGTTTAGGTCGGCAGTTGACCTGGCGAGAAGGTTGTACGACGAGCGGGGGGCGATGGCAATGACTGACAAAGGGGAGGAGCGAGCCTATGTTAAGAAGGGGAAGGGAAGGCGAGACAATGATGGTAGATTTGTGTATGAAGGTACGACGTCGAGGGACGATGACCGGAAGAGAATAGAAAGAAAAGGAGAAGTATGCAAAAAGTGTGGTAGAGGCCATGAGGGGGAATGCAAGTGGGGACTGAACGTCTGTTTCCAGTGTGGGAAGGAAGGCCACAGGGCGAGGGTCTGCCGCACGGTTAAATGCTACTACTGTGGCGAGACTGGACACCTGAGCAGGGATTGTAAAAAGCCAAAGGCAGGAAGCTCCGGTGCGAGGAAAGGGAACAGAGGGTGAAGGCTAGAGCTTCCGTCATGACCGAGAGGAGGCTAGAGCGGACTTCGACTTGACGTCAGGTATGTTTCAGGTAATTTAAAATTTGTGCATCTATGATTTGAATGCGATGCTAGTAGTAGTCTCGTTCCTACTGCTTTCCGTTGTAAGTGGCATGTTAGGAGGAGGAACATCGATGAGCCCTTCGAGGTAGAGGTTGCTATTAATGAATCCACTAGGTTACGTAGATGCCCTAGAGGATTGCGGGATAGAATTGAGAAAGCGTTTGTTCCTGCTAGACCGTTCAGTACAGACTTGGATGGATAGGCGTACACCATAAGGTGAATGGGTTAGCAATCATGAGGCGTGGACGTATCGTCTACTTGGCTGAGGTAAGGTATATGGATATACTAATATCTCAAACATCAGATGTATCGAGACACGAGTAAAGATTATTGGTGGCCAGGTATGAAGCGTGATATGATGGAGTAAGCGAGTAAATGCCTTACTTGTCTACAAGGCCGAGCACCAAATGACGTGGGGGAAATATTGAGGTGACTGAGGCTACGACTGAGAAGCTCGAAAGGATCAAAGCCCTCATGGAAGTAGCCAAAGATAGACCAGAAGTCGTATGTTGATAAACGACGTAGAGCGAGTGAATTCCAGGTGAGAGACTGGAAAATAGATGAGAAAATATTGCCCGCAATGGTTCAAGGAACAACAGGTTTTGGGGACGAAACCTATATAAGGGGGGTGGACTTGTAACGCCCGGAAATTTTCTTTGAAGCCGACGAAAGAAGAAAAAGAAATAAAGTCCAAAGTCGAGGTACCAAACTTGCCAATGAGAGAAACTTCGATGAATGGGAGTATAAAAGGGGGAAGACACCCCACCCTTGTCATTTTTCAGCCAAGAGAGGAGAGGAGAAGAAAATGAGAAAAAGAGGAGAAAAGTTTGGTTCGGGTGGATTCGAGCGTGGAAATCGACGTGTAGCGGGTCAAATCGAAGCTCTACTCGACGGGATCGTTAAGGTGAGTTCTAGGACCCTTCTTTTACACGTTTTCAACTGATTTTGGGGCTGGAACACATCTGAAAACCCATTTTCGAGTTTTTGGGTGTAAACCCGTTTTTATGCATGTGTGTATGTGTATGATGCGTTTGAGGCTTGATTTCTTGCTTGCTTATGCTTGAATGAGGTCATGGTATGTTTTTTTAAGGTTTAGAATGGTTGATTTGAGCTTAAAAGAGGTTTGGAAGAGGTTGGAGGCTGAACCTCGTCGGCTGTAGTCGGGATGAACTGCATTCTGCATCAACTAGGGCTAGGCGACCGACTGGAGGGCGATTGGAGGCCATTCGGCCGATTGGCGTGCGACTGAGGTCATGAGCACGATTGCCATGCGACTGAGGTCCATACGCATGATGGTCATGCGACTGAAGTTCATGTGCCTGTGAGGAATGCGATTGAAGGATTGTGCGACTATGGTTCATTCGCACGGAGGATATGCGACTGAAGTCCATGCGCCTGGAGGCCATGCGACTGAGGTTCATTCGAACGAAGAGTATGCGACTGAAGCCCATACGCCTGAAGTCATGCGACTGAAGGCCATACGCATGAAAGTTATGCGACTGAGAGTCCATTCGCATAGATGTCCATTCGCCCGTAGTCCATTCGCCCATAGTTCATTCGCATAGGGTCCATTCGCCTAATGTCCATTCGCCTAAGTGTTCAGTCGCCCAGAATGCCATGCGACTGGAGGGTGTCCATACGCCCAAGTAGGGTTCATACGCCCGAGAGAACAACGGTTTATCTTATGATCTTCGAGGGAAGGTGCAGTTATGGGTTTTTGACTCGGGAGGTTCCCGTAGGCTCGTGTAAGTTGACTTTCGAGGTCATAGTCGTTATGTTTGGCATGTAGACGATGATGATATGTATGACGTTATGTGTGATGTTAGGCATGGCGGTGCGTGTGATGCATAGTATGTATGATGTGTGTGATGTGATGCATGATTGATGCGTATGTATGATGATGCCGTACGTTTATGTTTATGTTAGGTTCCTTATTGTGTATGTTTATCTTTCCATGGCTTTGCGTCGAACGTTAATGAATGAAATGAAAGTATTATGTAATGTAAAGTGGAAGATAATGAAAAGAGGAACGTAATGAATGAATGCATGCATTAATGAATGAATGAATGAACGAATGAAAGGCTTGCAAGCATATGTATGAGGTGAGCGACTTTGTGTCGCAACAGACTCGAAAGAGGTCCTTGTCGCGTACTCCGGAACTGTGTCAGTCTCCGGACATGAGTCGGGGGTTTGTGTACAGGCCCCGGCACAGTATCAGTCTTCGGACATGAGTCGGGGGTACTGCATGAGACAGGATCTGGATGAATGAGAAGAGGATCGCGTACTCCGATACTGTGTCAGTCTTCAGACATGAGTCGGGGGTTTGTGTACAGGCCCCGACACAGTATCAGTCTTCAGACATGAGTAGGGAGTAGTGCGTGAGACTGAGATGAGATGAAAGAGAAACGAGTCGCGTACTCCGGTGCTGTGTCAGTCTTCGGACATGAGTCGGGGGTTTGTGTACAGACCCCGGCATAGTACCTGTCTTCGGACATGAGTCGGGAGTATGACGTGAGTTGATGAACGAGAAAGGTAAAGATGGAAAGAACGAATGTATGAAATGAACGTTAACGAAATATCCTAATAATGTACGAAATGGGATCCTTGTCATTCGACCTCAGTAATCGTGGCTGAGTGCCACGAAGAGGGTAAAGTCTGACCGGATCTAAAACGGTATGAACGGGTCCTTGTCATTCGACCTCAGTAATCGTGGCTGAGTGCCATGAAGAGGGTAAAGCCTGACAGGATATAGAAAGAAGTGAAAGATAATAATGTACGATGAATGATGATTGTAATGAACGAATGATAAAGATAATAATGATATTATCTATGTGTACGTATGATGTATGATCGCATGTATGTAACGAATGTTTTTATAAAGAAAGTAAAGAACGGTTTTACGAAAGAAAAGCAAGTTTTATTATAAAACTAGAACTCACTCAGCAACGCTGACTTTGATGTGTTTCCAGTTGGCAGGTATGTTGCTGAGGATGGCACGGGGGCGGCTACTCAGCTTATTTTGGATGGCATTCAATATTTATTATAAGGCTTTTGTAATAAAATGTAACATGAATTTGTAATATAATAATGAAGTATTGTTTGCAAAAGCTATTATATTTAAATGAGATATTGTATAAAATGTTTTTCCGCTGCGACGTTTTTATGAAAGATGACGAAAATTATGTTTTGAGTGCGATGAATGACCAGCTGTAAGCGTCCCGGGAACGGGGCCTTACATTAACAGGGATGTAGATTGTGAAAATTACATTTATAAAATAAGGACTAGGAATACTCTAATCCCTATTCCTCTTAACCGTCGTAAGCCACCTCCTCCCTTCTCTCCAATTTACCCGTGAGTCACTAGACACGACGATTAACCGTCCTCATTGTCGCCACAAACAGATTTTACAGGGTGTTGCAAATGTTGCGATTCTTTTCGTGAACAAGGCCAGCTAGTCCGATGTTATGTACCATATGGTTGCGTTTTTAGTTTTTGTTTAAGCCGCGTGTAATTGGATGGTTGATTTGGGTGTTAATTATGAATTAACTTAACATGTAAAGCGCTTCCGCATTTAAAACTTAAAAGTTTGCAACTTTGATGATAAAGTCACTGCTTTATTAGTTAAAACTGATACATGATACCCAACACACTTCTAGGTGATGGTGAGGTGACATGCGTGCAGTAGGCTTTATTGACAGATGACAACTTAAGAACATTGAGGGTAGTTAACAGTTTATTTTTTTAAATAAAATATTCTAGTAATTTTGTAAAAACTTAGCAATATTTTAATGTGTGTTAGCATTGCAAACACATTTAGTCGATTGAACAAAGATAAAACGTGTATTTTTCTAAAAAAGTTAGACCTAAAAATATAATCTTACAATGAAGCTAATATTTTTTAAAACTATTCATGGTCCTTATAAGTTTTATTGGTTTTGAGTTTCCTTAGTTTTTTGTTCCTCCCATCTATACGATATTTAGTTAAGGTTTAATTTTAGCCTTACATTAGATAATTTTTTGAAGATGCCCCAAATTGATCAGGTCGGGTTAGGGTTCATAAATTTTTTTTGATTTTTTATAATACATGTGTTTTAGTCATTTTATCAAGAAATACCACGTTCTTTTTGTATGTGTTAGTGCCAAGAAGTAAATGCATCATGCAGTGTCATGTTAGTATAACCGTTTATACTTAAGACGAAAGATAATTTGAAATAAAAATTCATTCAAGTTAGAAGGTGTAGAGTACAAACTCAAACAAACTATTTACACACTTAAGAACATTTAAGATCTTACGGGGTAAAGCATTTATACCATGGGTGGTTCAAAAAGGGCATCACCACGATAGGGTCCAAGGGACGAAACTTCTGCACAGGGGCCACATCGAAAGTTGCTTCAAGTTTGATTGTTTGATTAAAGTTGTTTCAAATGGATCATTAAAAAGAAATACTAAGTAATAGTAATTAGATATGAGCCATCAATGGTAACTAGTAATGAGCAACAACTTGACCATTACCAACAACTGAAGCATTTTGAGGTTAATTAGCGGTAGATGGGCGACAAATGATCATCAATGGAAACTAGGACCGGTAGCAACTGACCAAGTGGTAGCTATATAATGGCATTTATCCAACGACTGAAACTGATCACAACAATAACTGATAAGGTTTTCCCACTTATATATATATATATATATATATATATATATATATATATATATATATATATATATATATATATATATATATATATATATCCATGTAACTAGCAGTTGTTATAACCATCATTTGTTGTACTCTTAATTTCATGAAGAGTTGTAATGTTTCACTCAAATTACTGTGATGATTCGATCCTTACGTGAAGGATTCATTTGGTATGTTTAAATAGAAATTAATAGAAAAATCAGTCTCGTTCTTAAAGACCCATTGTGATCTATTCAATTATTGACTTCCAACTACACGCAAATTGCTTTAATCTTATAATGACACTTACGATTTAGAAAGCTATACAAATTACGATTCAAAAAGCTATAAAAAAGTTACAGATTTTAGAATTTACATTACATCCGATCGAAAAGTGATTGTAAAGTTGTGATTAAGAAAATGTAAAAATAAAACTCAACAAATATTTTTCAAAACCATTTTAGAAGTTTCATGGTTTGTCCATGGCCAAGTGACATGTGTGATGTGTGTCTACCTCGTCATAAAAATTAGAGCTCACAAATTTATATTCTATTAAACAGCAAACATACTGCTGTGAGAGGTTTTACTGTAGATAATAATACAAGTTGGTATGCTTGGGGTACAACTGTCTTTGTCTTGGCATATTTATCCACTTTAGAGCATTTACATTGGAATCCTTAAAAAATATACGAATGTGTTTGGTATATTATATGGAATGGTTTTGAGTGGTTGTGAGTGAAGTAGAGAAAAAATGTTATTGTTGATTGATAGAATTGAAGAATCACTGTTCAGTCACTATAATTTTTTTAATATTTTTAAAAGTGATTGTGAGTTGAGGAGAAAGAAAAAAGTAATAATAAAAGTATAAAAAGTATTATTTAATTGAAAATAAAAAAGAAAATATAGTATTTTTTAGTGTAATTATATGGATAAAGATAAGGAATCCACTATGAATGCTCTTACACGTCAACTTCATTTTCAAATGCACTGCGATCCTTTTCTTACTCTAGCTTTCCTTCTCACCACGAATCCGCCACCGCCACCGCCACCCCCATCATCTCCATTACCACCGCCACCACCGGACAAACAATATCCGTACAACCATTAAAGCATAAGGTACAAACTGATGATGCATGTTTCCTTTTTAGGCCATCCCGGTGTGAGTTCGGCAAGGGATTACCACTCAGGAGGCATTACTTTGAAAATCCATGAAAGAAAAAGAAAACTTCCATGAAAACTCCAAAATTCTCAAACGAAGATGAAGGTCTGAACATGAGACTGTAGATGGCGTTTTAGAGAGAGAGGGTAGCGGTGTTGTAGTGGTGGCGGTGCTCCGGCTCGTAGTGAGGAATTCAACTTTCAGATCTATTGAGATCTTCGGTTGTGGTGGTGGCGGTGCTTGTGTGGTTGCGGTAGTGGTGTGGTGGTGGGGGCCAGTAGCGGTGGTGTGATGTTGGCAAGTGTGTGACGGTACACATAGTCTTTGACGACAACGACAGTGGTGATGATCGGTAACAGTGGTTAGCGGATGTAACTCCGGTGAGGTGGCGGCAGTGGTGTGGTGAATGGCGGTGGTGACCCATGGTGGTGACGATGAAACTAAACAGAGAATGTGTGCGCGTGATCTTGAACAACTTCAAAATGATATTTGAGAATGGTTTTACTTTTTAGAGTTAATTACACGATTGGTCCCTATGCTTTGCTCATATTACAATATTGGTCCCAACTTTTGAGAAATTACAGGTTGGGTCGTTACTGTTTACTAAACCGTAACACGATTGGTCCCTAACACTAACTTCTGTTAAGTTTTTCAGTTAAGTGGGGGTGAAAAGTCTAAAATATTAAAAAATATATATTAATAAATATGTGGACCCCACTTTATTTAATAATAAAAAACTTAATATATAATATATACACACACACACACATACTGCATACATACGTTCCCGCACCATCGCTCCGATCATTTCCGTTCGTCGTCACCACAAGTCCGGCAAAGCTACCACCACCACCACCACCACCATGTCCACTGTTCCCGCACCAACACTCCACTATCGTCACAATCATCACTGCGCCATGTTTCAGAGGTTGTGCTCATCGGTGGTGGTGGTGGCAGAGGCGGCGGCAGGAGGGTGGATGGTGGGTGGCGTAACGGTGGCTCTGCGGTGACGAGTCGGAGGTCTGACTTCCCTAATTTGCCCTAATTTGTTGCTGTCTTAACCAGAGGGTGGTGGTGCAGTGGTGTGGTCGTAGATTCTGGTGAAATCAGGAATTCCGGCGGTGGTTAATGAAAGGGACGATGGGGGTGACGACGGACCTCCGAAATCGAATAACTATTTCGATCAGCAAAGGCTGTTGGCTGCCTTCTACATACAACCCCCTATTTAGCGCTTGACTATTGCCAACCACAATTTACCTCATGAACCACACATCCTCTTGATTGCTTGTTCTTGCACCCAGCTTAAGGATTAACTAGGAACATTAACTCTTTCATTTTCTTCCGATCATCATCTCCGATTACTTGACGACGATTACTCTATTCGCCAGAAAACCGAACAACCGGAGGCGTGAAGATGATGAAGGTGATTGTGCTCGACGGTGGGCGGTGGTAATGGGTGGTCATCGGTGGTAATGGGTGGTCGCCGGTGGTAATGTGTGTGTGTATATATATATAGACAATTAATTAAAAAAGTGGGCCCTACATGAATTAATATATAGAGTTTATTATATATTTTAATAATCAGGGGTATTTTGGTCTTTTTACATCCATTTAACTGAGAAAGTTAACATAAGTTAGTGTCAGAGACCAATTATGTTACGGTTTAGTAAATAGTAAGGACCAAACCTATAATTTCTCAAAAGTTGGGACCAATATTGTAATATGAGCAAAGCACAGGGACTAATCATGTAATTAACTCTACTTTTTAAATGTGAATACTTTTTAATTACTTAATGTTTTTCATTATTTTACTTACAATATTTTTTCTCTGCGGAAGTTTAATAGGGAATTACACATTTACACACGTTACAACAAACATATTTTCCTAAAATTTTTAGTCTTATGTATTATAATTTTTTTAATCTGAATTGTGTAATTAATTTTACATAAGATACAAACTATTACAAGGTTTTTCTATTTATTACCTTTCTTAAGATAGGTGTTCTTGCAAGGGTTTATTTTACTACAATATTTTCAAGATATTTTATATAACGTTTCTATTTAAAAACTTTTCAAAAAATAAAATACGTACGTTTACATTTTATATTTGTGTGTACGAATGTTTTGCAACTAAATCTTGCCTTTGTAATTATCCACACGTACAATAGTAAAGCTCCGTGACAAAGTGCGGGTGGTTATTCTAGTAGAAGTTGATTAAATATAATCTTCTTACTCTAATAAAAGGGTAAACGAGGATGTCACGTGTCAGCACCACATTCATCTTATCAAACTTTTCCCGCTTATCTCTCCTATTAAATAACCACATTAATTACCAATATTATTATATATTTATTTTTACATTATAATTAGGTTTTGTTTTTGATAAATTAAGAAAGAGAACTTTTTATTAATGTTATTTCTATGGAGGTAATTTTTTATGAATTTTTTTTTTCTAAAAAATCAAACAATTTTTATGAAATATTTTAAAATTGTTTTTTTAAAGTAATTTTTCATCAAAAAAATTAATTAAAATAGGGAGTTATAGTAAGGAAATTTTTAAAAATGAAAAATTTTTAAAACGTTATTTTAAAACAAAATGTTTAATTTATTTTTAAAAAAACAAAAAATATTAAAAAAGTTCATATTATTATTTTATTACTTATAGTTATTAATTATACATAATTTCAATCATCTTATGTATTAGTCTATCGTTTTATAATTAATAATTTTTATTCTATTTAATATTTTATTTATTTAACCCGTGTTATTAAAACTAATTTAAGAATAAAAAAATACGGCCACAAAAGAAAAAAAAATTAGTGATTTGTGTTCCTCCCATCTACACGAAATAAAATTAGGGTTTAACTTTAGCCCCAAATTGAATAATATTTTGAACGTCTCCTTAAGCTCCACCTTTCAATCTCTTGCATAGTAACCAGTATCCAGTTGAATTTCAAGTTTTCAGCAAATTATCTCCCACATAATTTTGATTTTGATTTTGATTTTCTGAGCCTGATCGTTAACCCCACTTTTAATCGGAGCTATGGCTCAGCCCAACAACGTAAGCTCCTCCTCTGTTCGTCCCCTTTCAACGATATATTAATCAAATTTGCTGTTTTGATCCGTTAAGCATTAATAGTATCAATTGCTGTGTGCAGACTGCTGGAGTTGACAACACTTTCAGAAGGAAATTTGATCCCGAAGAGTATCTACAGCGCGCTCGTGAGCGTGAAGAAAAGGTGCATTTACTGGTTGCAGATTTTGTTGATTTATGGATTTTTGTTTTATGTTCTGTTGATGACTGATGTTTTTGTATGAAATTCAGGAGTTGGAAAGCCGTTCTAAATCTAAAGGTGAGTGAAAGTTTTTTATTTGTGTCACTTGTGCTAGAAAGGTTACAGGTTACATATTGTAAGTTCATCAGTGAAGATTGAAGTTTGTGATTTGAAAAAGAAACCTGCATTTTGTTTATGCACATTTTACAGTTACTGTTTTAGCCATATTCCACTATGTATGCATAAGCATACTAATTTTGGTTGTTGGGATCTCTGAGAAGATGAAATTGGACTTTAATTGCAGCGAAAGGACCGCCTGTGCAGAGAAAGCCGTTGAAGCATAGGGATTATGAAGTGGACCTTGACTCCCGCCTTGGGAAGACTCAGGTTAGTTACTTACCTTTTTGTTCATAAAAGTGTTTGTGGGTTATTGTGTTATCCCAGAAGTTATGGCCTTTAATTGTTTAATATGGTGAGTGAAGATTGTTTTGTGTTCATCTTTCAACTTAAAGATCTCTTAACAGCTGAGAGCAGTAGGTGTTGTTTGGCACTGATAGTAGCTACACTTATGAAGTACTTTAGTTGCATAAATGTAGTACTGAAACCATCTGGCATGGCATCTAGTAAGCAGTGATGATGTTTCCTTTGGTCCGATATATAATATTTCAATCCCTTTTTATGCAGCCTACTGATAATTATATGTCTCTGTAGTAAAAATAATTTAATCGACACATTAGCGTTTACATTTGCTGCTAACACATAGGGTATCTGTAAATGTGATCCCACCAACTTCTGAATTACCTTTTGGCAGTAATAGGGCTTTAGTTTAGAGCGTTTCCTCTAGAGGCATCTGTTCATTTTATATGTGTGACAATTCAGTTGCTAAGTATGTATCATGTATGTTATTTTCATGCTTGCTGCTACAAAATGTGTTCTTTAAAAGGATGTCAGTTTTAGGCTGAAGATCACTGGGATTTCTTAATCCTGACTGAGGCTTTTGAATATCAAAGATTCACTGGGTTTGAAGTAACTAATTACTAGGAAAGTGTGAGTCGATCTTTTAACCAGGGATTAGGCTAAGGGCCAAAAAGTCCATAATACCATCAAGTGATCAGCTGTGTCACTAATTACTGTAACCATGCTCTTTTGAAATGAGTATCCCTATCGTGCGTAGTTGCGTGCATGAGAAATGTAATGCAACGCATACCAAGTGTTATAAATTCTTACAACATGCTATGGATTCATTCCTTTTGCCTGAAAGCATGGGAACTTGTTTAGCTGGTGTGACATGGTTATTTTCTGCTTGGTTGTCTTGTTAATCTTATGTTCACTGTTAGCAATGTGCCAAGATGAGACCAAACATAGCTAGGAACCAATAACTACATAATAGAAAACAACCAGTATGCAAAAGAATGAATTGGGCACCAGTAAGCTTAATGCAATATCTAGTTTGATGTGTGGGAATAGAATCATACCGCAATACAGGATTCATTCATAACTTTATATAATCTGAATCACCACATATATAACGGGGTCAAGTTTTAAGATCTATACCTTGGTAAATAGTACTATATTTGGGTTCTGACTGACATGTTTTAGTTAGGACAATTATAAGTTGTAAGATGTATTTAAAACATGAACCATTGAAGGAAGTATGAAATAAGTATTGTCTGTTCACTAGTTATAAAACTTTAGCAAGAAATCTGTTAATGATTTAGTCTATTTCTGATGAATTTAAGCTTGTGTTATCTTAGTCGTTTGTATCTACTTACTTGGCACATATGTACATGTTCTCATATCTATTTACATTTATACTTGCACACCCACCCTAAAAGTTCTCATACTTGCTTATATCAATTCTGAATGATGGTTGTTATACTAACATAATGTCTTGATTCTTGATGAGATATACGAATGACATTTATTTCTGACTCCATCCCTCTCTTCTTTGATAGGTTGTCACTCCAATTGCACCCCTTAGCCAGCAGGTATGTCTTCGTAATCATGTTTCTAAGTAACTTTTGAACCAATTTATGCAAAGTGAGATTTGGTGAAATTCTTTTTCAAATCATCTACTAAGTTCATATAGAACTAATTTTGTTTTCGAAACTACTAAAAACATATATCATTAGAGACAAATGCACAATAATACATAACTTAAAATTTTGCTCACAGTATCCACAGATAATGCTTTTACCATGCTGTTGTTGCCATTGACAATACAATACCAGTTCAAAGTCAAAAGGACAAAACTTTTCAGTTCAAATAGTCTATGAAAACATAAGAAATCAGACACTCCACTGACGTAGCTAAATAGTTCACATAACTTTAACAGCCAAATAGCCAATGTCAAAGAATTTAAAATGGTTTTAAAATTAAAACCTGGCTAAATAATATTTTGCATCAGCTGGGATATTCCACTTGACCAAAACCAACAAGAAATCTAAGATGTTTTGCGTCCTCAGCATCAACCTACATTATGAAGGCTAATCTCTTAAAACAATATGAATTACAATTATTTGTTTTCATAAATAGATGCACTGGCTTTATATTTGTAATTTTATTTATAGATACCTTAATTGATAACTAGTGCAAATTACAGCCTTAACAGTGTTGAGTTTCAAAGAATTTAATTGTTCAAGATGCCATAGTTCCCATTGGCATTGCTTATGCTTCTCTTTGCATCTTTTTACAATATGTTGAATGAAGTGTTTGTGTTCCATGATATGAAGTCATTCAAGCTTCATCACCTATATAAACAATCTCCCTTCTAAAAAATAAATTTTCAAGTGTTGTCTTTTTAAATTTACCCACGGAAACCACAATGCTTTTAGCAACTCTTTTGGTTTCGTTGTGCTGAGTAATAACTTATTCAACATTTGGGTTTGGAACATGCTCATCAAACACTTCTTCCAATGCATTTTGAACAAGGGTTTCCTTCTTATATGATTCAAACTAGAACAATAATATGAATTTTAAGGAATGGCAATATGGCATATTGCATCTTGGATTCAAGATGAATGCAGTAGCCATTAACAAGTTACATTTCCCTGAATACTTATCAAACCTCCTGCACATGTTTAAAATCATTTCTTTGATGTAATCTTCAAAACCAGTTTTACCCAAGTTTCCTTAAACTTCATAATCTCAGCAAAAAAATTAATTGGTACTGATATCCAAGAATACACATATTTTTCTTCATTTAAAACTCTATTTTTATAAGGGGAACACGTTTTTAAGTTGCAAAATGAATCCATTCATTGCATAAGTTGAATTTATCTAGTGTGGACATCTTATATCACTCGTGTACGATCATGTCATTTTTTTCACAGTTCTACTAAGCTTATTAAAAAAGATAGTTCATAAATGAGCCACCGCTTAAGGGTTTTAAAGTCCCCTCTTTTGAGAAACTGACATCTTCACATGGTTGAAAGGTTCTGTTACGTGAAGAAAATACTTTGGATGTCGTTCATTCCATCTTGAATCATCAAGTATGATCTTAATAACATCCACCAAGTTAAGGGCTGACTTTACGTGAAAGTTTTAAATTGTCTTACAGCAGGGTCAATTTTACATTTTTACTATTTTTATGTTCCCCATTCGGTCTAGATATAATAAGTATATTTTTGTTCTCACGTGAAAAATTCAATTAGATTTCTATAAAATTTACAATAAGAAGATTATATCGTATATCATTATGTGATTTGAAGTCCACCATATGATGAAAATCATTAGACATATGCTAAGAAGATATAATTTGGTTCTATGCAGGCTGGATACTTTTGCTCGGTTTGTGAATGTGTAGTGAAAGATTCTGCTAACTATTTGGACCATATCAATGGAAAGAAGCGTAAGTAGCTACACTTATCTAAAAATATTGAAATTAACTATGCTTTCTTAAATATGATTATTGTTAATCTATCATTTTCCACAGATCAAAGAGCCTTGGGAATGTCTATGCGGGTAGAACGGGCATCTCTTGAACAGGTAGTTGATCATGCATGCTTTAAATAGATGAATTTTCTGGCAAATAAGTGGAACTAAAGAACAGTCAGTCAAATTGTTGAATCAAAACATGCATACTTATATGAAGAAAACACCTGTAGCACAATCATGTTCCCTTTCTGATTTCTTTCACTTATACATTCCTCCAATGAATAAACAGAGTCCCATTTGGGCTCTGTAATCTCCTTAAAGGGAACTCCAATAAATTGATTGTTGTGTCCCATGCTAATTGGTGCTGTCTTCTTCGCACATTCTTCTTAATTTCACTCAGTTATAGATGTTCTTCAGATAAATAATCACCAGATTATTGACATGTAGAAGCTTCAAGTTTATGAACTAATCAGACCACATATTGAAGTACATATTTTGATTAAGTAACGTAAGGCGTAAGCTTTCTTAAAATCTTTGCTTCTTTATGTGGGACAGGTTCAACAACGGTTTGAAAACCTCAAGAAGCGAAAAGAGACAGGAACATTTACTGAGCAAGGTACAATCAGCTTGGAATAAACCGGAAACGAATTTGAAAATCTTGACAAAAGGGTTTCTGATTAAACAACATGGCCCATATCAGAATTAACCCATTTTACTCGTTACCCAATCTGCTTGTTTTCTACTCCTATAAATTCATCACTTGTCTTTTCCCTAGTTAGCTTAACTTGTAATCCCCCCTTTGTTGCTTATGTTAGATCTCGATGAGCGGATCTTGAAACAGCAGCAGGAAGAGGAGGAAAGGAAGCGTCAAAAGCGAGAAAGGAAAAAAGAAAAGAAGGTCAGCTTTTATCTTGTGGGTCCTGATATTTAATGTAGGACGTGAAAGTAAACAAATTGATACATATATTACTATTTTGGATTGCTTCTTCGCTTATGAAATTGTCAAGAAGTCTGATTGATGTTGTGTATGCTTTTGTTTTTTTTTAAACAGAAAGAGAAGGCAGTTGAGGAAGAAGTTGAAGTAGACCCTGATGTTGCAGCTATGATGGGTTTTGGAGGTTTTGGTTCATCCAAAAAGTAGAAAAAGAATTATTTTTTGCTTTTCTTGATCTTGATATTTGAGATCTGCAAATGAAGTTGTTCTGTAAGTTATAAATCTACTCATCTTATCTTATTATGCCTTCTATGACAGTTTTTAGCATTTGGTGTTGTTTGTTTACAAAATAAATAAAATTAAGTGTTGAAAACACCTAATTATAATTTATTATCATCACTTAATCCTTAAACTTCAATAATATTGTTAGCTGAAAAGTGAACTTTTTGATAGAATTCATAGTCGTTAATCAGTTGTCCTAATGTCATGCATTTCTTTATTTTTTTCTTATAAAAGATAGCTTTTTTGCTGAGATGACAAAAGACTGTAAATCCAGTACATTAACAAATAACAATTATTTTTATGTTAAAACTTTACCAATTGGAATAACAAGCATACTAATAACAACAGTATATAGTTAGGGGCTAGGGGCTGTTTAATTACTTTGAGGGCCTAAGCGAAAATTGGAGTCTCTTTTCTATATGTTGTTACAAAGTAGAGTAAAGTTTGCTTTTCTTCCGTGGTTTGGTTTAAATAGTGGTTTTCATCCAAACGTTTCAAAATCTTGATTTTGCATCCTGTGGTTTGCAAGCCGTCTCGATTAACTCCAACCCACTAACACTATTAAAATTTTCTGTTAAAATTAAGGGTATTTTAGTCTTTTTATATATAAGGATTACATATGTAAATTATTCAAACTAATAGGGGGTATTATTATAAAATGATTATACATGTATACGCACACAACCTAGCATCTCAAACCACCATCCGCCAAACTTCCCACCGCCGGTTACTACACCGCTGGTCACTGCTCCACCATCGGTCACCTGCCTTCACCACTAGCCACCCTCACTCTCACACTCTTTCTTTCTTTCTCGCCACCCACCATCGCAGTCTACCAAAAGAAGAAGCATCTCAAAAACCTTAATCAGGGCTTCGATTGAGGTGTGCAAAGGTGAAGGGATCGGGAGTTGCCAGATTCAAGGTTGGAGATTGAGGGTGTACGCAGGTGATGGGATCTGAAAATCACAAACCATAAACTTCAATTCAAGGTTGAAGAATGGGATTTAAGGTTTGAATCTAGAAGATGAAGATATGAATTTAGGCATAACCAGATTCAGTTTTGGTTGGATTGTTGTTACGGTTTTTGATTTTCTAATGGTTTCGAGGAATATGGTGGTGATGTGATGCTAGCTGTGCTGGTACGTGGTTATGCCGGTGTAAAGGAAGTCTGGTTGCGGCGAAGAGACATGGTGGTGGTGGTTCGAATCTTTAATTTCAAATGTGGGTGGTGATGGCGATTGTGGTGGTTGGTTTTTGTATTTGATTTCAATTTTCAATTTGTAAGGAAGTCAGATGGGGGTGGTGGTGTTAGGGGCAGTGGTTCAGTAGCGGTGGTGTTATTGGGGGCGGTGGTTTGTGGTGACAGTGGTGGTGGTGTTAGAGATGGTGGATTGTGGTGACAGTGGTGGTGATGTTGTTAGGGTGGTTTGTGGTGGCAGTGGTGGTGGTGTTGTGGTTCTAGGGGTGGTGGTGTTGTGGTCGCACTCACGGTGGCGGCGGTGCCGGTGTTGTGGTGGCGGCGACGGCTGTGGATGTTAAAGAAAGTTTATTTGGGTTTTATGTAATATACAGTAACAGTAGGAAATGTGAATAATTTACATTTTAATCCTTACTATATAAAAAGGCAAAACAGATGATAAGACGATGCGTCTTTACCAAAATACCCTTGATTTTAAAAAAAATTATAATGGTGTTAGTGGATTGGAGTTAATCGAGACGGATTGTAAACCACAGGGAGCAAAATCAAGATGTTAAAACGTTTGGATGAAAACCATTATTTGAACCAAACCATAGGGAGCAAAAGTGAAGTTTACTTTTTATAAAATATTATTACTTTTTCTTGGGAATGTTAATAATAAACTAAAAGTGTTTATAGTTGATTGTATTAAATTTTGTTTTGAATGTCTTTATATTGCTATGTATAGTAGGCAATTAGATACATTATTTAATAGGCGTATAAGTTTTGCAATTAGCAATTTAAATGTAGGCGACATATATAAAAGGGAATTTTATATATGATCTGAAGATTAAAGACATCAGTTTTTACTCTCCTTAATGATCACTTTTGGTTATTATTGAAGGATTTTGCTCCCCCACCTTTCTCGTCATTACTATGATTGGTTTTTACAATCGCGTTTCATTGTAGCTGATTAGGGTTTTAGCAACAAAGATGGCCGATGACAACTCTTGAACGTTTCTTCGTTAAAGCTTGGTTCTTGCGCATGTTTCTAAGTCGTTAACAAAATATACGAGAGACTTTTTAGGTGACTAGTTAGAAATTTCGAGCACAAGATAATGGAATCTTTGATGTAGTCTTTAATACTATCCTTTTGTCTTAGATTACAAATCCGAATCTTTGCTTCATGTTCATTATTTTTTGGATCAATTTGTTTATAATTTCTTTAACGAAATCAACCTAAAATTTTATAAGGCACATACCTTGTTCAATTTTCATGTGTTTGTGTCGACACCTTAAAGTTGTGGTGTCCTTTAAGTATAAAGTCATTGTTTTGATCTTCTTAGAATCATCGGCAACTTCGATGGCCTTGAGGATGCTTATCGACCTTAACAGATTTTAACCAAATTTCTGATAAGCTCATCCTTTGAACAACCCTCCCCTGATGTGACTGTTGCCTACTTTGTAGCTGAAGAGCTTCAAAGGCTGAGTGCACCACCTACCTCTGAGGAGGAAGTTGGTCAACCGAAGGTCTCTATTGAACCTGAGATTAAGGGGAAATACAGACTGATGGCCCAACAACCAACTTAGAAGGGACAGGCAGTGCAGCTGCAATTACTTCCAAAGCAGAAATCCAAGTTGCGAAAGGAATAATTGAACTATCTTCCTTGCCCGATGACCTGTTCATCACAGATGCCATTCTTGATCTAGCCTTTGAGGTAAACAGTGATGACTTCCTTAAAACTCATCTATCTCAAACACCACAAGTTCAACCCCACTCTCCCCAACTTGAATCCTCTAAAACTGAGTCTCGTGAATCTTCCTCTGATCCTAAAGGAAAAATGAAGATGACTGCTGATGAGCTTCTAGAGGAGGACATGTTGGAAAAGCTGAAGAAGAAAGGAAGAGTTGATATTGGGAAGCTGCTAGCTGCAAGCAGCAAAGGAGCAGCTGCCGCTCAAGAAAGTATCAACAATAAAAGGAGAGTGGAGGTCATAGACAGGCTCATCAACCTGGGAGTAAACAATGAGGAAATACTTCTACTCCCATTTGATGAGCTTGTGAAATTAGAGAAGGCAACCTTGCTGCAAAAGGAAAAGAAGAAGGCAGCAAGGTTGGCCATAGAGGAGGAAAGGAAGAAGATGAAAGAGGAGGCATTGGAGAGGGAGATGATGGAGAGAATAGCCTTTCTCTGCACATGTGGCTATTCTCAGAAGGAGCTAACTTCTCATGATTAGGATACGATCTTGTTTCTTTTCTATAAAGAGCAAGATCAAATCAACAAGGAGAGAAAGAAGGCTGCCATGGAGAAGCTGTGGGAGAAGAAGAAGAAGGAAGATGCACAACTTGCGGCTGCAAAGAAGGTGGGAGATAAGGCTTGGATGAAAGACTATCTCAAAGCCTATGGCTTCACCGGCAGGTAAGTAGGTCCCATGTCTGAAAAGACCCTACAGCGACATGTCAGTGACATGAAGACTGACATTCGCTTAGGAAGAAGGTAGGAGGTAACTCAAGAACAAGGTGTTTAGAGGATAGCACCCAAACCAGCACCCAAACCACAACCTACAAAACCTATGCCCACACCTTTTCCTTTTCCCATCAAAACCAAACCAATACTGAACCTTACACCCCTGAACCCACACCATCAGCCTTACCTACATCCTCACTCACTACTTCTCAACAACCACCACCACCACCTATCCTTAAACCCAAAACATAACCCAAACCCAATCATTACCCAAACCATCCTCTAAACCATCTAAGCCCCTGTCCTTAGAAGAGTTCAAGGAGATTAAATAGAAGCTCATCAACTGCACAACTCTGAGCGACATCTCTTGTGAGGAAGAGTCTATAAAATTGAAATACATTGATGGCTCTTCCTGTTCCCTCACAAGAGATGCATTCCTTGATCTGCCAAGGGGAACACTGGACTAAGCTCTCCAACTTCTTGCAACCAACTCAGACACACTTAAAGAAGAAGAGAAGAAGTTAAGAAGGAGACTGGTGACTCTGCTGGACACTAAGGAAAGGGGACAAGCTGCCAACTAAGCTCCTCAATCCTAGAAGGCGAATTGTCCAGTGGAGGTTCAATGAACCTTCACACAACTTTGCTGTGGAAAGGGAGAATGATCAAGTAGACAGATTTGATACACCATCTTTGCTACACTCCAGCAGATTTGACATTGCTGAGTTGGTAGAGAAACCATTCTCCAACCCCTCCAACTCTCAGATTGCTGCTCAGATCAGAAATCATTTGAGCAGTATTCATCTTGCTGAGCTTACAAAGAAAGAAAATACTAAAGAAGAGTTGAAGATGAGAGCAAAGGAAGAAGAAGGTGCAACCACTCAAGGAAGAACATTCCTACAGATGGTTGAAGGCCCATCTTCAGATCCTATAGTTAGATGGGAATATGACTACAATTCCCATCAACTAACTCTCTTCAGAGGGGCACATCAAAGTGTACACATCATTCAGAGCAACAGAATGGACTTACTATCCACGAATGACTTGTACAAGCTCCTCATCACCACAACAGGGAAGAACAAAGAGACAAACGAATATCTGCTTTCCCTGGTGTTGAAGACTCTGAGGAGTAGAAGGGAGTGAAGTTTTAGTAGCATCAGCCTAGGGGGAGTTTGCTGGATCATATGAGGCTGATTCAACCAAAACAACACTTAGAATATTTTGGAGTACAATTGAAGAGGTCTTCCGAAGACAAAGATGTTCTTCCGAAAACAAATCAAAGATCTTCCAAAGCTTGAGTATGAAGAACTTCCGAAGGCAAAACACATTCTTCCGAGACTAAGTAGTTTTCCTTTCGAAGTATACACACTTAGAAGATCTAAGGCAAAGTCTTTCGAAGAACAAAGTCATGAAGACTAGTAGAAGACTCAGAAAAATTTGATTATTTCGAAGTATAGATGGCCTCAGAAGAACTTATTCTTCCGAAGCCATTAAGCTTCGAAAGAACCACCAATGAACCAGTGGACATAAGTATGGTCGGTTTGACACCCGCTGCCACCTCTGATATACTGCATGACGCTTTCCCACGCCAATGTAGTTGACCATACTTTAATCCACTGTTCACCTTTATCAATTTGTACAGTTGCCATCTTTAGTTGGTGACAAAAGGTAAGTCATGGACATGTCATGACTTCCTAATCTAGGATAGTATTTTATCTTAGATGCTCTACTTCTAGCAATGTAGTATTTGTCTAGTTGTAAATTCCAGCTGGTTATCCAAGTATAGCCGATTGTAGATAGTAGTATATATAGTTTCTCATTGTAACTCATCATGTCATGCTTGTAAGAGTCTTGTAACACTGAGTTGAGAAGTAATATATACAAGTATCTTGAATACCATTCTTCTGTTCATTACTTATTATATTATTTGTCCACTTAGTAAGAGATTCTGCTTCATCAACCGAGTGATATTAAGTGAGTTTGAGAGATAAACTTGTCCAACATTGATCCTGTAATTGGTATTAAAGCTTTTTAGGCTCTTGATTGTGAGATCTAACCATCCCAAATCACCCTTGTTTCATCACACTCACTCACTTCACTCAAATGGCTCTTAACCAGACATTTTCTGAGTTTGAGATGGGAACCATGACCAAGTCTCCAATTATCACTCCTGATAATTTTAGAGCATGGTGCAAACGTATTGAAGGCTTTATCAAGTATCAAGATAACAGAATGTGGAGATCAGTTACTCATGGTCCTTACAAGCCAAAGGTGAATCCCCAGATGGTAATGGTGCCATGATTGAAAAGGCTGTTGAAGACTAATCTGATGAAAACTTCAAGAATATGGACATCTAGGGCTGCAAACGAACCGAACGAACACGAACAAGGCCTTGTTCGTGTTCGTTTGTTAAGAAACAAACTTGTTCATGAACTGTTCACGAACACTTAACGAACGAGATTTCTTGTTCGTGTTCGTTCATTAAGAAAATAGACATGTTCATGAACTGTTCACGAACACTTACCGAACGCAAATGAACACAAACAAAAGTAAACGAACACAAACAACTGTTTATAAACATGACGAACACAAAGAAACTCATCAACACAAATGAATACAAATTATAATAGAGTTATTTTAGAATAAAATTATATTTTTTATTACAAACATTACACAAAATCAATTAAAAATAAATAAGTAGTTAACACAAATATAAAAAATACTTGATATAATAGTAATAAAAATAACAAACACAAAAATTAAGAATATAAACGAACACCTTAACGAACATAAATGAACACATTATCGAACGTTCACGAACGAACATTAATGAACATTAACGAACATAAACGAACACATCATCGAACGTTCACGAACGTAAATGAACGAACACGGCTTGTGTTCATGATCGTTCGTTTAACTAAACGAACAGAATTTTCTTGTTCGTGTTCGTTCATTTACTAAACGAACGAACATAAACGAACTTTCCGCCGAACGGTTCACGAACTGTTCGCTGAACGTTCAGTTCGTTTGCAGCCCTATGGACATCGACTACAAAGCTATGACTATGTTGCTTACAGCTATACCAAACTCCATAATGGTAGGTTTTCAGTAATGCAAGACTGGCAAAGATCTATTTGATGTATTGACGTTGATGTACTCTAGTTGTACTGATTCCAAAGAGTCCAAGAAAGATGTGCTGAAGAAGAAGTTTGAGAACTTCACACACATTGTTGATGAGACCATAAGTCAACAATACTTTAGGTACATGGACTTGATCACCTCTCTTCAGTCTATGGGAGTGGTTCTTGAGAAAAGAGACATAGTAAGAAAATTCACGAGTGCACTTCCTCATGAATGGATTTTTTACCGTGTCTCAATCAAGAGAACTGAGAATCTCAACACTCTCACTATGACTGAAATATATGGAATCCTTGATGTATACCGTATGGAGACGGAAACTCAGAAAGACCATCAGATGAACAGAAACTCAAACCTTCCTGTTAGCAATGCTCTACATGCTGCTGAAGGTTCAAGAACTCCATAGCCCCAGTTGTACCTGAACTACCCCTAGAAGCCATCATCCTCTTCTGGGCCTTATATCACATTTCCTGAGACACCCAGGTCTCAACATGCTCAACAAAATTCCTTCCAGGATAGTTGTGTTTTTGTTTCAAGGAATGAACACTCTGGAGATTTTCAATTATGCTTTGATGATCTTGAGTGTTTTAGCCCAGATGATGTGGAGTACATGAACATTGTCCAGCAGATGGCTCTCCTAACCTACAGAGCAAAGAAGTTCTTCAAGAGAACAGGAAGGCAATTCCCTCAGAACCCAACCAACAACAAACTTGGGTTTGACAAGTCAAAGGCCAAGTGTTACAACTACAACCTACTTGGTCACTTTGCAAGGAAATGCAAGGCTCCTAGATCAAATCCTGGAGCAACTCAAGCCTCCTAACATCATGCTACTCCAAAAGCTACAACCAAACCAACTGAACAACAGACTGCAGTTGTTGCTCAAAAAATTGATTGGAGCTTTATGGTGCAAGATGTCACTCCTGCTCAAGCTCTCATGGCTGGAACTGAAGACAATAAGGTATATGAATATATCTGTACTCCAGCTTTTATTGCTAAAGTCAAATTGTATAAGGACTACAACATGGAAATTAAATTTAATATTGAGTCCTTAAACATGTTAAAATCTAACTTTAAAAGAGCAGCATCTGACTATAACTTCAAAATGAAGAGTTAGAGAAAACTATTCCTTTTTAAGACATTAACATTCAAACTACATGGCTTAAATAAAAGATTTAATCTCCAAGTTGACTGAGGCTCAAGCCCAGCTAGTAATAGCTGAGGCTAAAGCAAAAAAGTATGCTATTGAAGAACATAACTTCAACACCATCATTGCATCATCCTCTCACTCAAAGGTGTGTAATCAAAACAAAAGTGGGTTGGGAACCAATGAAATTGCTCCACCACACTCTTATGTGTCTGTTAGACAACCAAGATATGATACTGATGAGCAAGAGGTTCCAACTGCTAACTCACAACCCAATTAGTAAAAGAATGATGCAACAATGGTGACCACCACAAGGAAGGATAAGGTGGAAAATCTCATCCACACCACTGATGATCAACTCCTCACCAACAAAAAAAGAAAGAATAAAATTAGGACAACAAGAAAAACTGCCAAGAAGGTGGCTGAGTCAAAGTTGAAAATAGACCCAAGGCAAAAGGGTGTTTTCATTTCAGCTGGATTCCAAGTGGTTGAAAGTTTTGATTCAGGAAAGAAGTGTAGTATCAACACTCCTATCCAGCTGAAGGATCAGAAATTAAAGGGGAATGCTGTTGAAGAAGAAAAGAAGTGCAAGAAACAATAACCCTCATGCCCCATCAAGAATAACATTGAGTGCATAATTTGTGGTCTGCATAACCACATGGCTAAAGATTGTTACTACAATCCAACAAGCACACATTATGCAACCAATGATAAGAAAGAAGGAGTCAAGAATGGTTTCACATTTGGACCTTACCATATGGTGCAAATGTTAAGAAAATGAAAGTTGTTTCCGAAGACAAGTTGATTTCGGAAGAAACTCATTCTTCCGAAAGGAAAATAGATTCAGAAGACAAGCCAAAGAACAAACAAAGGAACAAAAAGAATCCTTTGAAACCTTCCGAGAAGAAGACTGCTTTGTAACAAAAGGCGGTGACAGCTCCTTCACAGAAGAAAGAAGCCTCAGAAGCAAGTCATGCTGCTCAAGCCTCCACAGGCTCATCTACACTGATCAACCATAGGATGAAATGGAAGATCAGAAAAGATGCTGCAGCCCAAACCTCTTCTTCACAAACTTTAATTGAACCCCCATGCATACATTTTGGTTCAATTATCTTACAACATTGGAAGAGCCCAAGACCACTAAGGCTTGGGTTCTCAATAGTAACTAATCATTTCACCTTATGTGTAGGGACATCCACAGGACAAGAATGGAAATGTATGGATTGTAGACAATGGATGCTCCAGGCACATGACAGGGAAAAGATCTCTCCTACAACAATTTAAGCATATGGACGTCCTGTTCAGTTTGGAGGTGAAGCCGGAGGATACATATCTGGTAGAGGTAGTGTATCCAATGGTAAATTAAAAGTTGACAAAGTAAACTTTGTCAAACAGCTTGAACACAATCTCTTTAGTGTTTCTCAATTCTGTGATCAAAAGCATCAAATGCTTTTCCCAAATATAAGTGCATTATCCTCAAACCCGGGATGACAATTCCTCAGGAATTGGTGCTTCTTAGATCTCCTAGGAGAGGGGATATGTACAAGCTGGATATGAATAATGCTTCCCCACAAGATGAAGTATCATGCTTTCTTTCAAAGCTAATGGTGATGAGTCAACTCTTTGGCATAAAAGAATGTGCCATGTTAATTTTAAAACAATGAACAAATTAGTTAAAAATAACTTTGTATATGGTGTGCCTAGAAATAAATTTTTCTGTAAAGATAACTATGTTGCTTGTCTGAAAGGGAAGCAACACAAGATACCTCCCAAATCCAAAGAGGTTAACTCCATCACCACCCCATTACACTTATTGCATATGGATCTATTTGGTCCCACAAGTATAATAAGCATTGGAAGGAAATCATAGTGCCTTGTGACTGTTGATGACTTTACAAGATTTACATGAGTATTATTTTCAAGAACTAAAGATGAAACTGCTGAAACTTTAAAATCTTCTATTCTTAAAATTGAAAATCAGACTGATCACAAGGTAAAAATCATTAGAAGTGATCAGACTGAGTTTAAGAATCAAGTTCTTGACTCATACCCTAACTCAAAAGAGATTGCCAAACAATACAGTCCTCCTAGAACTCCTCAACAAAATGGTGTTGCTGAGAGGAGCAAGAGGACACTTATTGAGGCTGCAAGAACTATGTTAGCTGATTCAAAGCTACCTCTAACTTTCTGGACAGAAGCAGTCAACACTGCATGCTATGTGCAGAACAGAGTTTTCATTGTTAAGCCCTATGGAAAGACCCTTATGAGCTATGAAACAAGAGGCCACCGTTCATTGGCTTTCTTAGATCCTTTGGCAGCAGGTGAACCATACTTAACATAAAAGACAATTTAGCAAAATTTGCTGAAAAGTCAGATGATGATTTCTTTGTTGGATATTCCTCAAACTCTATTGCTTGGATATTCCTCAAACTCTATTGCTTATAGAGCATATAGCATCAAAAATCAACAATTTGAGAAATCATTCAACATTATTGTCAATGAGCACACTCCTTGTTTTAAGGGAAATGGCCCTGGTCATATTTTTAACTTAGAATTGTTTCCAAATTATTATAAACCATCTTGTGAGAATGTTTCAGCTGGAACAGGAACTCAAAATGACTCCTATGATGATCAACTGTTTGAGTTACCCAGACCTATTCCAATTTCTCCAAGAAGTCATGAAGATCAAGCTCCCACTACTGGAAGTCCTAAAAGCTTGCACATCTCAGGAAACAATGGAGCTTCAACAAGTTGTCAGCCAACTGAGCCTTAAAATTCATCAACTGACTACTCTAGCATTCAACAACAAGCTGATGGAGACAGTGACCAGGAGAAACATGCAACTGTTGATGTTGCTTCACAGCAAAATACCATTGATGATGTCACATTGAATGAGTGTGAGAAATCAGCTGGAAATGGTGTTCAAAATTCTGAGTAAAACTTCTCAAAATTGGATCTATCTATGCAACTAGATGTGATTCCTAGGCATTAGATACACAACACTCATCCAGCTGAGAACATCATTGGGGATGTCTCAAAAGGTGTGAGAACAAGAGGTCAGACCCATAATGCGAATGTCTGCTTGTACTCATGTTTTCTCTCTCAAATAGAACCCAAGAAGGTGAAGGAAGCCCTCAAGGACATAATTAGGTTGGAGCAATGCAAGAGAAATTGTTTCAGTTCAAGAGGCAAAAGGTATGGAATCTGTGTCCATTACCACCTGGCCAAGTCCCCATTGGCACCAAGTGGGTGTTCAGAAATAAAATAGACAATAGAGGTTTTGATCATCAAGAACAAAGCAAGACTTGTGGTTCAAGGATACACACTGGATGAAGGCATAGATTACACTGATGTCTTTGCACCTGTTGCAAGACTTGAGGCTGTGCGCACCTTCCTTGCTTTTGCAGCATCCAAGAACTTCACAGTCTATCAACTTGATGTCAAATGTGCATTTCTGTATGGGGATATTGTTAGAAAAGTCTATGTGTGTCAGCCACCTGGATTTGAAGACCCACAACACCCCAACTATGTGTCAGGCACCTAGGCTGTGGTATGAGACACCGTCTCATTTTTTTCTAAAGAATGGCTATACCAGAGGCACCATAGACAATACATTGTTCATAAAAAAGTCCGAAAAGGACATGTTGCTTGTACAAGTCTATGTTGATGACATTATATTTGGTTACTCAAATGACCAAATATGCAAAGACTATGAAAGCATCATGAGAAAGAAGTTTGAGATGAGTTCCATGGGAAAGATGGATTTCTTCCTTGGGATTCAAGTAAAGCAGATGAAAGAAAGGTTTTTCATAAATCAATCTAAGTATGTCAAGGACATCTTAGAACGATTTGAGATGAAAGATTGTAAACCAGCCAAGACACCTATACCTAGAAATCACAATCTTTGTCCTGATTTCGAGGGGGAGGATACTGATCAACATCAGTACATGGCAATTATTGGATCTCTGATGTATCTCACTACAAGCAGACCTGAAATCATGTTTGCAACTTGCATATGTGCAAGATATCAGGATGCTTCTAAGGTGTCTCACCTAATTACTGTCAAGAGAATTCTTAGATACCTCAAAAGAGCTTCCAAACTAGGTCTTTGGTATCCTAAGAATAATCTTTATAGTTATACTGACAATGATTATGGTGGCTGCAACATTAACAAGAAATCCACATCAGGAGGATGTCAATTTCTTGGTGGAAGGATTATCTCCTGGCAACGCAAGAAGCAATCATGTGTATCTACATCAACTACTGAAGCTGAATACATTACTGCTGCAAGCTGCTGTGCTTAGTTGCTCTGGATTCAAATTCAGATGTTAGACTATGGTTTCAACTTCATGGAGACTCCTATCCACATAGACAACAAAAGTGCAATTTCTATCACAGAAAATTCAGTCAAGCACTCCAAGACAAAACATATTGACATCAGATACCATTTCATTCGAGATATTCATGAGAAAAACTTAATCAAACTAGTCAAAGTCAATTCAAATGAATAATATGCTGACTTGTTCACCAAAGCTTTTGATGAACAAAGATTTAAGTATTTAATCACAGCTATTGGGATGATTAACATTGACTAGTCAATCTCTTTTAAAACGTGTCTTGTCTATGTTGTCTTTATACAATCTAAGCACTGTTACAAAAGTTTTTCTTTAACTTTTCTAAGTATGAATCTTTCGAAGAGAAATTTACCCTCGAAAGAGATCTTTATCTATCTTCCGAAGGAAAATTCCTCTACACGAGTAGTCTCTTCCGAAGAGTTTTTCTCCTCGAAAGAAAATTTGATCATAGATCAATACCACTTCCGAAGCTTACTAACTTCATTTCTCAGAAAAACACTTTACCCTCAAAAGCAAATTTGTCTTTTAGACATGGTTTGCCTTCTGAAGTAAAAGTGGCCTCGGAAGACACTACTGAGAAACATAAGTGTTTTCTTTCGGAAGCAACTCTACTCTCGGAAGAAAACTTTAACTGTGTAACGGAAATCTTTGGGCCCCACTCTGTAAAAAGTAAGATTTTATTGATGATTGTCGGAATATTTTAAATGGTTTATCTTACCGCCCTTGTCAAATCGAAACCTAAACTGTCTTTTCACCTTATCGGTTTGATCTTTTACCCCCCATTTAAAAATTTCCGACTTTATATCTTTACTTTCTTTACCTCTACAAAAGCCCCAAATTTCCATTATCTTATTCTTCACTCACTCTCAAATTCCTTCAATCAAACAGTACCCTCACAACAATGGCCTTGAATCCTCAACACAACCAAGTCACCATCCTTGATTTTTCAAGGGATGCTGATTTTCCCCAATCGTCCAATTTCTGTCACAATCCACATACTTCACTGCCCTTATTGTTAACCCTACCATCTACTCAAACCACATGGTAATCTCACTCGGGATCCAAGAGGTAATCTCACTCGGGATCCATTCTATATGTATTCCTAGTTCATTCAACACATAATCAACTATGAGCTTAACCAAGACAAACTACAATTTGAAGACATTCTACTGGTCCCTCACATGAGGCCTGGCATCTTCAAACTCTGAAGAAGGTGTCAACCAACTTCATCGGAAGGTTCACTACTCTTCTTCCAGGTATGCTTGAGCCGACGGCTTCTGGTGACGTCCTTGCAGACCTAGCAGGTGATAAACCCACACCAGCCACCACCACTATAATGGCAATCATTTCTTCCCACCCAATCAAATTCACATACAAAAGATGCCCTAAACGAACCATTGTTCAATCTACTCTGATTGAACAAGTCCCCTCTGTTCAATCCAAAAAGGCTAGAGTGGAACTCATGGCTCCTACTCAGCCAGAGGTCCAACCATTCTCCTCCATTGACCTCAATATAAGTGTTGAGTCTCCTCAGTCTCAACCTGATGAGCCCACAACCTAAGCCATAAGCCCTCAGGGAGAGTCTCAACACTCCCCTGAGCAACCAAAAAGGGACAGCCACATCATTGGCTCAACTGCTATTACAGAGGAGCCATTAGGTGCTGACCAAGGTCTCGGGCCATTAGATATAACCCATGTATCCTTTCCTGACCTATTAACCCGATCTGCCACTACTATTACAGAGGAGCCATTAGGTGCTGACCAAGGTATGTTCATCATCACCACCAGTAATGGTTTTTTGGCGCCTTGGTTTCCCTTGCGTACTGATGTCTCTTTTAGAGGCATCAATTGGCAAGGTAACATCAGTGAGACTGAGTCTACAACAACCTTAGTAATTGATGCCTCTAAAAGAGACATCAGTATACAAGGGAAACTAGGGCGCCAAGAAACCATTACTGGTGGTGATGATGAACATACTAGGTATATTATCTCATCTGCCAATGATTATTCAAAAGAAGATGAGGGTATTCTGCAATTCATTATCAGAGACATACTTTCTAAAGTCTAAAACCTTGAATCAAAGGTTAAGACTTTAGACGATAGGTCTGTCACTCAGCAACTTGAGATTGAAAATCTAAAGGCTCAACTAGCTGAGAAACAGATTGAGAAGTCTGTTAGGTATGTACCAATTCAGGTTTCTTTAATTTCTTCCTCTAGCTCATCTACTTCTCAAGATGATGCTACCAAAAAGAAGGAGAATGTACAGAAAAAAGACATGAGGAACCCAGCCTTGCCATCACAACTTCCCTTGATGCCATTTCTTCATTCTATCCTACACATCAACACCCTGCAACCATCTTCCCTTAACCACCTCCTATCACCATTCAAGTGGATCCAAGGATGCTTATCGACCTTAACAGAATTTTTAACCAAATTTCTGATAAGCTCCTCCCTTGAACAACCCTCCCCTGATGTGGTCGTTGCTTACTTTGGAGCTGAAGAGCTACAAAGGCTGAGTGCACCACCTACCTCTGAGGAGGAAGTTTGTCAGCCTAAGGTCTCTATTGAACCTGAGATTAACTTCGAAGGGGAAAATACAGACTGATGGCCCAACAACCAACTTAGAAGGGACAGGTAGTGCAACTACAATTACTTCCGAAGCAGAAATCCAAGCTGCGAAAGGAATAATTGGACTATCTTCCTTGTCCGATGACCTGTTCATCACAGATGCCATTCTTGATCTAGCATCTGAGGTAAACAGTGAGGACTTCCTACACAACCTTTCCTTATTCGATGTCATCCCAATGAATCGTTAAGCTCTAATACGACATGTCACAAAATGATTTATTTAACTCTTATATGGTACTTAGATTGATTCTAATTCAACATTTTTGGTCCCTTGTAGATGGGTTTAACAGCGGGAGACTTGCATAAAGCTAGGGAATGTCGGATCGTAGGGACGCAAGTGAGATTGCTTGTTTACAACACAAGTGAAGTTATGTGGGTTATTTCGGAATCTTCCAAGAAACCTTTGTTGCCCCTAATTGCTCAATGTATGGGTGTTACGATCAGATATAAAGCATGTTGCGACTTGATCTTAAGCAGGTCCTGACAATATTCAACATTGATATGCCACAAAATTCTTCTACACAATGTATCAATCCCATACATATTTTTTATATGTTTTACATAACCAACTTTTATATTTTTTCATGACCATTATGTTTGTTACAATAAACTATCAAGCTTTAATACCGTATAAATAAATATACTAAATTACATTTAAATGTTTGTTTATCAAAAATAAAAAGTACAATAAAATATATTAAATTTATATACGTAGGAGTAACTTGATGCTTAATTTAACTCCCGCTGTATGATCCTATACGAAGTTCGAGATCATTTTCCAGTTAAGAAAATCTTGAATTTAAAATTTTTAACATAGATAACTGAAGTGTACGTTAAATAATTAGAAATTTCATATAAATAAGGTATCCTAAAACATAAATATAGAAAGTGTTAAGGCTTCAAGTATGTTCCGCCATGTCATGTCATGTCAAAGTTAACGACGAACTCACTTATTACATTGATCGCTGAACCTTTTTAGCTATTGCTCAAATTTCATTGTTACCCTTTGTGCTGATTTGGAGCTTCGTCTTCATCATCACAACACTACCAATTAATATGACAATTGTTTCGTCCTCTATGGTCATAGCATGCATTATAGTGAGTGCACATGTTACGTCGCTTGTTACTTTTCCAAGCTCATGTGGTCCTCATACAATTACCTATCGAGCTTGAAGAAATACAAGGACTCTTAGACAACCGTATAGCAAGACTCCTTTTTATGTTTAATTTTTTCTTTTTTGTCTTAGTGTGTAGAACTTCTATCTAATGTTAGCCCATTCAGTATATGTGTGTGCGTGTCGGTGTTTTTTGTTTATTAATTTTTTTAGTACGCACACGTGTGTATCATGTTTAAGGTAGTATCTTTGATTGTATCATGTCCCGCTCGTAGATTGACCGATCAAGTTGATGTCATTGTAAGATCTCGATCCACCTATAAAAGCAGGTCATTTCTTGAGTTCTTTGTGATGTAACTGCTTTGAGAATTCTATGTCACTTCAAGGGTCGGTTCAATGTCTTTTAGATCCAATTGAAAAAAAAAGTTATGGTCCTTTTCAAATATTTTTACTATTAAAACTCTCATTATTTTGTCCGGCATTGAGAGCGGTAATAATAAACTAAAACGTTTATAGTTTATAGGGTTAAACTTTTTAATTATATATTATATATGTGTAGATGTTTTTATTAAATTTATTTTTTTAACTTTCTATGATGTAAATTCGATGATGAAATATCCAACTTTTTTTTAAACGGAACTTTATGATATTATAGTGAGACTCCAAATTTTAGAGCTTTGTGGATTTGTGATTTATTATACTAACACTTAAAAACAAAGGTCGGTGGGTTCCCCACCGGCCGCCACGTGTCACATTTTAACTGGCCCTTTCTGGTTTTTTCTTTATTTTTTTTAATTTTTTCCAGATTTGTACTTTCTATTTGTAATATCTGTTTCATCTCTTTATATTAGCTATGCTTTGTCAAAATGGTAGGATTCTTGGATTTTGAATAAGAAGTCGTGGGTTCGAATCCCGTCATGTACTTTAGATTTTTTACTCCAACTTAAATTTTGACACTTTCACCCCAACTTCTTTATATATTTTATAAAATGTCAATTTGACTTACGTTTGTACGTAATCAGAGATTACGTGTCAAATATAAAATGTTTACGCCATTAACTTTATATACGCTTTTACACTGTATATGTTCCGACATACGTCTACGTTTTGACATAATTTTGTTCAGAGATTAGTTGGGTCAAATATAAAATGTTTTCACATTTTGTTTTTATGTACACTTAGGGTTGGTATACGTTTCGACGTAAGTTTTGTTTGGAAACGAGTCGGGTCAAATATAACACGTTTTCATTTACTTTACATTTCGACGTAAATTTAATTTGGAAACAAGTTGGAGCAATTGTAAGTCTATGTTTCAGAATAAATTTTGTTTGGAAAAAAGTCGGATCAAATATAATATGTTTTCATTAACGGTTTAAATTCGCGTCACTCTAAGTATTGACGTAAATTTAGATTGGAAACTGGTCGGGTCTATTGTAATTTATACGTTATCATGGCGCGTATGATGCCGCTACAACGTGGGGCGGGTAAAGTGACTAGTTTTTCCTTAAAAGTGTAGCCTCAACTTTTTGAGATTGAGAGCCCCAAGACCACTACTTCATTATTAACACTATTGAACCGGCTCTGGGCATCTCAACGTTGAACTTACCATACGACATGTCAATTTATCCAAGCCCAATATATATGCTAATACTCGATTCATATATTTCAACATTTGGAAAACCTGTGATACCTCAGTTGAACATCTTTCAAGTAATCACCGGATGTTATTGGGGTTTGATTTTAGGAACTTGTACAGAGGATCCCTTAAGGCTAAAGGATTCACCATCTGTATCGTTTCGTTGAATTTGCATGAATCATGTGTTGAATTTGGATTTGATTTGAGATGAAGTTATAATATTTGTATTACGTTGAGAACTTGGATTTGATTTGAAATGAAGTTTCAATATTTGTTCTCCTGAGCAACCACCTGTTGTTGTTATGGGATGACCCCCTGTGACGCATGTATATATTCTCGTCGCTGTATGCACTCTTCCTAATAGTGCTTTCTGATTTGAGAGCAAATTTCAAGTTTCAATATACAATAAAGCAGTGTATCGTCCACTGATATAAAACTCGTAAACATCAATTCTACTACACACACACACACCTAGCTATTCAACAGCAAAAACTCAAAAAACAAGACAAAACATGAGTCCCAAAGCTTTATTTATTCAGATAGTTAGTAGCCGATAAGTAAACCTATCCGGTTCCGGTGACACCGGGGTCGGGCTTATCGCGGCGCCCTTGTTCTTGAGCTTGAACCGAAGCCGAAACCGCGTCACCGAAGACGGGGCCACCCCGCCCCGCACAATCTTCCACTTTGTCTTGTATTTTGTCGATCTGAATCTTACCCTCGTCTTCTTTCGAGTGAATATCCATTCTACTCTTGTTCTCTCCTCCAGCGACGGAGTGGTATGTCGTCGCTGTTGTGCTTCCTGGTGGTAATGTTCCTTGAGCCCCTGACATTGTTCTTCTTCTTGTGTTTTCAAGTTTATCTCTTTTTGTTTTGTTTGTGAGGGGATTTATATATAGTGACAAAGTGTAGTGGATGTGTGTTGAGGAGGATTAAAGGTTAACTGCCACGTGGAGGCCACATGGCAAGTTATTAATACACGTGGATGACCCTCCTGAGTCTTGCTATTGCATTATCGATCTCTTGATAACAATGTTTTTCGAACCGGATCGGACGCCTTACTGGTTTGGTGGTCGGACCGGTCGGACCGGATTTAACTATATTTATATATATTTATATATGTAACTAAATATAAGTTATTTATATATATATTTTATAGTTATATATAAAATTTTACTAAATTTTTATATCCAACGTACTAATTTATGGTTTAACATCCCGTTTTTACTCATTAAAATAAAAAAATACCAAAAACCGGTCCGAACCAGTCCGACCACCGGTTCGAGACGAACCGGCCGGTTCGACCTCCCAAAACCGAACCATAGTAGACCGGACCGGCCACCGGACCGATCCCCGGTCGAACCGGTCGGACCGGCCGGTCCGATCCGGTCTCCAAAACATTGGTTGATAGAGTTTAGCTTTTACAAACGAACAAATTCTATTGGGGTATGATTGTTCGATGCGTCGTCGAAGGGGGGTGTGGTGATGTTCTCGTTTCTATCGTTCTGTCACTTCACTTATTGTTGGTCTAAAAATGGTATCGATAACACTTTGTTAATATATATGGCAGGATAAATTTCATTTATAAATGAAACAAGAAAGTAAAAACTTTTAAACTATTCAAAGCTATATTGATTTGGTCTAACATCTATTACTATAACTTAAAAAGAAAGATCCGTGCTTTTTTCATTGGCCTTTCTTCCCTTTCTACTTTCAGTCATTACATTTTTAACACATGTTACTTTAAAAACTTTGTAAAATATCATTTTAACCACTTTAAGTTAATAAAGTTTCGAATTTACCCCTATACAATATAAATTCAAGTCCGTCTATGTTTAGACATAATTAGAAACGACTTGGGTTAAATATAAAGTGTTTCCAAGCTTAACTCTATACAATTTAAGATGGTCTATGTTTCGACATACGTCAATGTTTTGACGTAATACTTGTTCAGAAATGAGTTGGGTAAATATAAAGCGTTTTCGTGTTTATTTTTATGTACACTTTGAGTTGGCGTACGTTTCAACATTGGTTTATTTGGAAACACGTATGGTCAATATAATACGTTTTCATTTACTATACTTTTGGACGTAAATTTAGTTCGGAAACGGCCGGAGTGATTGTAAGTCTATTTCGATAATAATTTTGTTTGAAAAAGAGTCAGATCAAATATTTAACGTTTTTGTTCAACGGTATAATTTCGAGTTACTCTACGTATTAACGTAAAGTTAATTCGTAAACGAGTCGGGTCGATTGTAACATATACTTTATCACGTCAAGTATAATGTCGCGACAACACGTGACGGGTAATAAACCTAGTTCTATACATAATGTTAGAAATGGTTTCACATAACTATATATATATTTTTTATTTTGAGTTAATTATATGATTGGATACTTTGGTATGTTTATATTTTAAAATTGGTACAACTTTTAAGAAATTAATCATTGGTTCTAACTATTTGCTAAACCGTAGCACAATTGGTTAATGAAGTGGATAACCATTAGTTTTAATGAATTTTATTAAAATGACCATTATACCCCCGTATTATTATAATTACACATCACCGCCGCTGCCACGGAACAAAATGAGCCTTGAATACTTTAAGACAAAATTGGTTGATTTGATGTTGAGAAAAGTGACTTCTTATTGTAAAAAAAATATTTAAATGTTAGATATGACGAAGAATTATGGTAATCTAAGAAACTGAAAAAGTGTTATGATCAATCAACATAATTTTGAAGTTGACATTTTTGATACACTGTTGGATAGGCAAAAATTCAAGAATTTGGTAATCCATGTAATAAGGTATCAACTACTTTGCTATAATATATGCCAGGTTTAAATCCTTGTGATCGTTTTTTTTAGTTTGACACTTTTAAGATAGTGGCATTTTTTGAAATTTATGCGGATGATTTTACTATGAAAGAACTAGAGTGTCTTGAGGTAAAATTTAAGGTCCTTTATCACACTTTAAAAGGAGATATTAATATAAAAAAATGTATGGATTACGTGACCTTTCCCGTTTGATGTTGGAAATCAAAAAAGTCGTTCTTGCAGGATCGGGTTTGTCACTTAAACACTTATATTTCTCTCAAACTCACTTATTGAAACACTCAAATCAGATGAAGTAATGTCTTTTACAAGAGTTGATAATAATATAATAAGTAGCAAAGGAACAAACAGAGATATATTTTTCTAGGCACTTGTATATATTACTTCTCAACTCAAGATATTACAAGACTCTTACAAGCATGAAACAAGAGTTACAATGAGAAACTATATATACTAGATCCTACAGCCGGATATACTTTGATACCAGCTGGAAACCTAAGACTAAAGCATATACTACAATGCTAAAGTTAAGGTATCTTAGATAAAGTATTATCTAAGATATGGTAGTCATGACATGTCCACGACTTACCTTTTGTCACCAACTAAAGATGGCAACTGTACTAACATAAAAAGGTAAACAGTGGATTAAAGTATGGTCAACTACATGGCTTTTGAGAAAACGCCATGTAGTATCTCAGAGATTTGCAGCGGAGTGTCAGAGAGGCCATACTTATGTCCACTGGATAATAGGAGTGTCTTCCGAAGGTTAACTGGCTTCGGAAGAACTTGTTCTTCCGAAGCCACTTATACTTCGGAAGAAGCTTCTATGCTTCCGAGGCTTTGAGGACTTCTTGTACTTCAGAAGTTGACTTCAGATCTTTCTCTCTAAGTCTTGATCTTCGGAAGTAGGTTCTTTATCTTCGGAAGTTGGAGTTTTCCTTCGGAAGTGTGTTTTACACTTAGTCTTCGGAAGAGCTCCTTCTTCCTTCGGAAGTTCCATACTTAGCTTCAGAAGTCCTTTGTTTGTTGTACCAAAATCTTCTAAGTGACTTGGTTTTGGTTGCAACAGCCTTTCTAGATCCAACAAACTCCCCCTAGGCTGATGCTATCAAAACTTCACTTATTTCTGCTTCTCAAAGCCTTCAGCACCAGGGACAAGAGGTAAATGTCTGTCTCTTTGTTCTTCCCTGAAGTAGTGCTGAGAAGCTTGTACAAGTCATTGGTGGATAGGAGATCCAGTCTATCGCTTTGAATGACATGTACCCTTTGTTGTGTCCCCCTGAAGAGAGTTAGTTGACGGGAGTTATAGTCATACTCCCATCTAACTATGGACTCAAGTTCAGGACCTTCAACCATTTGTAGAAAGGCTTTGCCTTTGGTTGCTGATCCTTTCCTTTCCTCCTCCTCTCTCAGTTTCAACTCCTCTTCAACCTTTCTTCTAGCAGTAAGCTCGGCCATATGAAGGCTGCCTTGATGATTTTTGATGTGGGCAGCTATATCGGAGTTTGAAGGGTTGGAGAATGGCTTCTCTGCTAACTCAGCAATGTCAAACCTGCTCAAGTGTAGCAGAGATGAGGCACTCAGCCTGTTGAGCTCTCCATTCTCTCTTTCAACAACAAAGTTGTGAGAAGAGTCTTCGAACCTCCACTGGATGATCTTCTTTCTGGGTGCAAGAGGTTGTCTTGGTACCCTGTCTCCTTTCTTTGTATCCAGTAGAGTCACCAGCTTTCTCCTTAGCTTCTTTTCTTCCTCATTCAACGTGTCTGAATTGAGGCCAAGGAGGTTTGTAGCTTGGTCCAAAGTTCCTCTGGGCAGATCAAGAAATTGATCTCTTGTGAGGGAACTTGAGGATCCATCAACATAAGTCAAGTTGACTGAATCCTCCTCACAGGAGATGTCGCTCAGTGTAGTGCAGTTTATGAGCTTTGTCTTGACTGCCTTGAATTCTTCCATGGAGAGATGTTTAGAAGACTGAGGGGATAGTTTGATTGGTTGATGGGTAGGTTGAGGTGTTTGGGTTCTGGCTAAGGTTTTGGGTTGGAGGATAGGTAGTTTAGGTGGTTGAGGTGAAGAGGTTGGTAGGTGTGATGGTGTAGGTTCTGGGGTGAATGGTTCAGAAGTTGGTTCGGTTTTGATTGGGAAGGGAAAGGGTATAGGTTCAGGTTGAGGTTGGGTTTGGAGTTTGGGTTGAGTGGTTGCTTTGAAGGTCATCCCCTGTCCCCTTCTATACATCTCCTTCCTTTTCCCTGCGCGAATGTCAGCCTTGAGGTCACTGACATGTCGCTGGAGAGTCTTTTCCGACATGGGACCCACCTGCCTGCCAGAGAAGCCATGAGCTTTGAGATAACTCTTCATCCAGGCCTTCTCACCTATCTTCTTGGCAGCAGTCAGTCCAGCTTCCTCTTTCTTCTTCTTCTTTTGTAAAAGCTTCTCCCTTGCAGCTCTCTTTCTCTCTTTCTCCATTTGATCTTGCTCTTTGTTGAAGAGCCACAAGATCGTATCATTGTTATGTGGAGACAACTCTTCTTGAGAGAAACCTCTGGAGAGTAGGAAGGTTATCCTTTCCCTCCTGAGCTGCAGATCAGCTTCTCTTTCCTTTCTCTCCCTTTCCTCTTCTAAGGCCAACCTTGCAGCTTCTTCTTTTTGCTGTTTTAGTCGCAGGGTTGCCTTTTCCAGCTCCATTAACTCCTCTAATGGTAGCAGGAGTACATCTTCAGTTGCAGCCCCTAGACCAACAAGTCTATCTATGACCTCTATTCTTCTTCGGTTGTTGACTGCCTCCTGGTTGGTTGCAGCTGCTTTGGTACTTGCAGCTAACAGTTTCCCAGTTGGAAGCCTACCTTTTCTTTTAAGCTTCTCCAACCTTTCTTCCTCTTGAAGCTCTTCCGAAGTCATCTTCCTCTTTCCTTTGATGTCTTCAGAAGTACCAGACTTTGGGGGTTCTTGGATGGAAGATCCAGGTTGGGTAGTAGAGATAGGAGATGGAGTCAATGCAGATGTCAGAGCTAATGGTTGGGTGAGAAAATCCTCCCTATTAACCTCAGATGCAAGTTCCAGAATTGCATCTGTGACTATTAGATCATCGGATAATGAGAATAGTCCTTCCGCAGCAGCAATCTCAGCTTCGGAAGTTTGAGTTTGTTCTTCGGAGGCTTTGAATTGTGCTTCGGAAGTCTGTGAAAATACACTTTCTGTCCCAGCTGTTTCAGCTGCTGGGCCATCAGTCCTTGTTTCCCCTTCGAAGTTAATCTCAGGTTCCACTTGGACCTTAGGTTGACCAACTTCCTCGATAGTGGTAGAAGGTGCATTCAACCTCTGAAGCTCTTGAGCTCCGAAGTAGATCACAGACATATCAGGGCTGGGCTGTTCTATGAGATTCCAATAGGAACTTGTTAAAGAACCTATTGAGATCTTGGAGCATCCTTTGATCCCCTTGAAAAACAACTGGAGGAGGCTCAGGGAAAATAGCAGCTTGTTGCACAGGATACTTTGAGCTCAAGAAAGTGAGAGCTTGACTTTGGGTTTCCTCCTGTCTTTGACTTTGTCTCTGAACACTCTCCCCCTTTTTGGTAGCATCATCTTGAGAGCTTGATGAGCTAGAGGAAGAGGTCAAGGAGACCTGAATTGGTACATGCCTATCAGACCTCTCAATTTGTTTCTCAGCTAGTTTGGCCTTGAGAGTTTCAATCTCAAGTTGCTGAGTGGCAGACGTATCCTATGAAGTCCTAACCTTTGATTCAAGGTTTGAGACTTTAGAAAGTAGGTCTTGAATGGTGAGTTGCATACTTCCCTCATCTTCTTTTGAAGAATCATGGGGAGATGAGGTAACATCCCTGGTATGTTCATCCTCACCACCAGATGTGGTTTCTTGGCGCCCTGGTTTCCCTTGCACAATGATGTCTCTTTCAGAGTCATCATAGGGCACGGTTGCAGTAGATTCAGTCTCAGTTTCGTTACCACTGTCCTGAGGATCCATGGAGGCTCCTTCAGTAGTGGCAGCTGAATCTACATGAGTCCCCTCCACATCAGTGGGACTCACCTCAGTAAGGCTTTGCTGATGGGGGCTAGAGATAAGAGGTCTCTCTAGGCTCTGTTGATCCTTGAGAGGGTGTTGTGGATCAACTTCATTGCCTTTAAGAGACATAATCTCTTCACCAGCTCCAGTCAAAAGGTCAGTGAAGGATAGGGAATTAAAACCTAATGACCCGGGACTTTGATCAATGTCTAGAGGCATTGAGCTGTCCCTTTGTGGCTGCTCAGGGGAGTATAGAGACTCTCCCTGAGGGCTATCAGCTTGGGTTTCGGGCTCATGGGTCTGAGACTGAGGAGACTCAAGACCCATATTGAGGTCAATTGTGAAGGATGGTTGGACCTCTGGCTGAGTGGGAGCCCTTTGTTCCACTCTAGCCTTTTTGGATTGAACAGGAGGAGCTTGTTCAATCAGAGTAGATTGAACAAGGGTTCGTTTGGGACGTCTCTGATAGGTAAATGTAATGGGTGGAGAAGGTAGATTTGGCAGGGTGAGGGTAGTTGCTGGTGTGGGTTCATCACTTGTGGGGTTAACAGTGATGTCACCAGGAGCCATTGGCTCAATCATACCTGGAAGTAGTGCAGTATCTCTTCTAGTGAAGTTGGTAGACACTCTCTTCAAGGTCTTGAAGATGGTCGGCCTCATTTGAGGAGCAGTCAGAGCAGCTGCACAGACAAGCTTGCCCTGGTCCAGCTCACAGTTGATTATGTGCTGGAGAAACCTGGGATACATGAAGAATGTGTCCCTTTGAAGATTTCCCATTAGGTTAGTCAGCACAAACCTTGAATAGTTGAAGCGGAGGCTTTGTACCAACCCATGAACTAAGCACCCAAGTTCATATGGGATTTGATCCCATCCCCCAGATTTATTAGACAGGCAGTGAAGAACCACATGCAGCAGGAACTTCCACTTGTAGGAGAAGTTGAATTTGTAAACAGTTGACCTGCTGACATCTCCACCGTATCCCATTCGGAGATAAGAATTGTCCAAATCTGTTTTGGGAATTCCGTTGGAGCGCCCTCATCATGAAGCTCGAGATGCTCCCTGATGATCTGTTCAGAGATGACCAACTCTTGGCCACAAATGCTCGACCTTATAACACGAACCCCATTTAGGGTTTCAATCCGACCATTTGCCCAAAATTCAGACATTTGGTTTGAATAAATTGTAGGGTTTACAGTCAGAGCAGTGTAGTATGAGGATTGGGTTAGAAAAGAAATGATATCAGAGAAGTCAACATCCCTTGAAGAATCAAGGAGTGCGACCTGGTTGTGCTGAGGGTTTAGTGCCATTGAAGAAGATGACAGAAAGATAGTTCGGAATAAGGTAAATTGGAGAAGAAGAAAGCTTTTAGGGCAGTAATTTGGGTAAAAAGGATGTAAGTGATTAACTAGAAGTATTTAAATGGGTGAAATGGCGGTTTAAAGGGGGGGTTTTGGATAAGATGATGTGAGGTTTCAGTGGATGATGTGACATGGGCGGTAAGGTTAGACCATTTAAATAATCCGACATCATTAACAAAATCTTTACTTTTTACAGTGTGGGGCCCAAAAGATTTCCGTTACACAGTAAAATCTTTCTTCCGAGTATAAAACATTTCCGAAGGTAATATTCTTCCGAAGGCAAATTTACTTCTGAAGGTAAATTGATTACTTCCGAGAGTATATGTTGCTTTTCAAGTGGAGTGTGTTAAATGCTTCGAAAGTAGATCTGATATGAAATCAATTGCTTCTTCCGAGACTTAACACTCTTCCGAGAAGAAAATTATCCTGGGAGAAATTTGCTTCGGAAGATATGCAAGATATCTTCCGAGGGTTAATTTCTCTTCGGAAGAATTCATACTTGGATAAAATTTAGAAAAAGATCTTTTGTAACAGGGCTTAGATTGTTTTGACATAAGACTTTACACATTAAAAGGTTTTCAAATGAGATTAACTAATCAATGTTTATCATCCCAATAGCTGTAATGAGATATTTAAATCTTTGTTCATCAAAGGCTTTGGTGAACAAATCAGCATATTGTTCATTTGAATCAACTTTGATTAGTTTGATAAGATTTTTCTCATGAATATCTCTAATGAAATGATACCTGATATCAATGTGCTTTGTCTTGGAGTGCTTTACTGGATTTTCAGTAATGGATATAGCACTGTTGTTGTCAATGTGGATAGGAGTGCTCATGAAGTTGAATCCATAATCTATCATCTGGTTTTGAATCCACAGCAATTGAGCACAGCAACTAGCAGCAGCAATGTATTCAGCTTCAGCAGTTGATGTAGAGACACAGGATTGCTTCTTGCATTGCCATGAGATGATCCTTCCACCAAGAATTTGACATCCACCAGATGTTGACTTCTTGTTGATGTTGCAGCCACCATAATCGCTGTCAGAGTAACCATAGAGATTAAAATCACTATTTCTTGGATACCAGAGACCTAGTTTAGGTGCTCCTTTGAGGTATCTGAGAATTCTCTTGGCAGAAATTAGGTGAGACACCTTTGGAGCAGCCTGATATCTTGCACAAATGCAAGTTGCAAACATGATATCAGGTCTACTTGCTGTGAGATACATTAGATAACCAATAATTACTCTGTACTGATGTTGATCAGTATCCTCCCCCTCAGAATCAGGGCAGAGATTGTGGTTTCTGGGTATAGGTGTCTTTGCTGCTTTACAATCCTTTATATCAAATCGCTCTAAGATATCATTGACATACTTAGATTGATTGATGAAGAACCCTTCCTTCAATTGCTTTACCTGAATTCCAAGAAAAAAGTCTATTTTTCCCATGGAACTCATCTCGAACTTCTTCTTCATAATGCTCTCAAAGTCTTTGCACATTTGGTCATTTGATGAACCAAATATGATATCATCAACATAGACTTGAACGAGCAAGATGTCTTTCCCAGATTTTCTTATGAAAAAAGTCTTATCAATGGTACCTCTAGTGTAACCATTCTTCAGGAGAAATTGAGACAATGTCTCATACCACAGCCTAGGTGCTTGGTGCAACCCATATAGAGCTTTATCCAACTTGCACACATACTTTGGATGCTGTGGGTCTTCAAATCCTGGAGGTTGGCATACATAAACTTCCCTATCTATATCCCCATATAGAAAGGCACACTTGACATCAAGCTGGTAGACAGTGAAATTCTTGGATGCAGCATAAGCAAGGAAGATCCTAACTGCCTCAAGTCTTGCAACAGGTGCAAAGACATCAGTATAATCGATTCCCTCCTCTTGAGTGTATCCTTGAACCACCAGTCTTGCCTTGTTCTTGATAATCAAGCCTCGATCATCTCTTTTGTTTCTGAATACCCATTTAGTGCCTATAGGTACTTGACCAGATGGTAGCGGACATAGGTTCCAAACCTTTTGTCTTTTGAATTGAAGCAGCTCCTCTTGCATTGATTCAACCCAGCTACTATCTTTCAAGGCATCTTCCACCTTCTTGGGTTCCATTTGGGATAAGAAGCATGAGTACAAGCAGACATTCCCATTATGAGTTTGTCCTCTTGTTCTCACACCTTCAGAGACTTCCCCTATGATGTTTTCAGCTGGATGAGTATTATGAGTCCTGAGTCTAGGAATCACCTCCAGTTGCAAAGATAAGTCCAAGTTGGACATATTTTGCTCAGGAGCTTGACTACTTGGTCCAGCTGTTGTTTCAAACTCATTCAATGAGGACTGATTGAATGAAAGAGAAACATCATCATTTCTTTGCTGTGAAGCATCATTAACAGTTGCTTGTTCCTTCAAGATGGTGCTTCCATCAGCTTGGTGTTGTGCAGGGTCACCTGAAGAGATTTGAAAATCAGCAGGTGAATCCCTTGTTGAAGTACCACTATCTCTTGAAATGGTTATACTATCAGATCTTTCAATAGTGGGAACTTGATTTGCTGCAACTCTTGGAGAACTTGGAATAGGTCTGGGAAGCTCAAACAGTTGATCTTCATCAGAATCACTTTGATCACCTGTTCCAGCTGAAACATTCTCACAAGATGGTTTAGAATAGTTTGGAAACAATTCTAAATCAAAGATATGATTAGAGCCATTCCCCCTAACACAAGGAGTGTGCTCATTAACTACAATGTTGGAAGATTCCTCAAATTGTTGGTTTTTAATATTATAAACTCTATAGGCTTTGGAGTAGGAGGAATATCCAACAAAGATAGCATCATCTGACTTTTCAGCAAATTTTGCCAGATTGTCTTTTGTGTTAAGTATGGTACACCTGCTGCCAAAGGACCTTAGAAAGCCAATGAACGATGGCCTCTTGTTCCATAACTCATAAGGGGTTTTTCCATGTGGCTTTACTACAAGAACTCTGTTCTGCACATAGCATGCAGTGCTGGCTGCCTCTGCCCAGAATGTTAGAGGCAGCTTTGAATCAGCTAACATAGTTCGAGCAGCCTCAATAAGTGTCCTATTTCTTCTCTCAGCAACACCATTTTGTTGAGGAGTTCTAGGAGCACTATATTGTCTGGCAATCCCTTTTGAGTTAAAAAATGAGTCAAGAACTAGGTTCTTAAACTCAGTCCCTTGATCACTTCTAATTATTTTAACCTTGTGATCAACTTGATTTTCTATTTTAAGAATAAAAGATTTTAAAGTTTCAGCAGTTTTATCTTTGGTTCTTAAAAAGAATACCCATGTAAATCTAGTAAAATCATCAACAATCACAAGGCAGTATGATTTCCTTCCAATGCTCATAATACTTGTGGGACCGAATAGATCCATGTGCAATAAGTGTAATGGAGTGGTGATAGAGTTAACAACTTTGGATTTATGAGAAGACCTGTGTTGTTTCCCTTTCAGGCAAGCAACACAGTTATCTTTGCAGAAAAATTCCTTTTTAGGCAAACCATGTACCAAGTTATTTTTAGCCAATTTATTCATTGTCTTAAAATTGACATGACACATTCGTTTATGCCATAGTGTTGACTCATCACCATCAGCTTTGGAAAGAAAGCATGATACTTCTCCCATTGGGGAAGCATTGTTCATATCAAGCTTGTACATATCCCCTTTTCTGGGAGATCTAAGAAGCACCAATTCCTGAGGAATTGTCATCCCGGGTTTGAGGATAATGCACTCATGTTCTGTGAAAAGCATTTGATGCTTTTGATCACAGAATTGAGAAACACTTAACAGATTGTGTTCAAACTGTTTGACAAAATTAACTTTGTCAACTTTTAACTTTCCATTGGATATACTTCCTCTGCCAGAAATATATCCTCCGGCCTCACCTCCAAACTGGACAGGACCTCCATCATAATGTTGAAATTGTTGAAAAAGAGATATGTTCCCTGTCATGTGCTTGGAGCATCCACTATCTACAATCCAGATGTTGTTATTCTTGTCATATAATGTCCCTGCACATAAGGTGAGATAATTAGTTTTGATTGGAAACCCAAGCCTTATTGGTCTTGGGTTCTTCCAATGATAATGACATAATTGAACCAAAATTTATGCATGGGGATTCAATGGATGTCTTTGAAGAAGAGGTTTGGGCTACAACATCTTCCTTGATCTTCCATTCCATCCCTTGGTTGATCATAGAGGATGAGCTTGTTGAAGCTTTTATAGCTTGGCATTCTTCCGAAACTTCTTTCTTTTCGGAAGAAACCTTCACCACCTTTTCTTCCGAAGCAGTCTTCTTCTGGGATGGTTTCAAGGGGACTCTTTTGCTTTTCTGAGTCTTTACAGCTTTAACTTCCGAAGCCTTTTTCTTTTCGGAAGAAGAATTTTCTTCCGAGAGAAGCCTTGCTTCGGAAACAAGCTTTCCCTTTTTCATCACTTGAACCATTTGATATGGTCCAAATGAGAAACCTTTCCTGACTCCTTCTCTTTTAACATTATTTGCATAATGTGTGCTAGCAGGATTGTAGTAACAATCTTTAGCCATGTGGTTTTGCAGACCACACATTATGCATGCAATGTTAACTTTCTGGGAATGAGAGGATTGCTGTTTCTTGTTCTTTTTCTCTTCATCAGCAACCTTTCCCTTTAATTTCTGATCCTTTGGTAGGATAGGAGTACTGGTACTGCACTCCTTTCCTGAATCAGAATTTCCAACCACCTGGAATCCAGCTGAGATGAATACACCCTTTTGTTTTGGGTATATCTTTAGCTTGGACTCAGCCACTTTCTTGGCAGTTTTTCTGGCTGCCTTAGCTCTGCTTCTTCTGGCTTTGGTGGTCAGGGTTTGATCATCATTGGCTGGGGAGGGCATAATTACCTGTTCCTTCCCTGTGATGGTCTCCATAGTTACATCATTCTTTGACTCATGAGAAGGTGGGTCAGCAGATGGAACCTCTTGCTCTTCAGACCACACCTTGGTTGTATTATAGACTCATAAGAGTGTGGTGGAGCAATTTCATTGGTTCCCAACCCACCTTTGTTTTGATAACAAAGTTTTGAGTGAGAGGATGATGCAAGAATGGCTTGGAAGTTTTGCTCGGAAATAGCATACTTCCTGGCTTGAGCCTCAGCAGTGACAAGCTGGGCTTGAGCCTCAGTCAATTTGGATATTAAATCCTTGATTTGAGTCTTGTAGTTTGTATGTTCATGTTTTAAGAGGGACACAGTTTTCTCTAACTCCTCAATTCTTCTTTGGTAGTCAGATTCAGCCCTTTTAAAGTCAGATTTTAAAACATTTAAAGACTCAATATCAGATTTAATTTCCATATTGTAGTCCTGATACAGTTTAACCTTAGCAATATAGGCAGGAGTACAGAGATGTTCATATACCTTGTTTTCATCTGTTCCGGCCATGAGTGCTTGAGCAGGAGTCACATCCTGAACCATGAAGCTCTAGTCAACTTCTTGAGCCATTGCAGCAGTCTCTGTTGACTTTCCGGTGGGCTTTGGCGTAGAGGGATGTGTGGAGGCCTGTGGGGTTCCCGGGTTGGACTTGGGAGCCTTGCATTCCCTTGCAAAATGACCAAGTTGGTTACAGTTGTAACATTTGGCCTTGCTTTTGTCAAACCCAAATTTGCTGTTGATTGGGTTCTGAGGGAATTGCCTTCCAGCTCTTAAAGAACTTCTTTGCTCTATAGGTTAGAAGAGCCATTTCTTGGACTATGTCCACATACTCTATGTCATCCGGGCTAAAACACTCTAGATCATCAAAGCAGTATTGATAGTCATTTGAGTGCCCACTTCCTGAGACAAATGCACAGCTCTCCTGAAAGGAGCTTTGTTGAGCTTGTTGAGACCTTTGAGTCTCAGGAAATATGATGTAAGGCCCAGAAGAACAAGATGGCTGCTGGGTGTAGGTCAGGTATTGCTGAGACTAGGAGATTCCTGAGCCTTCAACAACCATTAAAGCGTTGCTAGCAGGAAGACTCAAGGGTCTGCTTGTCTGATGACCCCTCTTGCTTTCCATTTCCAAATGGTATCCATCAAGGATCCCATAGAGTTCGGTCATGGTGAGTGTATTCAGATTCTCTGTTCTCTTGATACAGACACAGTAGAATGTCCACTCATTGGGTAGAGCACTCATAAACTTTCTAGTAAGGTCTCTGAGTTCATGAGTGATTCCCACAGATTGAAGGGAAGAAATGAGATCCATGTACCTGAAATATTGCTGGCTAAGAGTCTCTCCAGCAACATAGGTGAAGTTCTCAAACTGCTGCTTTAGTGAGTCCTTCTTGGAATCATTCGAGCTTGAGTACATTTGAGCAAGAGCATCAAAGAGTTCTTTGGCAGACTTATAATGCTCAAACCCCACCATGATAGAGTTTTGGATTGCAGTCATAAGAACAGTCATAGCATTGCTGTCTATGTCAAGCTTCTTCCTGTCTTCATTAGAATAATCTTCAACGGCTTTCTCAATCATGGCACCGTTTCCACCAGCTACTTTTGGCTTATACGGGCCATTGACAATGGATTGCCACATCTTGCTGTCTTGATACCTGATGAAACCTTCCATTCTTCTGCTCCAAGACCTGAAGTTTTCAGGGGTGATGATGGGAGCTTTGGTCATCGTCCCCATCTCTACTTCAGATTTGTTGAGGGCCATTTTGAGTGAGGTATAAGGAGGATTGAAAAACTGGTTGATTAGGATGGTAAGATTTCACAATCAAGAGCCTAAAAAGCTCTGATACCAATTGCAGGATCGGGTTTGTCACTTAAACACTTATATTTCTCTCAAACTCACTTATTGAAACACTCAAATCAGATGAAGTAATGTCTTTTACAAGAGTTGATAATAATATAATAAGTAGCAAAGGAACAAGCAGAGATATATTTTTCAAGGCACTTGTATATATTACTTCTCAACTCAAGATATTACAAGACTCTTACAAGCATGAAACAAGAGTTACAATGAGAAACTATATATACTAGATCCTACAGCCGGATATACTTTGATACCAGCTGGAAACCTAAGACTAAAGCATATACTACAATGCTAAAGTTAAGGTATCTTAGATAAAGTATTATCTAAGATATGGTAGTCATGACATGTCCATGACTTACCTTTTGTCACCAACTAAAGATGGCAACTGTACTAACATAAAAAGGTAAACAGTGGATTAAAGTATGGTCAACTACATGGCTTTTGAGAAAACGCCATGTAGTATCTCAGAGATTTGCAGCGGAGTGTCAGAGAGGCCATACTTATGTCCACTGGATAATAGGAGTGTCTTCCGAAGGTTAACTGGCTTCGGAAGAACTTGTTCTTCCGAAGCCACTTATACTTCGGAAGAAGCTTCTATGCTTCCGAGGCTTTGAGGACTTCTTGTACTTCGGAAGTTGACTTCAGATCTTTCTCTCTAAGTCTTGATCTTCGGAAGTAGGTTCTTTATCTTCGGAAGTTGGAGTTTTCCTTCGGAAGTGTGTTTTACACTTAGTCTTCGGAAGAGCTCCTTCTTCCTTCGGAAGTTCCATACTTAGCTTCGGAAGTCCTTTGTTTGTTGTACCAAAATCTTCTAAGTGACTTGGTTTTGGTTGCAACAGCCTTTCTAGATCCAACAGTTCTTTTCCTTAGGTTTATCGTATATTGAAGCTTGCTTTGGTTTTATCTGTTGTGACCACAATTATTGAAAGATGTTTTTCTAAATTGAAGCTTATCAAGAAGGACTCACGCAATCGAATGGGTAAAGAATAGTTAACCAATGCTTTAGTTTGTGATGTCAAAATATAAACATTTGATAAAGTAACAATTGATGTTGTAATGGATCGACTTCAAGCGATAAAAACACGAAGAAGACACATTTAATAGGCATTTGTTTAACTTTTTTTTTATTATCATGTTTTTTCATTATTGAATAGATGTATCGTAATTGTCTTTTGGGATACCCTTGATTTTTTTTCTAGATCTCTCACTAACTGATAAATCCTAATAATTACAAAATATTCCAACACTCACTCGCAGTTAGAGCAGAAGAAACATAAAGCTTAAACTAAAAAACTCCAGCAACAATAAGATAAACAAATTCTCCTTGATGTTTGCCAACAAACCCATATCTTGCTTGATATTTTCATTCATATTTGTCCGATTGTGCTACTTATTTTTTTCATGAATATATCAATCATAGTCTTTGAAATTTTTGAATAACAATGGACTGTAGTCCTGGTCGTCAAAAAACATGTGTCAGTCTCTTGAATCTATGGATCAAGAGATGAGATTTGTAATCTAAAAAGATAAAAAACAAGGATGGTGACCATTGTGAGACAATATCTTTAGATTCGTAGATCAAGAGATGTGATTCATAGATATAAAAAGAAAAAAAGAAAGCAAGACCTGTGACCATGATTAGATGGTAGTCTTTTGGATGCGTAGATCAAGAGATGGGATTTGTAGACCTAAAAATTAAAAAAAATAAAACCATAGTTTGTGATCAATGGCACTTTGGTCCTTGGTTCGGTTTTTTAAGCGACATAAAAGAAAAAGTGATAGCTTTCTGCCAAAGGCTAATTAATCAGGCTACGACAGTTCTAATCGTGGCGATGGTGGGGCTTAACTGTGACACCCTGTGTTTCTGAGTAATGTTGTTATCCTTATTTCTTGTTAGTTGATTAAATTTTGTTACCTGATTTTTTATTCTTGCAATGTTTTCATTTATTAAATTTAAAAAGTATGGTATTGTGGTGTAACCCGATAAGGTTATGTGTGTGTCACGGTTCGGTGTAGGGTAGGAAATGATGTTATTTCAGCCAAGGGGTGTAGGTTAAAGGAATGGGTTGGTTTTCATTAGTATGTGTGTGTGCATGGGATTCGGGTATGTGTGCTCGATTATGCTCCTTGGGTGTGAGTGCTTGTGTGATGGTGTGTGTTTAATGTGAGTGACCGAATGCATGTATGGATGTGGCTTATGCATTAGTTATGCATGTGGATGTGTGGCTCATGCATGAGGGTGTGTGATTCACGCATGCGTGTGGGTGGCTTATGCACTTGTGTGCTTGGCAGAGTGATTGTTATGTATATATATACTTGCCTGTGTATAGGGTGTGTTTGAGAATGCATGCTTGTACATTGGGAGGATTGTCGAGAGTTGAGGCCAAATGTTAACGCGAAACCATACGATTATATTATTAATATTTAGTATTAATTATATATTAAATGTCAATTTAGGTGTTCGGGATAATTAAGCTATTATTCTCTATGTTATTAGTTGCTGTGCATTTAAGGTGAGTTTACAGTCTCACGTTACTTGTGCTCTTTTGGGGAAGAGACACATGATTTTCAAATATACTTTCGTTAGATCAGTATTACCGTATGTTCACCTGTTTACTAGTGTTGTACCATTTGAAAGTCCTCATTTTCGAACCACTAATTTATGTATCTTATCGATATAATTCTAAGTAGATCTACTGGGTTTGATAAACCTCACATGGGCTAGTCGTGCTGGTGTTTAATTGACCTAATTTCTATTCATGTGGTCTGGTAATCACAGTCGAGGCATATTTATATTTGTCAGATTTGGTTGTGAACTTCATACATTAAGTAACTTGTTATGTAGACTAGCTATCTACTTAATATACTTTGTTTACTGAATCTGTTTTCTAGTACATTACTATTTACGTAAACCTGTGAACTCACTAACATTGTGTTGACACTTTAGCATGTTTCTCTTAGGTTCTAAAAGATGCACACGTCTAGGAGCATTATCATCTAGTTCATGCATTAATGATCTTTTCACAATGGTTAATTGGAGTTTTTACAATTATGCAAAATTTGGTTGCACATGTTTTGCGTAGTTAGGGTTTATGAATAACATACTCACTATCTAAATAGACTATCCCCCTTGTACACAGCTTCATCTTACTTGATTTCGATTCCGTAATATTTACTTGAAAACTTATTTTTGGTTTACGTTCTGGTTTTACTTAATGAACATTAATGAAATGTTTTGTAATAACTGTGTCGTTTTGGTGTAACTATCGGCTGCGATCCTAGTGTGTCACGCATCTAACCGCAAAATCCCGTTTGTGGAAATTGAGGATGTGACGTTAAGGACGTCTTAAGAAAGATTAAGATAAGCAACCGAGTTTTTAACTGAGAATGAATCCTTATTCCATGAAAATTAGAAAATAAGAAAAAAAAACAAAACAAAACATAGTGGTGGGACAAGGCGGCCACGGCAACGCCGCCACTCGCCTTGTCTAGGGATTAAGCTTGATGGCGATGGTTAGGGTTTGTATATTTGAGACGAAAAAGAGAGAGTTCCATACAGGGGCGAAGGATTGAAGGGGCTGGGGGGAGCCACCGCTCCCTCCCCTCTCCTTTTTTCGTAAGTAGTGTTAATTTTTCGACGCGAAGTGAATTTTTTTATATATTGCGCTCGCCCTCCTGTAAATAAGTTACATATATTATATTTGCCCCCTAAAATAATTATACATATGTTAAAAAAATAACAAGTATTAAAAAATTTACATCTATAAAAGTTTTAAAAATGATAAGAAGACTTCATTTAGTTATTTAGTTGGGCTCATCTATTTAAAATTTATAAGATGATAAATTGGCTTATGGAGTTGATCCAAACAAACTTTTCATCCAAATAAAGTGTTCATCCTCTATCTTCATACTTGTCTATGTTGATGATATTATAGTCACGGGTCCTTCTACTCCAATAATCAATAATTTTATCTATACTTTCTTAAAAAATTCTCTCTAAAAGATCTAGGCAATCTATCTTATTTTCTTGGTATTGAAGTCCTACCTCATCCTCACGGACTTTTCCTTTTTCAATCAAAATACATCAAAGATATCCTCCACTGTACCAATATGAGTGAATGTAAACCGATTGCCACACCAATCACATGCTCCGAACCCATTACCTTGCATGGTGGAACACCCCTCTTGACACCCACGGATTATAGAGCGATTGTTGGTTCTCTCCAATATCTCTCTCACAAGACTTGATGTCGCCTTCACTATCAACAAACTCTCACAATTTATGCATGCACCAACTTCAACACATTGGGGTGCCCTCAAACGATTATTGTGTTATCTACAAGTATCTATACACAAAGGACTTTTGATCTGATGTGCATCTTCACTGCATCTTCATGGCTTCAACCGATGCCGGCTGGGCAGGTGATAAAGATAATTACCGAAGCATAACAAGTTACATTGTTTACCTTGGTTCAAACCCCATTGCATGGAGCTCAAAACGACAAAGCACACTTGCAAGGTCATCCATTGAAGCTGAATTTTGCTCAGTCGCCTCAGTCACAACCGAGATCATTTGGATTCGATCTCTCTTAAAGGAACTCGGTTTTACACCTATAACAACTCCAACCATCTTATGTGACAACCTAAGTGCAACACAATACTCCGCAAACCCGGTCTTTCACTCTCGCATGAAAGCATCCTGCACTTGACTTCCATTTCGTTGTAGAGAAAATTTAAGATCGTTCAATAAGGTAGCACATATTGCAGGATACGACCAACTAGCTGACGCACTCACCAAGCCACTACCAAGATCACGATTTCATCACCTCATCTCCAAGATTGGACTTGCAACAAGACCGTCCATCTTGCGGGAGCATATTAAGAAAAATATCATAAATCAAGCTCCACCATTTTGAATTTGGTTCTCAGAATGTACTTTTGTATCATATTTAAAAATTTATATTAAAACCTCTTGTGCATATAACATTTTTAAACCTTGCTTTCTTCTTGTTTCTTATATGTCTTGTTTAATATTTAGAGATGTCATTTGGCAATTCCTTGGTGCATTCACCAAACTAACCTTACCAAAGTTTCATTTAGTTCTCTAATTAATTGTATCTGTTTAAAAGACCTTCTAATTCATCATTTTCATGAAAAGGTAATCATTTTTTGAACAATTTTTGAGCAAGAGAAGTTGAGGCAGATAATCTAATTCGATATTTATATTTTTGCTTATCAGTTGGTTTTTCAAATGCAACTCATATTGTTGTTTATACTATTGACCTCACCCACATGACGTATAAATCTATCTACTTCTTTATCCCAACCACGAGGCCCCTCTTCAACAATTAAGTCTTTATGATATTTAAAGTAATCTTTAAGAAAATAATAACACAAACAATATGCATGATCAGAGTAATACTATACTCCAACCAACTCCCAAAAGTATCAAGCCAACTAGGTTGAAAACGTCTTGCCTTAGCACCTATGACCTCTTGATTGACATGGTTTTTTAACTAAGTGTGTCATTCTAATTTCATCTTATTGATTAGAATAAAAAAAAGAAAATAGGTTTTTGTTGGCAAGAAAGATTATATAAATCAACAAACTCGGAGTCTCCTTTGAAGATGAAGCTCCAACTTTTCTTATGACATATTGGTCCATATCTAAATTTAAATTACCAATAAGCCCTAAAATACACATTAACACATAATTTTTAATAAGTCATTCATTATTAGTCTATTACCTAATAATTAAATTGATCCATCGATGTAATGATGCAAATTGATAAACTAGTGAACTATATAGAGAAAAGTTAAAGGTACCTAGAATTAGCTAGGATTAGTTTTGCTAGGTGTGTGATTGTTCGATGACTTGGTTGCTAAATCAGGATGCCAATTTTGCCGATTAACAAGCCAGTATACCAAGAATATTAAAGCTTGTTTTGTAAATTTGTCCAATGCGAATATAGAAGTCGACAACGGCAACAAGATGCAATATTTTGTTTTGAAGCTGCTTTTTCCTTTTGATTTACCTAGGTTTTATTAATATACGTTTAATTTTTTTTATTCACCAATGAAAATTTAGTGGGTGAATCAATTATGGTTTTGAGTCTAATGGGCTTTGTAACTTAATTGTTTAAATCTTTTAAAATGGTCATCTGGGCTAGTGGGTAATGAGTAAACATGATTTAATGGCCGAATAGGTATTAAGTTTATACTTTCTATTTGTTAATTAGATGAATGTATGTTTATATTTTTAGAACTTATTACAATTTTCTTTTTAATGGGTAAAATTTTTATTTTTCGTTGCGCATATAATGGGTAAAATTTCACGTGGGTTGATGTCAAAATTTTATGTGCTTCGTTCGGAAACTAATATATATAACACTAAATTTTTTTCATGGGGCTGTCAAGAAAATTATGCGTCGATCGTAAAATAAAAGAAGAATAAGAAAATGATGAAAGCAAGAAAATGGATGATAGGTAGAGTTCTTGTCATGATAGGGATGTTTCCCCAACGAACCCTCCAATTGTCGTTGGACTTTGTGGCTAATTCGAAAACTATAAATGTATAAAACTAGACGAACACATTCCGACTAACCCGTCTTTGAAATCTTTGCTATTAAGAAAACTCAGACTAACATAATACAATTACATGTCCCACTATTTAAACTAGACTTAATACTTATCTTAACCAAACTCTATCTCAATCTAATACCTAAATGTAACATGATAAACCAAAACAGCTTAAAATAATAAAATCAATACTTTAATCTAAACTTCTAATCAATCTCCTTAATCTATATCTATTATCTTCTTTTCACTACAATGACGTACCCATAGTCATCAAACTCTCAAACACAACCTTTATTATTTTATTATTCTACCAAACCAAGCTAAATAAAAACAGTTCATTAGAAAGTCAAATGTACGTATTACGAAACTTCAACAAATTTCAACAGAGATCTACTGACGTTTATATCTATATATAGAAAAAAACAAAGTAAACTTAAGGTGGCTGCTTGACTTTCTCCTGACTCAGTAAACATATAGAGGTTTATATCTTTAAGATTACATCTCCTCCTCAATCACAACTAACCATGTTCATACTCGCCCGAAAATCGCTCTTCTGGTTACTTTTCATTTACATATGTGTAACAAACACCATCACCCTAGCACAAAGCGATGATATATTTCACAGTCACTGTGAAAACACCAAAAACTATACTGTAAACAGTACATACGAAAGGAACCTCAACGAGACCCTATCCGTCCTTCCCACGACCAACTCAGGCTTGGGTTTCTTCAACTTTTCAGCCGGAGAAGGCGAGAGTAAAGTCAACTCAATCGCGCTTTGTCGAGGGGACGTCAGTCCAGATTTGTGCCTTGACGCTATAACTGAATCCATTGCTGGGTTGCGAACGCTATGCCCAAATCACAAGGAAGCAATTGTTTATCATGAATACTGTTTAGTGCAATACTCCAATGATACATTATTGGTGTACCCACAGAAAACAGATTATTTTTTTCAGTTCAACCCACGTATAACAGTAGATCTTGAAGGGTTCAATGGAGCGCTTCGGCCGTTATTAGATGAGCTGATAGGTGCTGCTGCTGCTGGCGGTCCGCTACTGAAGTTCGCCACGGGGAACAAGTCTGTAACGAGTTCTGCTAGGATTTATGCTTTGGTGCAGTGTTCTCCATACTTACGGGAGGAGGAGTGTCGTGAATGTTTGAAGGATGAAGTTAGCAAGATATCGTTGAATGATAATGGGAAAATCGGAGGGAAGATTGTTCTACCAACATGCAATTTTAGGTTCGAGATACGTCCGTTTTTTGAGCAGACTACTCTAGCCAGTACTCCCCAACCACCATTTCCATTTCCATCTCCTCCCCCAGGTATGAGTTGAATTAATATTAACACTCGCGTGTTAGTTGGTTTATAGGGTGAGCGACTGCACATGATCATAAATAACAGTTGCCGGAATGGTCAGTTGCCATAGCTGTTGCACGCATGGCTTCTGAAATCTATAGGCCCGTTTTCGAGGGACCCTTATTCACTTATCGTACAAACCTATGGCAACTAATCGTTCCGGCTTCGGAAATCTTGTGGCCCATTTTCTTGGGACACTTGTTCAATTAACTTATCGTACAAACCTATGAAATCAACAAGAAAATTAAGCCATCATTTTGGTTTTATTAAATCTAAGGTGGTAGTATCTTAAAATGGGTTATCGTTTTCAGTTTCTTTACATACATAATTTTAAAGCATTAAATATTATATTGCATTGAAATTTTCTTTTTATCAAAATTTTGAAACACATTATATTAGACGCTGTCTAATTAAGATCTTATTTATTATGATATAGACATACCTCAGGGCCGGCAGTGTATATATATATTATTATATACCAAGTAGAAACCTTCATTCCATTTTTTTTATATCAAATTGGACTCAAAAAAATTTCTTATACTGGTTGACATGTTGCTAAACAACTCTCTCTCATCTCCTTTTTGTTCTTCCCCTCCCCATCACCCATCCTCTAGTCTCTCTATTTTAATATTTTATACCCTTTTAACCCGTTTATTACAAACTTTTAACACATTAGCATCAATATTAGAAAATATGCCAACATTTTAACCGGTTAGACTCATTTAAATAAACAGATTAAATAAATCATCTCCGTGAACACAATTTAAGGTGTATCCGGGATTCTAGGTTAAGATTTGAAGGATACTGTGTATCGCTGCAGATAAAAGGATAAATGGATCATGATTTGTAGCCAAACCTTGGCTGCGTCACTATCGAATTAGTTGATAAAACCATATAAATATAACCATCAAAATACCCTATTTATACTAACCAATACCAATCCTAATCAAGCTAAAAAACCAAATAAAACAAATAAACAACTAAGATTAACCTTTCTAAACCAAAACAAGATAACTATGACCCATTAATTAAAAACCAACAAGCATAATTCTGCTCCTACTTACTGATCCAAAACAATCAAAATTACTGAATTTCCTAAAACCCCCTCTAACTATTAAGTTATGACAAGATTAGTCCAACAATCTACCCTAATCATGACTCAAACACATCATCCTTCACGGCACCATTGGATCACCATCATCTTGAATCAACTTTGCTATGTATTCCTTTATGTAAATCAAGGAACTCAAATCAATCAAGTATTTCAATTCTTAACAAAAAGTGAACTTAGTACCTCTAACTCCTTGTTTTCTGGAACTAATTTCACAATAATGTTAACAACTCAATGTATGTCTCAAAATTAGTGTACATGTGTCGAAAGAGCACTAAAATAAAAAAGTACGTTAATAACATGTCATAAGGTATATGCATGATTATTTAAAAAGAAATAACACAGATCTCTAATAACAAATGTATGTCTCATAATTAGTGTACATATGTCGAAAGAGCACTAAAATAAAAAAAATATGTACGTTCATAACATGTCATAAGGTATATGCATGATTATTTAAAAAGAAATAGCACAGATCTCTAATAACAAATAGTTTCAGAACATAGCGTGTATATGTCGCAAGTAGGGACGTACATACTAAATTATAACATTCTTAATGTTATAGTAACATATCATAATAATAAATATAGATATGGTTCTTAAAAAGGAAAGAACATGCACATAGCCAAGTAACTGCATCATTACTATTTGTACGCCATGACAGCTCACCAATGAACTTGTTTTTGTAGGAAAAAAGGGGAAAACTACACGAAATATAATACTAGTAGCTGTTGTTGTGCCAGTTATTGTTACCACAATGGCTTCACTTTGTATCTTCATGAGATTGAGAAGGAAGAATAGGCTTACTCCCCGTCCTTTCCTCCACAGTGTTGAGTGTAAAGTCCACGTTCCTACATCAAAGTTAGTTGATAGCTTAGACAACTAGACAAGAACATGAGGATGAATGGCTTACATTATGACTAACGTAGTCTATAGTGTCTATACTCCAAACGGCATCATAAAAACCACTTGATTATGCTATAAATATTAACTAGTTAGAACAACATGCTGAAGCCTTTTTCTAACTCTATTTATCTTTCTCTTTAGTAGCTCAACATAGCGATATTGGAACTATTGAATCTTTGCAATATAACTTCAGCATGATTAAAGCTGCAACAAATGACTTTTCTCAAGAAAACAAGCTTGGAGCAGGTGGATTTGGAGCTGTTTACAAGGTCAATAATTTAATCTTGCTAGTTACATACCACGAGTTTACAATCTTTATATCATACATTATATTATTGTAGGGTAAGCTTGGAAACGGACGTGAAGTAGCGGTAAAGAGATTATCGAAAAATTCTGGACAAGGTGATCTAGAATTTAAGAATGAAGTTTTGCTTGTTGCAAAGCTTCAACATCGTAATTTGGTAAAGCTACTCGGTTTTAGCATAGAAGGAGCTGAACGAATTCTCATATATGAGTACTTGCCAAATGCAAGTCTAGATAAATTTTTATTTGGTAAGTCTTCTTTACATATTCGTTGTAGATCGAGCGCAACAACTAATACATTACAACTTTGGTTGTTTGTTAATGTATTTTTGCAAAAATGTTACTTGGTATAGGCTTGCTTACATTATCTGTATATGTGTAGAAGTTTCCTTTATTTAAGTCACAGATATTTTTATTTGAGATTCTTAGAACCTTTATAAGGAAAGAACCGTAAAGAACATGATTAATATTACGTACTCATACTACAATTTCATGGTGGTGATTGTAGATCCAGCTGAACCTACATTTCTTGATTGGGAAAAGCGATACAATATCATCAAAGGTGTTGCGAAGGGACTTTTATACCTGCATGAAGATTCCCGTCTAAGGATAATTCATCGTGATTTGAAAGCTAGTAACGTGTTATTAGATGCAAACATGAATGCTAAAATTGCAGATTTTGGCATGGCAAGATTGTTTAAACCTGAGGAAAGTCACGGTATCACACGTCGAATAGTTGGAACGTAGTAAGTTTCTTATCTATATATAACTCGTTATGGCAATATCAATATATGTGGTTTAGTTATAATTTGGGATGAGTGCCGGGGGAATTAGGTATTATTGTAAAATCATTTGAAGTTAATTTAAGACCTTGAGATTAAAGATTTGCGCTCCACCTATAACATGTTACTATAAACCAGCTGTGATGTAAAATTATAAGTGAATTACATGTATGTGTGAGTAGTGGTTCTAAAACAAAATTTTACTTTAGAAACCAGTTCAAACCGTTTCTTGATACAACATTATTTATAAACTGTGGTTCCATGTCGCTACCAATTTGGTCATTAGCTTTATGTATTACTCTTTTAGTATCTGAAATCTAGAGGTTTCCTTGTGTCAAAGGTATAATGCGAAATTAAAACATAAATGCTTTTTAGAATTGTACTTTTAACCTTATTTGCTTCAAAAGCAATAATGATAGCTTCTAAATACATGGTACTTTACGAGGTATCTTTGTGATAGATAAGATCCTATTACTCAATTAATATTAAGTTAGTATGCCATTCACATAAGGGCTAATCTTTTACCATTCTTTGGTTTCTTCTAAAGTGGTTACATGGCACCAGAATATGCAAATCGTGGTCAATTCTCAGTTAAGTCGGATGTCTTTAGCTTTGGAGTGTTAATATTAGAGATGATAACAAGTCAAAAGATTCAGTGTTTCCGGAACGAAGAGAACACAGAATATCTTCTTAGCTTTGTATGTATTCACTCTCAAGCAAATCTAGATTATTATATATAAAATACATTTGTTTCATTTGTTGGACAATACACCCTTTCAATGTTAAGTTTTCATTATGGTTTATGCATCTTAAATTAAACTTTTAATTCTCTTCTAGGCATGGGAAAGCTGGAAAAATGGGGAACCGACAAATATAATTGATCCCATGTTAAGGAGTAGACAAGGTTCGTTGCGTAACATCATTAGGTGTATTCACGTTGGTTTACTATGTGTTCAAGAAAATATTGTTGACAGACCAACCACGGAAATGGTAGTTCATATGCTTACTAACATGTCTATCATGCTACCTGCGCCTTTAGAACCCGGTTATTATATACGAACTAACATATTACAAGCAAGGACAAGATCATCACAATTTACGGTAAATGATGTTTCAATATCTGAGATCACTCCTAGATAGTTATTATGAATGCACTCAATTTTGTTGATGTGCTGGTTAATATATGTTCTTGTCTTCATCTTGACTATAACCATCCAATACCACAAATTATTTTTTCAATGAAGAATACTGTGTACAACACACTTGTTCAGCATGTTTGCTAGAATGAATGGGATATTAGTTAATATATCTTGGATTTGAATATGTGGTTGACAAAACCATGTTTTGGTCTATTCTTACCTGTGATAACTATTAGACCATGAACCCTTCAACAGTACAATAATGCAACGGCAAACTTCATAGAGTTCCACGTGTAACACCTTATTGAGCAATCTATAATAGTTAGACTCCAAATCAGCACATACGTCACCAGTATGCGTGGCAAACCAAACAACAAGTTTTCAGTATGGAACTCGTATCTATCTATGCATACAATATCCATTATGTGACGAAACAAAGCACCGAGTTTGTGTGCTAGATATTTTAACTCTTCTTGTGAGTCAACTAACATGCTTATTAAATTGGGAGTAAGATAAGGAAAACATACTTAAGCAACAAATATGAACTTTGTAACTTTTATAATAGGCATACTGACATGTCTGGTGAGCTATTTAATAGACAATCTTATCCTCAGATGTATCTTCGTTGGCATGGACGATACATGAATATTTTGTTAGGATTCAAACATGTGTTTTTAATTTTATCGAATTGTAGCGGAAGCGTATATACGAACAGATTTAATTCGTAATAGTTAGAATACTAAATTTAGGAAGGTTGTAGAAATACAAAGATTCTGACTAAAGAAGCGAGGATTTTGACAAAGACAACCACAAATCTAACAAAAGAAGCAAAGTTCTGCTAGAAAAAGTCAAAATGGAATGAGTAACTTAACTTCAAAAATCACTTTGACATTAAAGTTTGCACGTGAAAAAAATATCCTGCATCTGATGTTCGGATAATGGTATCAACAAATACTTAATGCGCTTCGTGGCCAAAAATAATATAATCTGTTAAAGAGAGTCCTTCATGTAAGGTTCTTAGATTCCGTTAACCTACCTTCTGGAAGATTGTCTTGGAACATTAACTTGACCAATTGCTCATAGAAGTAGAGTTCGGTGGGGACTAGAAGACACATTTAAAGATCTCAACTCACAACAACTTGACTACGTAATCACAACAAGAAAAGTTGTGATTGAAGCATTAGAGGATAAGGAATCAACTTCACCCACCTGATCTAATTGTGGCAAACAAATATAATATTTGTTTCCCACCTGATTCCTCATCTATAAATAGCAATACCAAGCGAAGGTGACCTGTGCAAGAAACTAATCCTTTGAGCCTGAGTGATTCAGAGCAAACACCATCACTCTCTAAAGGCCGAGTAACCTCGTTGCTCTAGCAATAAAATTCTTTGTGTAGAGATCCAATAGATAACATCCATTCATTCAACTATAGCTTACATACTCAAGTGAATAATGTAATAACCTGACTATTTGAAATAATAAAATTAAGAGTAAATTACAGAAAACATCCTTTACATATACAACAAATTGCATGTTTTGTCCTTTATCTTTAATAATTACACTAAACGTCCTTTATGTAAATGGTTTGTAACACATTAGGCCCTTTAACCTAACAGATTTAAAAAAAACTCAGTTAGTTTTGTTAAAATGACAGTTTTACCCTTCCATATAAAAAACAAAAGAAAATTAAAACCCCTTACCCCACTTGGTCATCTTCATCTCCGAGGCTCCGACCAACTTTATTTACCATCAATTATTCCACTACAACAATGATGCTAGTTATCCCTTAATTTACCGTCTTGCACTTGTATTCATCTTGTTGTTCTTACGTTGAACATATAATTAACAAAATACTACTAAATTGAATTTTCACTTTTGTAACTCATAGATTTTTAGGAAAACAGAGGGGAGGGTGTTTGGATAGAACTTCCGACGATTACTCCATCTAAAACTGCGCTTATGAAACTCAACTTCAATGAGATATAATTCTTTTTTTGTGTGGGTAAAAGTTTGGAGCAAAGCAACAAGCAAGATGGAGATCTATTGTGAGAAGGAGTGTGCGATAAAGAGGACTACCAGAGGTCTCGGGGTGGATCCGGTCATCACAAGATCAGGTGGTGAAGTGAAAGAAGATCGGAGCAACATAAAGCAGGAGCTTGAGAAAAGGGCAGTGGTTCTAGCGAGTCGATTTCGATTAACGAGAGACTAAACTGAATCTGTGGGGGGAAAAAGAAATGTAGTCGGAGGGGTGACGAGAGTTAACCATTCTTTAGCTAGAACTAGAACGGTTTGGCCAAATTCTTGCGGAAAGAAAGAGGTAATAGATGAAAAAAAGGGTAGATTGGTCATTTGACACCTCATTTAACTGCAAACCTAACATCCGTTAGGATAAAGGACCTAATGTGTTACAAAATCTAAACATAAAGGATGTCTAGCATAATTATTAAAGATAAAGGATGAAACCCGCAAATTATTAGATACCTAAAGGACGTTTTTTGTAATTTACTCTAAAATTAATAAAATACATGAGCTTGAACTAAATTGTTAAGATCATAAAGCTTCGTTGAGAAATGAATTAAAATGCATATCAATACAATTTAAATTGATTTGATGAATATTAGAGTTTGAATAAAGAGTTTATATAAAGTTAGTCAAATGCCTTGTGCAATGAGTCAGACGTTCAAAATTGATCTTTATTTCCAAATCAATCCAACCAAAAATATTTTCCACAATTTACTCATCATCATCCATGGAATCAAACTGGCATAAATCATTTCCAAAATACTTATAGAAACCATATTCTGATTAACCTCTTTAAATGGTGAGCTTGGCCAAAATTCTATACCTATGCAATCTAATCTCCCCCAAGTGTTCTACTATTCTTTGTAAACTGTGAGTCATCCGGCAGATTTCCGGTGACTCGAGGGCTCAGTTAGGAAGCCCATAGAACTACTCGTTTGAATTTTTGTTCAACCCGATACTCCTGTTCTTCTGCTCAATCCCATGTACAAGGTTTCAAAATTTTAAAAGAAAAGGCAATTTGTATAATCAAACATTAAGGTACAGATAACTTTTTCTTATTTACGGTTTCAATTTACAAGTTTATATTTTTCTTTTGTTTACACGTTTGAGTTGTACATGTTATTTTTATGATTATATGCTCATGATTACAAGTTATATGTTTAATTACAAGTTTACTTGCATATAAGTTACGAGTCAATTGTTTATAAGTTTATAAGTTTTGTGTTTCATATTTTATTGTTATTTTTGTTACCCGTTCACTGAGTAAATGATAATTTGCTCAGACGTACTTTTATGTTTCATGTACGTTAGGTTATCAAGATTGGAGATCTGACATTAAAGAGACTTCAATGAAAAAAAAATTGTATTTAATGAATGTAATAAGTTAAGTTATGAAATTATATTAAATTATGTAAAGTTTAGGGTTTTGTGGATTGATGTTTGTAATCTGATTCTATTTAAGTGACACGTTAGCCCTAGCTGGGTTGGGGTGTCACAAATAAGATAACAAAAAAACTTCTATAACTAGACAAACATTTGTTAACCTTTGATTTTTCATTTTGCAAAATCTAATTCTTGAATTTTTGAAATATTAATTGTCACACTTACACTCCACATATCTTGGATTCAAGATTATTCTTGCTATTCTGTTTTTCTATTTTATAAGCTAATACATTGTTTTGTTTATTTACTTGAACTAACCTGTTTTTTACTTTTCTCTTAAGTTGTAAGTGATTGGAAGCCCATTAGTAGTGAAAAAATTCACTTGTCTTAACCCTCTGTTTTAGCTAAAGAGGAACAACTATAATGGAAAATTTATATGATTAGTTTTGTAAATCAACATGATCTTCAATTACATGCTTCCATTATGAATAATCCTCATACACCTGAAGTTGAGATTCCAGAGGTTCCAACCGAAGAGGGAACTCTAAGAATTCCTAAATTTCGCAAACCAAGGAATAAGTTCTTTGCCTTACGATGAGAAAGCAAAACCACTCCTGATCTTGGCTTTGACCCATGATATGTTCTCTCAAGTTTATTCATGTCAATCGGTAAAAGATATATGAGAATGTTTAGAAAATCTCTTTAATGGAGAATATATAGTAAAGAATATAAGTTCTTAAGTCATTTATAAATATGAAACCTTTAGAGCTTTACCATGAGAAACCTTAGAATAGACATATACCATGTTTAATATGCTATTAAATAATGCTAGGAAGTATCACATAACTCCTACAAAACTATACAACATAAGTACGTCTGGTCGATTAAAAGCAACATTGAATTCGGAAACTATGCCACTGAGCAGTTAATTTGTTGAGTTTACTTCATGTCCAAGAACATGAAGTGTTCAATGGTTCTGAACCCAAGGGAGGATCAATTGCTCTTATCTTTGAACCAATTAAAGACATGGAGATAGATTTGAACCCGCTCCATCGACCTCTAGGATAAGTCTTAGTTTTATTACTAATACCATTAATGCAATAGACCCTGAAGTTGCAGCATTTGCTCAAACCTTGGCTATCTGATTAAACAATTTACCAAACAAGCTTAGATAAGAAGGCCAAGTAGCTCTAATAGAACTAAGACTTTTGAGTCATAAAATAAAAATCGGAGAGACAATAAAAAATAGATCTATCACATGTCATTTGTTACAAGTGTGGGCAAATTGCATCTGACTGAAATCAAAGAAGAAGGATGCAATTGAGTTGGCCAAGAAAGGAGAGGGAAAAAATACAAGCTCTTCTTGTCGAAGAGGAAAGTTAGCTTAGATGCTCATCTTCTAATGAAGAGGAGGATGTTGTAAACCTTTGTTTAATGGCCAGGGAAAGCTCTTCCATCTGAATTTCTAAAAACAACATAACTAAGGTACCCTTTCTAATTGAAAAGCTAGCAACACATTTCAAGCTTTAAATAAAAAAATTTAGCTTGAAAAGGTAATAATAATCAATTCAAGTTAGAACTAAAAGGATAAATGAAAATCTTGAAAAGGGTAATAATAATCAAATCAAGTTAGGACTAAAAGGGTAAATGAAAATCTGACATCTAAATTAGATAAGCTAAAGCATGAAAGAAATGCCTTAGCTGATTAAATTGATACACTTGAAGCCTTAAAGTTGTCTATGTGTGCTAAACTTAACCTTTATGAGGATGAAGGGATCATTTTATAAGCAGGTTCATTCTAAAGTGTTATGTGTTAAAGGTTTTGAGCAAGCAAAAGAGTTTATAGATATTGGTGTGTGCAAGTAGTAGATATATTTTAATAAATGTTTTCGCACATATTCAGTTTTAAATGATTATTACTAATACTAAATTACACACACAAATGCAAGTGTACTTGTCGTGAATCCGTGGACACGCTAAGCCTACTTAACAACCCTTATAATTGACTATCAGTTTTGATTTAAGAAATGATAAGTTAAATACAATAACGATAAATAAAAATAGATTGAGAATTTTGGTGATTCTTTTAGTGAAGTAAGGCTATTATCCTAATTTAGATTGCAGTTATGTAACTGTGATGACTTAGTGATGTGGTTAAAGATATTGATTAGTGTAATTATGTTAATGTTTATAAACGTGAGCCAACACAGATTTGTCATAACCCAGCTCCATAGTGACAAGGACACCAACATGAGTAACTTACAAAACTGATCCATCAAAGTCACTAGTAATGTAGGTAGATCTCGTGTAACCTTTCAACATGCGATTTCCGAAAACATAACTTAATATTAAAAAGAGAGTTGATCAAGTTCCTTAATAACATACCATTAATTTTAAAAAACCATAACAATTAAGGTAATTTGATTTCTAATAATCATTTATAGTTCATTAGCCATGTATTTATTATAAAGATCGGTTTCGTGAATAAAAGTTAGTTCACACGTTTTTCAACCTTGTATGATATTCACAATTACAAATCATAAGCATGTAACTCCCCGTTCAAATATAGATGCTACACATCATAAAGTTTACCCAAGATTACCATAACATTAACATAATATAAACCGCACGATTAGTTCACTACAAATTACATAAAGTTTTACTAAATTACGATAATAAATGAAGTTTAGCTCATAATAAGCTTAAACATAACAACAAAGACAGAAGATAGTAATGAAATCACCGGTAAACTAGAACAATCAAACCGGTGATCCATTATGGATGATATTAAACGATCCCAAGCTTCTCTCTAAGTGTTGACTGGATCTCCACCTATCTAAGGAACTCCAAATGCTAGGTTCCCGAGAGGGAACACCAACACTTCACCTCCTAAAAGCTCTTCTCAAAGTTGCAAATGAAGTCCTATTTATAGGCTCTCTGGAGTGTTTAAGCACGATACCGTGCTAGTACAATGCTTATGTAAGTTGGTCGGCTCGTACGCTCAGAAGCTGTCAGGGCATGACCCCGTGTTCAACAAGGCACGGCCTAGTGTTTGTGGTGGGGCACGGTCCGTGCCTCTTGGGGCACACCCTCGTGCCTCGGGTTGGGAAACCATACTTTTTGTCCTGTCGGCCTAACAAACACGAGGGTCTGTTGATTTTATCATGAGCGTGTGTTTCAGGCTGGGCATGGTGGTGTGCCTCATGAGGAACGACCCCATGCTTGAATTCCAAAGCTTGGGTTTATTCAATTTCTTCTTATTTAAGCTTCTTTTGTTCATCTTAATCTTTTCCAAGCCTGAAAACATAATATGAATGATTTAAGTATCAAATCATTATTTTTAGTAAGAGTTTATGAGGCAATTACTGTTGCAATTGATGTGTTTTATATGCATAATTTGGAGCACAAAAGATATTATTGAACAAAAGCCAAAACAATCAATGGTGTGGTTTAGGTTATGACAAGAAATCAAATACAATAAGTTTTTTATAACATCATAATATGATGAATTTGTTTAAAGGATACATTAACTCAAGAAAACTCTAAGATACAAACACAGTCAACGACAAATGTAAATCTGGAAGTAACTAGAGTATTGTTAGAGACTCTCTCAGGCTCATTCAAAATAGTGGAAAATCTGACCTTTTTAGATAGAGTTTTGATGTCGCAGATTAAGGAGTAAGCTATTCTTCCTCCATTGATAAATCTATTCCTATAAAGGAAAAACAAATAAAAGAAAAGTTGCATTAAAACTAGTCAATGTTTCAGTAAAATCTAACTCTCTTAAACTAGATAAATCTAAAGATAAGTCAATTTGTTCATCTTAAGAGAAAAAAAGTTTGATACTAAACTTAATTCTTAATTGGATGTCAAAATCAAGAAATCTCTTTAACACATTCAGACTTAAAAAGTTCTACAACTAAGTAGCTAATTTGACGAAGACATTGATTAGCAAAGGTGTTGACTTGATCAAAGAAAATCAAGTTAAAAATTAAATTTTTAACAAGGTTAAACGTATATGCATCAATACATAACTTCAAACTTATAACTTTAGTAGATGCATGTGTTTTAAAATCTTAGAAGTTATCCTAAATCACGTCACCTATAATATAGTTAAGGACAACTCAAGCGTAGCTTTTGACTCTACACATTTGAGTTCAAGCTATGCTATAACTGCTTATTTCAAACTCCATAAGAGGAAAACTTATAAGGAAGTTCAAGCAATATTGAATAAATCTAAGGCTTATTTGGGTTCATAAGAATCTCTAACTCCATAATTTATATGTTCATCATGTATAACAAATTTGGTTATGCGACTCAGGAGCTCCAAGCACATGACTGGAGACAGGAGCTTGCTCAATAACTATGTAGATAATCCGAGCATATTGGTTAAGTTTTGTAAGGGTGAAAGAGGAATAAACTTAGGTTACAGAACTATCTCTATTGGGGATGTCATAGTTGAAAAAGAATCTCATGTAGATGGACTCCAATATAATCATCTTAGTGAGAGAAAATTTGTAACAAAAGATTCAAATTTGTCCTACTAGATGATTCATGTTAGTTAGAAGGGTTTAATGATTGTGTGGTTTATTTAACTAGCAAGAGGTTTGATAAGTCTTTATACTACATGGATTTCAACATAAATCTACGAATAATAAATTTGTCTTTTGTTACAAATATAGAGCAATGTAGTTAGTTATTATATAAAATAATTTCTCATTAAATTTCAAAAACACTTTCTCAATTAGCAAGAGAAGGCTAGTTGGTGGTTTACCAAAATAAAAACTAAAAATGATAAATTATGTGGAGCTTGTGAGATGGGTAAACTCAAAAGGTCATCTTATAAAGCCAAACTAAATCCTTAACATCATAACTACTAGAACTTTCATCTTGGCCTTTATGGTCTTGTTAACATACCTAGTGTGTCTGACTAAAGCTACATACTAGTGATCATTACGATTTCTCAAGGTATTCTTGGGTAGTGTTTTTCAAATTAAAAAGTAAAACACTTGACTTAATTATAAACTTAATCAAAAGAATCTAAAATCTTTTGAAATTACCAATAAAAAAGCTCAAAACTAACAATGGTACACAATTCAAAAATGCTATATAAGAATCCTATCTAATAACAAATGATATTTCTCGTGATTTTTCTACTTCTAGAACTTCTAAACAAAATGGAGTTGAAATAAGGAAAACACCTCTTGTTAGTCTAGCGAATGGGGTGGATACTTCCTCATAATCTATCACCTCCTACTGAGTGAATCCTTGTATTACTAAAGAGCTATACTGCGTACTACTATTCCTCAACCTGCATGTTTGTTTTGAAATGCATTATGTGTTCTAATTAAACTTATCTATTTAGAAGCTCTATGTGTTCTCAAACTTCTAGCTTGTTAAACTCGAGAAGCTCTTTCTACATCGCTTCACCCTAATTGTTCTCTTTTAGTGTCATTTTAATATTTGTGACTGGCATAGCAAAATTTGTTTATTGCACCTGACGAGCTTCTTATACGAACCACCTCATGAAGAGATCTGGTAATATTCTTTATTTAATGTTCTTTGTCAATTCTAGACTGTGGAATGGACTTCCCTTAAAGATGTTGAGTAGGACTTGTTGTATGTTGTTTTGGACCACTTTCAGTAGTTTCAGAATTTAAAGCAGAGTAAGTATGAATTACGTTAGATCAATTTCCTTCAATAACTACATCATGAGGAACTTATCATTAGCTTGAGGAATAAAATCTTTTTTAGATATCTTCTGATAATTAATAGCTTTAGAAACACTTTTTTAGTCTGTGGTTCTTCAACATCTTCAACGGAACACGATCAACAGTTGACAAGTTCAAACGCGTTGAGAATGGAACAAAATCAACATGATAGTCAATGTTATGCTTGATTCTTGAAGTACTTGGTTAATCATAAGCAATCACCATTATGATATGAAAAATCTTAAAAATGATATACATGTCCTAGAACCAAATTAAAACTCATTCATGCAGATAAAGAATTAGAATCTTGTCAATCCACATAAATTAACTCATGAATTCTCTTAGTTCGCAAATGATCGATGTTGAAGTACCAATCAAATAAGATGTTAAAATGTATGTTCCTATTCACCTTAAACTAGTTAGGGTAAGTAAGGTTGTCGATCCTCGTGGAATTAGTGGTCGGTGTGTTGTAAATTGATTTATAAGAAACAATTAACCAAATTATCAAATTACTTAAACTATTGCGTCTTGGCTGTAAAAATTGGATTTTGGAATGATTAAGAACGTAAATAAGAAAACAAATTGCAAATAATTAAACTTGATTAAGAAGACAATTATAAGAAAGAGTAATCCACTCCTAGATTAAGGTTTGGTTTTCGGTAATTGTTTAATCTAACTTGGTGGAAAATCCTTAATGGGGATTTTATACGTGTAATGATTAAGTGATATCGATAATCAAGACTTAATGGGTCTTAATACACAATACCAATTCAATTATCAGCCAAAACTTTATAACCATACGATTCGCGCAACATCATATAATATTCAAATAATGATTAACCAAAACAGTTGTTTAAATAATCAAAACACGAGTTAAACTTATAAAAGAACTTAATGGGTTCTAAAGTTTAATCCCAACATAAGTCAAACACAAACGAAAACCTAATCACACAAAACCTATTACCCAAAGTAGATCACGAGAAGACTAGCCGCTCGTTGTTCTTGAATAATCTTCAAAATCATTGTTGATTTGCATAATGGATGATTAAATGGTGTTAGAACGATATGGAATGATGAATTTCAGGCCTAGGATGTAACATTTGTGTATTTTTGGTTAATTAAAGGTTTGCATCGTTTATTCTTGTAAGGACCATCGTTGCCATTCATGAAACTTATGGGTTAATATGCTTGTTTCGTAGTTTGACTTTAAACCTTAGAAATTTAAAGCTTATAACTTAAGTATTTTGATCATAATTAAAAATGATGTTAATATTACTAATGGGTTATAATAATAATACTAATGTTACTAACTAAAATAATAGTCATAATACCAATAATATTATTAACTTATAAAATTATTAATCTTTCAAAAATGTTAAAACTTAAAGTTAATTAAGTTCAGAGGTTGTTTTGTCATTTTATAAACTTTAAAAGTAAACTATTTACATAAAATAATAACAACTCAAAGTTCGAGGGGCCAAAGTGTAAATTTTTAATTTACAAACCCAATCCCCCCCCCCGCCAACTTTTAACCAAGAATTTCCGGCCACCTCGCCGGCCATCTCCGGCCAACTCCGGCGAGGGCTAAACGACCAAAATGAAAGCGTTTTAATCAAATTAAATCGTTTCCTCTCGAGCGTAGTCATGGATCGAACCTGTAATCATCACTAAGCCAACCAAAACGTCTGTTTCATTAAGTAATCAATCGAACCGTTAACCACAATTAAGTCCGAACCGTTCGACCATTAAAACTTATTAATAATTCAATTAAACTAGCTCAAACGTTCGGTTCAACGTTCTTAATTCACCAATGATTGCAATTTCAGTTGAAACGATGAATTAAACTTTGAATTTAACCCATTTACAACCGTATTCATATCGCAAACGTTTGGGTTTGGCTACATCAAATTGGAACTATTTAACAGAGGGGTATTGTTCATTCGATCCCTTTTTAACCCTCTGTAATCACAATTTCTGGATAACTTCATTTGATCATCAATTTTGAGCTTTTGTTCTTCGTGAAGTGGACCGAGGCTAAACCGAGTGTGATAGCTTCAATTTGTTCATAATCAAGTAAGATGAACACACTCACACGTTCGATTTCGCATAGGGATTACAAGCCCTAACGTTAATTCGATTAACATACGCGAATTGTTGCTTGATTTGGGTCAATTTGAGGTTAGGGCTCATATGAATTTGGGATTTTTCTATGTTATGCTTTTAAATTTTTGAAACCAAGTTACACCACGGATGAGGCCTTGGTTCACTGGTTCTATACTCACATTCTATACTAGAGGTCCCGGGTTCGAACCCGGCGACCTCCAATATTTTTTTGGGGCTTTTTCAGCCGCTAAAAATTATAAAAAAATTTCTAAAAATTATTAAAAATCAATTTTATAAACTTAATTTATTTTAAAATCACCTAACTGTTTTCTAGAAATTTATTTCTTAAAATATCTAATATTTTTATCAATTATTTTTAAACAAATGATATATTTAGTTTATTTTCTTATAAAGTAGACTTAAGACAATTGTTATTACTTTTTCAAACATTAACTATATATAGTATTCTTGTTTAAATGATGGTTGGTTTAAAAAAAATATTAAAACTTTATTTAAACTATACTTAGACTTTATTACAAATGGTTACCCTATATTTTTTTAATACTAAAATGCTAAATTTGTATATTTCATTTCTTTTATTATTTAATGCAATTAATAAAATCTTTAATACCAAATTCCATCTAAAACCCTAGTCCTCGTTGATTCGTTAAACTCATTACAAATAAACTTTAACCTTGTAAATATAATAATATTTTTAGGTACCTTGTGAAGGTTTGCGTTAGAAAGTTTATTTATATTTCTTAATAATCATCATTCCTATATTTATTTACCATGTGAGTATTTCTATACCCCTTTTTCATATTTTCACACTTTGGGGTGAAACATGTTACTTTATTTACCATCCGATTCTTGTAAACTTATGGCAATTCACTTAAATGTTGTGGTTAGTTGATCTTAGTAATTACCATGTATTGACGATTATATGTACAATCATTAACTGTTGCTAGCCTGGCGACGTGATAGATCTATGGTCTTGACAAACCTGCTTGGTTAATTCAAGTACACTTAGCTAATCGTATAAACTTGTAAACGTGAGAACTTGTAAACTGTCAAGGTTTGATTGTGCATTCTGTCTTACATCCCTAGTTACTTTGTTCACTAATTTATAACATGAATTGCTATCTTTTATATACTTATATATTGAAAACTATGAAAATCTCACCAACTTTATGTTGACCTTTTATTTTTAACATGTTTCAGGAAACGCGCAAGTTTGATTGCCATCTTTGAAGCTTATTCACACCTAGGAATGGACCTAGTTAAATAAATGGATGGACATGAAATATTTCTTTTATGCATGTTAATTTCTTTATTTGAGACTTATGTTTGTAATGTTACCTTTGGAACTTATGAATAATATATTTGAGTTTAATAATAGCGTTATGTGGCTGTGAACGATCTTAACCCTCACATCTCGACGTTTCCGCCGTCAAGGTTGGGGTGTGACAGATTGGTATCAGAGCCCATAACTATAGGGATTTAGGTTATTAGAAATGGTGACCTAGACTATAGCGTATGCATGAACCTCATAGAATTATATTTCTATCTTGTAAAGTATATGGTTTGCATGCTACATAATGCTATGTCTTCTTATGTGCAATTTGATGCCTTAGCATAGGATTGCTTAAACATTATTACCTGTCTCCCTAAACTTATCTTTGACTCTTTGATTCTCCCCGAACATGAAGTCTCTTAATCTTACTCTCGACGACACGTGGGATCGCATACTTATTGTTTATGACTTGGATCTTTAGACGTTATGTCTAATCTATACAAATCTCATTAAGGTTTTGATTTCATGAACCTAAGAAATATTGTGTGACACATAAACACCGGTATTCTGGATTTCCCGGCAAAAGGCCTTCGGGCTAAGGTAAGCATTTCGCATAAATCCTAACGGACTAGTTATGCTTACTTGGGGATTTCTGGGATGAGTGATAAACTATGGTCACCATACACAATTTTCTAATGCAAATGGGTCAATTTACCTTGACATGTCAACGTTTCCAAATGGTAATGCGTTACCAAATGGAACCATTCCATGTGCCTTACAACCTTTGATTTATTCTTGTTTAAAACTACTATCCTTGTTATCCTCATTCCCGTAACTAACTCATTTTGTATATCCAGCATGTCTCGACACCATGGAAAGCGTGGAAGTTCCGACCGTAAGCTAGCCGCCATGATTGCACGACAAATGGCTGCCGTCATCCCAACTATGGTTGCTGAACTCAATAGCACCTTGATGACCAATTCCAGTAACAATGGAAATGGTCAAGAAGAAAACAGCAACAACCAAGTCGGAAAGAATCGCACTTGCACATTCAAACATTTCAACTCGTGCAAACCCACTAGTTTTAGTGGAAAAGAAAGAGCCACTAGAATTCTCAAGTGGTTTGAAAGTATGGAGAACACATTCATCGTTAGCGAGTGTCTCGATGAGTTCAAGGTTCGCTATGCTGCAAGTGTCCTTCAACAACGTGCACTAACATGGTGGAATAGTGAAAAGAGAAACCGATGGGCTGAAACTGCCTTGGCATTGCCTTGGGAAGAATTTAAGGATATAATGATCCAAAAGTTTTGCCCGAGGAGCGAGTTACAAAAGTTGGAGAAAGAATTCTGGAATCTCAAGCAAGATGGTGGAAATCACTTGGCTTATTCCACCCGGCATCATGAGTTGAGTATGCTTCTACCACACATGGTGGACACTATGGCCCACAACATTGAGAAGTTTATCAAGGGGTACCACCTCAAATCCAAGATGCCATGGTGGGTAGTAGGCCCACAACTTTATAAGAGGCAATTACTATCACCGCACAGCTCACTGAGAATCATATTAGGGCTGGCACTATGTCGGCGAAAGGTGCCAAGACTGCTGCAAAGGTGGCACCCGAGGCAACAAGGGAGGTAAGGGTCGAGTCATCCTCTCAAAACAAGAATCGTAAGTTCACCCCGACACGCAACTACGATGTGACAGCATCAAATGTTCCTCCAAAACAAATGGTGGTTGCAAATCAAGCTCCCGTGGCTAGAGCTTATGCTGGGCCATATCCGATGTGTAATACGTGCAAGTACCACCACGCGAGCAACATTCCATGCCGAGTTTGCTCGCTGTGTGGGAAGTATGGGCATTTGGTGGCTACTTGCCTTCGCGCGCCAAACAACACTGCGATGCTTACCAACCGAACCTGCTATAACTGTGGCGAGCCTGGTCATATTCGTCCGCAATGTCCTCGCAATATGGGAACTGTGCCGCCGGATCGTGGTAAGGCTTTCAACATCAACGCCAACCAAGCACAAGCCAACGGTGAATGGTACGTCGTTGAACTTCTTTTAATCGTTCTTTGTCTTGTAAAAAATTCCTATCCGTGTTCATCATACCAATAATAGGTTATTACCAAACAGGTATGTATCTTGTAAATAGTCATTATGCATCTGTATTGTTTGATTCGGGTGCGGATAGGAGTTTCGTGTCCTTGGAATTCGAGCCTATACTTTCTAAGCCGCGTGTTAACCTGGAAAGATCCTTCACGGTCGAAGTCGCCGATGGAGAATCGATCGTCGTTGACGTCGTAATACGCGATTGCACCTTGAGCCTTAACGAACACGAGTTCTCCATCGACCTCATTCCTATGCAAGTGGGAAGCTTCGATGTTATTATCGGCATGGATTGGTTAGCTAAGCAACATGCGGAAATTCTATGCTTCGAGAAGTGCATTCGAATTCCTTTACCGTCGGGTGATACTTTGAAAGTCTTTAGGGAGAAGTCATCCCAAGGACTCAAACTTATGTCCTGCATCAAGGCCCGAAAGTACTTAAGTAAGAACTACGTAGCTTTCATGGCGTATGTAGTTAGTACGAAAGCCAAGAGTAAGGAACTGAAAGACATTCCTGTCGTGCGAGATTTTCCCGAAGTGTTTCCCGAGGATCTTAAGGGGTTACCTTCTGTGCGAGAAGTTGAGTTCAAGATTGACTTGATCCCTGGTGCGAACCCTGTGGCTAAATCACCTTATCGTCTTGCACCGTCTGAAATGCAAGAACTAGCTAGTCAACTGCAAGAGTTGACCGATAAGGGATTCATTTGTCCTAGTTCTTCACCATGGGGTGCACCTGTGCTGTTCGTGAAGAAGAAAGATGGTTCATTTCGTATGTGCTGTTGATGCATGTAATGTCCCTAGATCATGATTTGTAATGTAATAAATTCTTGTCTGTCTGATTATGATGTAATTGTATCAATTAATGAAATGATATGAATTGATTGTTACTTGTGATGTTACTATTTCATTAATAAGTTTGTGATTGAATGGATTGGGTTATGAATGTTTGAATGATTGCACATTATGTTATATTAATTAAAACATTCAAACTTAACTTAATGAAGTTCTCATGCGAATGGCCCATGCGAATGGACCACACGCATGAATAACTTCATACGATTGACTCAATCGCACGATTGAACCAGGAGACTGGATCAGTCGTAGATTGACACATAAGATTGACTCAATCGCACGACTGAACACTCCGTCGTGCGGATGAATCAACCGCATGGTTCAATCGCACGACTGAACCATACTTATGGCCCAGTCGCACGATTGAACAATACTAACCTATAAATAGACCCAATTCGTGGGAAAACGTAAGCATTCATCCCATTACGATTCCAGACGTACCCTAGCCGTCCAGAAGCCTCCCAAATCGTTCTCCAAGTTCACAGAACACATCAGATCGGTTCCTAATCGTTTCTGACGTTGATTCAATTCTTGATTGATTCATCGTGTGTTCTCACTGATTGGATCGCCAATCAAAGGATTCCGCACTATTTGAGTTGGTTTAACACGCAATCACTAGGTATTTTTTCGTTCAAATACCAGGTCCTAACAAGTGGTATCAGAGCTTTGGCTCTTGATTTCGTGTTGATTCAATCAAGATTGCATAAAAGTTTTGTGTTTTTGCACTAAAAACGCAATCTTTGGCATCAAAAGTGATCTTGGACGTTCCCTGCTCATCGAAGTTCAGTTTCTACGGACTTAGGCGATTTGGACTTGCGAAATTTCGAATTTTTACGGCTGAAACCCGTCAAACCTAGAAATTTTCGCAAAACACAGCTTCAGTCGCACGAGTGACCCATTCGCACGACTGGACTCCATTCGCATTGCTCATTCGCACGATTGGACCTAGTCGCACCTCATTCGGCCGACTGAACCGTTCGTTCGCATAGCTCATACGCACCAGATTCATTCGCACGACTGAACCATTCGCCCTGTTCAGTCGCACGGTTGAACCAATCGCAGAGTTCATACGCACGATTAGACCATTCGCATCCTTCAGTCGCATCAGTTAAAGTTTATTTGATTAGATACTAAGTTTATTAGCCATGGAAGATCAGATGTCAGCCTTTACTGCTGGGAAGGACTCAAGGATTCAGAACCTGCTGTTGCTTGAGAGTGAGGTGGGTAATCACAATAAACCACCAAAGCTCTTGACTTTAGATGAGTTTCCCCACTGGAAACAACGTTTTGAGATCTACCTCAATGGAGTAGATCCTAATCTGTGGGAAGCTATAGAGGTTGGTTATAGTACACCGGTGGGAGCAGATGGAGTTAAATTAACGTTAAGTGGGATGACCGACGCACAGAAAGTAAAGTACAATGCAGAGAAAAGGGTTTATGCATTGATCACTCAGTCTATCCCCAAAGACATATTCCACCAGTACTCAGAGAACAAGCAGTCCAAGAAACTGTGGGATGAGCTAGAGAAGAGATATGATGGGAATGCATCATTGAAGGCAATCAAGGCAAAGGAGTTAAAGAAGGAATTCGATAACTTCTCATCGATTGGTAACGAGAGTTTAGATGAAGTCATAGACAGATTCTACCACTTGATGAGCGAGTTGCATACACATGGAGTGGAAACGACTATGGAAGAGAAAGTAAGCAACTTCGCAGACGGATTGCCTGATAAGTGGGCTTCATTCGTGTCGAACCTTAGACAGAATGAAATGCTTATAAAGTTGGATATAAATGACTTCATTCTCAAGTTGCGTGAAGAAGCTCTTAGGATGAAGTATAGAGCTCAGAAGTCTGCGTACACACAAAATCCAGCTTTATACAACGCCACGCCTCAAGCTAAGACATCTGGAGCACCTCTCCAGACAGCATTTGTGTCTAGCTCGTCAGGTCCTTCACATGCTTCTCCTTCTGGATCAGACACGTCAGGGTCATCTTGTACCCATTATATTGGATCAGAAGCAAGTGCTACCAAATTGAAGACCGAGAACCTCGGTAATGTGACCGTAGAAGTAGCACGAGAGCATATGGATCTTCTAGCCGCAGTAGTTCATTCATATGATGGACTTGTTGCTGGGAAGATTGGAAACTGCCATCTGGCAGATGAAGACTACGAGCAGGTAGATGAAATGGAGCTTGAAAGAATGGATATAATGTGGGCCTTAGCTAGCGCTGTCCGAAGGGCGAAGAAGTTTGTTAAAAAGACAGGACAGAATTTGATAGCTACTAAGGACACCACATTTGGCTTTGACAAGAGCAAAGTGACCTGCTTCAACTGTGGAGAGAAGGGGCACTTCAAGAGAGAATGTGTCAAGCCAAAGAAGACGGGTAATGGGAACCCGTTCTCATCCTTTACTCGCCAAGACAAGCAAGCTTCCAGTTCTACTTCATCAAACAAGGACCCAAAAGCCTTGACTGCTCATGATGATGAAGGACAGGATTGGAGTTTTAGGTTTGTCTCACCAGAATCTAACATTGCCAGTGTTGAAGATATTGATGATGATTCTGCGAGTGAAGGTGATCTAGCAGTTGAGATAGCGATGTCACACAGTGAAGAAACAACTGCAGCTGAGGTCAGTTACAAGCCAAAGGAGGAGACTTCCACGTCAGAAACAGAAAAGTCAGAATCACCAGAACCAGAGACGTCTGATGCTGCGTTGATGGCTAACTCTTCTGAAACAACACAGGTAAGTACAACTGACCAAATGTTTAATAATCATGCTTGTTCTAACTGTGATATGTTTAGGAATAGCATTGATGAAAAATTTGCTAGGTTATTAGATCACAATGATAACTTAGTAAAAGATTTACAACTATGCACTGAGGCCAATAGAGTTCTAAAACAAAATGAGCATAGTTATAAAGAAAAGATAGACCTATTGACTAAACAACTTAGGGAAACCGAAGTAGTTGCCTTTAACCAAGCAAATGACATTAGGTACTATCTAAACTCCCTAGAGGACACTAAGAAGCAAAAGGCAGTTCTAGAAGTAGAAGTTAACTCCTTAAAACAGAAACTGCATAGTTGGACTAGTTCTTCACACATAGTTCAACACTTAGTGAGAGAAAGGAATAACGGGGAGGGATTAGGCTACAAAGTGGTTCCACCACCACCTGAGACCTTGATGAACACCAAGTCTAAACCAGTAAACAACAACCCCATCAAGGATCATGTGGTGACCACTCCTCTTGTTACTGATCCAGACACATCATGTTCATCTACTGAATCTGGACAGAAACAAAAGGAGGCCACTTCAAAGGCAAAGGGTAAATTGCCTTGTGTTAATCTGGAAAATGAATTTGAAAAAGTTAACTTAAAGTCAGGGTCAAACAGAGTCAAATCAGAACCTAAAAGGACTTCAAACGTTAATTTTTCACATGCTACAAGTCAAAAACCAGTTAACCAAAAGTGGAACAAGTTAAACAGGTTAAAACAGTTAAATTTGTTAAACCAGAGAAAACATCAAACATGCAAGAGTCAAAACCTAAAGTGATTGATGTTACTAGAGTGTCACGCATTTCTCCACAAAGAAAGTCTACTCATAAAGTTGATAGCAGATCATGCTACAACTGTGGAGAATGTGGACACATTGCTTCCTATTGTCCTTTCTATCAGACACCTAGGAAGAAGATTGATCTTCAGGACTCTAGACCTAGGTCTTCTAAGAGGAGTTCTCTAACTCCACCTAGAAGATCTAGTGAACCTAAAGTCCAACCTGTAAGCCAGACGACTGTTTATCATAAACAGGCATTGCACAAATCTGGCTTATGGAAAGAGAAGTCATCCTGTGTGTCTGATACTGATGACAAGAAGGAATCTGAGCTACCCTCACCCTCTAAGGGTCAATGGGTAGAGTTTATGATGTGTGATGCCTCTGGGAAACCCAAGACAGTAAAGGCTTGGGTTCCTAACCTAAACTAATACATTTACTTGATATGTGCAGGGTGTTCGGTACAGCGCTGAGACTAACACGTGGATTATAGACAGCGGAGCATCCAGGCACATGACAGGAAATAGAGCCCTTTTATCAAACGTCAAACAAATAAAAGGAGGGCATGTTTCCTTTGCAGGAAACAAGGGAGGATACATCACAGCACAGGGAGAAGTGGGAAATCAGAAAGTTAAGTTTGATAAGGTGAACTACGTTCAACAACTTCAGAATAACTTACTTTCTGTTTCCCAAATCTGCGATAAAGGATTTAAAGTCATCTTCGACAACAAGAAGTGTTACGTGCTGAAGAAAGACTACATGATCCCAGAGGACCAAGTTCTGATGACTGCTTCAAGATATAAAGACCTTTATGTCTTGGATCTGTCAACAGCTGCTACAACGGATCATGAGGTTCAGTGCTTTCTATCTAAAGCTACTGAGAAGGACTCAATCTCCTGGCATAGGAGAATGGGACACATTAGTCAAAGGAAGATGAATCATTTGATTCAGAAGGATTTAGTGAGAGGAGTAAATGTCAAGAACTTCCAACTTCCTGACTTTTGTGTAGCTTGCAAGAAAGGCAAACAGACAAAGAAGTCTCATAAGGAAAAGAAAGTTCATTCAATAGAACTTCCTCTTGAACTTCTTCACATGGATCTGTTTGGTCCAGTCAGTACAAGGAGCATTGCAGGCGATTTGTACTGTTTTGTGGTCACTGATGACTACTCAAGGTTCACTTGGGTAATGTTTCTGAAATCCAAATCAGAAACATTTGAGTCATTCAAGGAATTAGTCACCACTCTGGAATCTCTCTACAAGCTAAAGGTTAGACAAGTACGCTCAGACAACGGGACAGAATTCAAGAATCAATGGATGGAGGCATACTGCAAGGAAAAGGGAATTGTTCATCAATTCACTTCAGCCTACACGCCTCAGATGAATGGTGTTGCTGAGAGGAAAAATAGAAGCTTGATAGAGACTGCACGGACTATGCTGGCTGACTCGAAACTGCCTATCCAATTCTGGAATGAGGCAGTAGCAAATGCATGTTATACACTGAATCGAGTCCTAATAGTCAAGCGCCACGGAAAGACATGTTATGAGCTACTACAAAGACGTAAACCGAATTTGGAGTATCTTGAACCTTTTGGCGCGCCGTGTACACTTCTGAAGAAGACACAAGAAGGAAAATTCAGCGAGAAGGCAGATGAAGGAATCTTTCTAGGATACAACATACCGAATAAGCGAGTTTACAATAACTCAACGGGTCTTGTAGAAGTGTGGTGTAATGTCGACGTTCAGAGATATACCACACCACCTACAGGCAAAGGACCTGCATACTTTTTCGATTATGATGGATTCTTCAAGTCCTTCAACATACCTCTCTCTCCCTCGGATGATGAGTTAGCTACTAGGATGATGTATGATATTCTGAATACACCATCTAGCACACAGGGAGAATCATCTACTCAGTCAGGGGGAGTAGTCAATGACAGTGACTCCTCCTCTGAAGATGAAACTGAAGCAGATGACCAGAACAGTCAGGAGGAACAGGTTCCAGTTCCTGAAAGTCCACAAGCATCTACGAGTGATGCACCTTCGACTTCAGAACCTCAAACTCCAACTACCTCAGATGCAGAACAAAATGTTCATAATCTTGGTTCTGAGGTGGCTGTTCCAACTACTCCAGGATCACGACTAAACGTCTATCATCCCCTTGACAATGTTATTGGGGATGTCAGATCAGGAGTACAAACCCGAAATCAGTTATACTCAGCTGATTACGCCTCGGTTATGGAGAAAGGATACATTCATGATGGTGCTTATCGATGTTTTGTCTCGCAGGTTGAGCCAAAATATGTCAGTGAGGCACTAAATGATGAGGCGTGGGTGAGTGCCATGCAAGAAGAACTTCTGCAGTTTAAGAAGTTAGGTGTATGGACTCTGGTTGATAGACCTAAAGGTGCTAAAGTCATTGGCACTAAATGGGTACTAAAATGCAAGAAGGATGACCAAGGGGTCATTATCAGGAACAAAGCTCGACTGGTGGTTCAAGGTTTTCGCCAAGTCGAGGGAATTGACTATAATGAGGTATTTGCACCCGTGGCAAGGATGGAAGCTATTCGTATCTTCCTTGCCTATGCATCGTACATGAAGATCAAAGTCTACCAATTAGATGTAAAGAGTGCATTTCCTTCATGGGGAAATCAGGGAAACAGTATATGTAAGTCAACCCGAGGGTTTTGAAGATCCTTATCATCGGGATAGAGTTTACAAGCTCGACAAAGCTTTATATGGGCTTCATCAAGCTCCTCGAGCTTGGTATGAGAAACTCTCAACTCATCTTGTGAAACACGGCTTTCGCAGGGGAGTAATTGACTGTACACTGTTTATTAAAGAAAAGGATGGCGACCTACTGCTTGTACAGATATATGTTGATGACATAATCTTCGGGTCAAAGAACGAAGAGTTATGTAAAGAGTTTGAAGCAGTAATGAAGAAAGAGTTTGAGATGAGTGCTATGGGGGAGATGAAGTTCTTTCTCGGGTTACAGGTGGATCAAACACCTAATGGAATCTTTCTACATCAGACCAAGTATGTAGGAGACATTCTCAGTCGCTTTGACATGGAGAATGCTTCTGCTGCTGGGACTCCACTTGCTACGAATCATGATATAGCACCTGATGAGAATGGAGATCTAGTAGATGCCACTATGTACCGAGGAATGATCGGATCCCTCATGTATCTCACTGCCTCAAGACCTGATATTATGTATGCTACATGTCTATGTTCAAGATATCAGGCTAAACCAAAGGTCAACCATCTGATCGGGGTCAAGAGGATTTTTCGTTATCTGAAGGGTACACCCACACTTGGATTGTGGTATCCTCATGATGATGACTTTGAGCTTACCGCGTATAGTGACTCGGATTACGGGGGCTGCAAGATGAACTACAAGTCTACATCAGCGGGGTGTCAATTCTTTGGGAGAAGATTAGTTACCTGGCAGTGTAAGAAGCAGACATCGGTTGCATTGTCAACCTGTGAAGCCGAATATGTTGCTGCTGCAAGTTGCTGTTCACAAATCATCTGGATTCAACAGCAAATGCGGGATTACGGTTTAAAATTCTCATCTACTCCTATTTTTGTTGATAACTCTGCTGCAATTGCAGTAACTAAAAATCCGGTCCAACATCCTAAGACCAAACACATCGGTATTAAATACCATTTCATAAGAGATTGCTTTGAAAAGAACTTAATTGATGTGGTTAAAATTAATACTGATTTTCAACGCGCTGACCTCTATACTAAAGCCTTTGATAAACCACGTTTTCAATATTTATTAGAGGTCAACGGCGTTAAAAAGAAAAGTGAGGTAATTCCTGATGATGAAAATGTGTAGTCCGATGTAGTTTAGTTAAATTTATTTTATTTAATTTGATTTGTCTATTTGATTTTATTTTTATTTAAACTCATGTTATTTTGCTGTTTATTAAAATCCTAAAATAATTAAACCAGAAATGATTTTAGTATTTTAGGGGGAGAATATGTCAGCAAGTTAACATTAAAAAAAAAAAAAAAAAAAAGAGGGAGAAGGAGTAGCTAGCTGAAATAAGGTAGATTGTGTCTGTGATACCGATTCAATACCTTTGGAAAATGATAGTACACAGGAACAAATCAAGAGGGACTTTAAAATTTAAGTTTTGGAAAGATGCAAAAGTTCAAAGTATAAATCTGTGTAATCTAAGCAATAAAAAAAAAAGGGAAGATGATAGAAAACTGGCAACTCCTAAGGTGACACAAAGAAAGTAGACTTAGAGGCTGCTAGACCATATATGATATGTTGGCAGATTCAACACAATAGACAAATAGACCTGATTGGTGATCTAAAGATAAAACTAAGTTGTTCAACTGACTGTGGGCGTCCATCTTATCACTGGTTAACACAATCAACAATATTCCAATAAGGGGTAATGAGCAATTAAACGCCACAAATGTGTGCGGATGACCATAACTAGAGCAAAGCAAGAAAAAAATTAAAAGACAAATGCAATAAAGCTAATGACTTATGTTGTTGGTGCATTTTGTGCAAAATAAAATAAGCTGCTCTAACAAGGAGATAGGTTGTGTGCCTCTCTGCTGTGCGATGGCACTGACCTGAGGATAAGCATAACCTAGATATTCTAGAATTCATTGTTGTTTGCCGCCTCTCTGCTGTGCGATGGCACTGACCTGAGGACAGGCTTCTCTTTGAAAGCTCTAAGAATAGTCTCTTCTTGTAATAATACCCGTAGACCGCTCAAAGGCTCCTGAGGAATGTTGATTACCATATAAGTGTGGGATCCACAAATGTTAGTTGAAATAATTAAACCTAAATAAGTCACCAGTCTGTGTCAAAAGTCTGTGTATGGATTTCAGTGGACAAACATACTGACAATCATTGTGGCTACATTCTCAAAGGTTCAAATCAATGTGAAAATCTAAGAGTTTCAGTATGATTTCCTTATGTTGCTAACGACTCTGGATGAACACCGAGAACTTGAGCATCAAAAGGTTTAATAACTAGTCCCAAATGATTTGAATTGCCTGTATGATTCCAAAAATCGAATTGGTCCAGATATGATCAATCTAAGTTGAAGCTATCTATTCCCGAACCAAATCCCGTAGATATCAATCTCTGGATTTATCTCTCACAAAAAGCCAAAAATATGTCTGTTTATGTAATTAGTTTAAAGTCTTAAATTAGTTAGTCGTTTTAAGTTTTAATTTGAGTCAAGTGTCGGGCTACATCAGGAAAATCAGAAGGAATCAACTCACTAAAAGGGTCATGTCTGAGATGACCATATGTGCTTTGAAAGGTTAAATTAGTCACGTCTGAGGTGACAAAGTGTTTTAAAAGGGTCACGTCTGAGGTGACCAAAGTGGTTAAAAGGATCACGTCTGAGGTGATCAAAGTGTTTTCAAGATAAAAGGATCATGTCTGAGATGATCAAAGGCTCATAATGTTAATTTAATTAATCAAAAAGAGTTTAAATGTAAATTGGTAAAAATGGCAAAAAATTAACTAAGTATGACCCATTCGCACGAATGGACCATACGTATGGGTTAACCATACGAATGAAGTCCATTCGCACGAATGAACTATGAGTATGGACCATCCAACCGAATGGACCATACGATTAGTCCAGTCGGAGGATTGAGTGCGAACGAGTGAGTCAGTCGCACGACTGAACTTCAGTCGGACGACTGGAGAAGGGCGACTGACCCAATCGCACGACTGAGTCCCACTCGCACGACTGAAAGGTGCGTATGAACTCAGTCGCACGATTGGATCTAGGGTTGGTATAAATAGAGGTGGAGTCGGTCGCAGAGACTCATCACCCTCAAATCGCCTCTAAATCGCACTCCCTACCGTTACTCTGCCAAAATTTGATTTGTCTTAGATTTATCGTTGATTGTGTGTTACTGACGTTCGCTAATCATCATACAGGTATTTTGAAGTCTTCTCTCATCAAAAACAGAAAGATTGGAACCCTAATTGGGTTGTTCGACTGTGAAATGTGAACCGAGACAAGAAAACCCTAATTACCTATTTAAACCAAGCAAAATGTTAAAATTAAGTTAAATAGGTTATTAGTAACGAGAATGCGACTCTAATGAACCGGTTAATTGATTTAAAAGACTGAGTTTGTGAAGTTTCGAACGATTGACGACTGAACACCTGAGACATACGACTGGACAAGCGGATGAACTATGCGAATGAGACTCAGTCGCACGACTGGGGTAACCGCATAAGAGTACATGCGCATGAGTCCAGTCGCACACTCAGTCGTGCGCATGAGGTCATTCGCACGTCTGAAGTTCAATCGCACGGTTCAGTCGCACGACTGTCTTCAGTCGTACAACCTCAATCGCATGACAGATAGTTTTCATTCAAAGTCTAAGTGTTGCATTATACTCTTAGCCAACGGAACTAATGTTTATATTGTTATGTGTTACAGATGGCGAGTCGATGGAACATGAGCACCAAGCACAACATATGTGCTCATCTGGATTTGACATCCAGGAACGCAGCTGACTTCACAGGCATTATTACATTTCTGCTGAGATCCAGGATCGCTCATGCTATATCTACTCCATGCACACCATACAGATCAGTGCAGCAGGCCTTCTGGGAAGGCGCGTCTGTTGATAGATCCACTGAGCCTCATTGCATCAGGAGCTCGATTTTTGGTGAGGCGATCACTATATCAGAGGAGGATCTGAGGATTGTACTACAGTTTGGGGATGATGCTGATTGTCCTACTCGTCTACACCCCCTCACTGTTAGAGGATGTTTCATGAGAGCCAAGTACTCTGGGGACATCAATGCTGGGGTACTCAACAAGAGTAACCTCTGTCCCCAGTTTAAGTACCTTGCGCACGTGCTGCTAAAGTGTATAGCTTCCAGGAAGGGAGGTTTTGATGAGCTCTCCGACCAGATCCAGAACGCGTATGCTGCGTTGGTGCTGAACCACCCGTTCAGCTTCTCCAAGATGATATTCACCTACCTGGTGGAGAACATCGAGGGGAAAGGGAAGGAAGGCTTCTGTATGTACCCCAGATTTATGCAGATGATCATTGACCAGAAGCTTCCCTCCCTGCCGAAGGAGAAGGAGGATGCTGTTGTTCTTGAGGTTATGGACGACACTACACTCGGGCGGATGAAGGTATACAGGGGGAAGCAGGTGAAGCCCCCTGTCAGGAGGTTGTTTGGGCATCTGGCCCGTGCTGATTATGTGGCGCCAGCCAAGAGAAAGTGGCGCCACGATGACAGTGATTCGGATGTTGAGCATATTGCTATACCAGATACTGACTCTGATGATGATGATAGCGGCGACGCCGGGGATGATATGCCTGCTCCATCTAGAGGCACTGATTCAGACGTTATTCCCCCGGGGTCAGCCACTGCCGGAGAGGTCGCTGAGATGGCCGGTTTCCATCAAGAGTTTGTGGCTGGTGATCTAGAGGAGGAGGAGTCAGATGAGGAGCCCCTCACCAGGACTGTGGGAAGTAAAGTTGTTCCCACAGACCACGGGCTTAGGGTGGTTGGTGAACACCCTCGGGACTCCTCAGAGAGAGAGACTGACCCGAACTATGTTCCGGGCTCAGTGGGCAGAGCTGCAGGGGGAGCATCCACTTCCACCGGGACTAGGAGGAAGCGGATGGCTCAACCCCATGGTTTGAAGAAGAAGAAGCGTCGCCTGACCTTCGTCACTACTGCTGCCACTACTTCCGCCACCACAGCTACCACTACCACCACTACTGACATACCACCCATCACCACAGCCACCGCATTCACTACTCCCACTACCACATCCACCACCTTACCTACCACCACCGTATCCTTCCCATCCACCACCAGACCATTCACTCCTACATCACCAGCATCAGCCCACCGACCCATATTCACCACTGCCACTGCCACCACCACCACACATCATGCTGGACCCTCAGCCCAACCACCACATGTCTATGGATCTACTCTACCTCACATCGGGGTAGAGGAGCAGCTCTCAGCGCTTAACCGTATGGTGATGCGTCTGCTTGCTGCAGATGAGGAGAAGGCGGCGCAGATCCGCCAGCTGACTGACCTGACTGCTGCCCAGTCTCAGAAATTGGCAGAGCAGGCTCGGGTGATCGACCAGCAGAGAGTCGAGGTGTCCCAACTCCAGGAGACGACCAACAAGACTATTATGCTGAGGCTAAAGGGGTCGAAGGATGAGCCCCTGAAGCTAAAGGAAGGTGACGGGGATGATGGAGATGATGATGATGAAGATGATGATGATGATGAGGAAGATGATGATGATGAGGAGACTGAGGAAGACAGGACAGAAGGTCGTGATGATGATGACGAAGCAGAAGGAGGGGATGCGGCTGCATCGGCCTCTGCTTCAGGTCAAGAGCGGAGATCTAAGCATCGACAGGACCAGTCATCCACTACTTCTGCTCCTCCGAGCGACACGCCCCAGATTCAAGACAAAAGTACTGATTAGATGTCTTATGTATTTATTTATTTTGTACTTGAATCATGTAATGAAAAACAAGTGTATTAAATGTTTATATATTAAATTTATATAAGTCTGTTTGATTAATTACTAATGGTTTATGTGTTGAATGTTTATATCAAACAGATCCAAACTTTCAAAGGGATGAGTTTGACTTTGCTCCCCTTCAAATGGTCAAGACTCAATTAACCATGATTCTTGACCTACAAGGGATAGTGAGACGGTCTGTGAGTTATACCCCTGAAGAAGGGGAAATAATTCATGACCTGTCTGATGAGCAACTGGCAGAGATGTTCAGACTCAATCCCGATGAAATAGTCAAGGACGCTCCAACAGTTGATTCAACCAGTGATGAGGAACTTAATGACATTGATGAAGTTGAGGTTGAAGACATTACTGCAGAAGAGTACCCTCAGTATGCTGACGCCGAGGGAAATGTGGTCCCCAATTGGGTGAATCCCTAGTTAGTGATACGTTTGAGGTACTAAACAAGATGGAGCAGGAAACTGAAAAGACTGAAGGAACAGCCCAAGCCTCCAACGATGATGTAGATATTCGCAAGGCTGAGTGGGCTGCCTGTTTTGAAGAAGTAAGAGCCCAGCGTGCTGCACCAAAGAGAGATGCCTACACCAAGCTCTACAGAGTCAAGAAACACCATAAGGTGTCAGGCAGGATTATCTCATGGGCTTATTTTGATGACCTTAACGCTTATGCAGTTAAGAGGGAGCAGGGCATAGAGTACTTCAGGTTTCCACATGATCTGAAGACTCTACCTGGTTTTGAGCTCAACCAGCTGGCTAAACTAAAGCTGCTGTATGCTGACCCAAGAAAGATGTCAGGCTGGTTTGAAGCTGCCCTGAAGAAGGAGTACCACACCAGATGGGTTAACTTCAAACCCCAACAGCCTACGAGGTATATAAGAAGGTCTGAGGTTGATGCCATTACTGGCAAACCCAAGATTGTGCTGAAGTGGAGTCCTCCGCGCACTATGTCGAGAATCCCTCTCAGGGAAATGCCACAGGACTTCACTCCACACTTCAAATGGTGGTACTATTGGAGAACCGCTGAAGCTGTCATAGTGTTGAATAAAGAGGGCCAAATGGATACTATCAGGGTATTCGACCCGATGTGGCTAACCAACTTGTCTGCTAATGATGTCTACACATTATACAAGTGGCCACTGTTCTATGACACACAAGACATTGTACAAGCCCTCCAGTTCCAAAATGTTATACGACTTTGCTTTGCGTTCGAGATACACGCAGAAGTCACTAAAGAGGAGAAGTACAAAAGGTATAAGGAGGTGATGCAGAAGACAAGAGATTAGATAGATCTAGGTCCAAGGGGGAGTTTGTTGATGCATGTATGTCCCTAGATCATAATTTGTAATGTAATAGATCTTGTCTGTCTGATTATGATGTAATTGTATCAATTAATTAAATGATATGAATTGATTGTTACTTGTGATGTTTAATATTTCATTAATAAGTTATGATTGAATTGATTGGGTTTATGAATGTTTGAATGATTGCACATTATGTTATATTAATTAAAACATTCAAACTTAACTAAATGAAGTTCTCATGCGAATGGCCCATGCGAATGGACCACACGCATGAATAACTTCATACGATTGACTCACTCGCACGATTGAAACAGGAGACTGAATCAGTCGTATGATTGACACATAAGATTGACTCAATCGCACGACTGAACACTCAGTCGTGCGGATGAATCAACCGCATGGTTCAATCGCACGACTGAACCATACTTATGGCCCAGTCGCACGATAGAACAATACTAACCTATAAATAGACCCAATTCGTGGGAAAACGTAAGCATTCATCCCATTACGATTCCAGACGTACCCTAGCCGTCCAGAAGCCTCCCTAATCGTTCTCCAAGTTCACAGAACACATCAGATCGGTTCCTAATCGATTTCTGACGTTGATTTCAATTCTTGATTGATTCATCGTGTGTTCTCACTGATTGGATCGCCAATCAAATAGGATTCCGCACTATTTGAGTTGGTTTAACACGCAATCACTAGGTATTTCGTTCAAATACCAGGTCCTAACATGTGCATCTACTACTAAGAACTCAACAAGCTTACCATCAAAAACCGATATCCTCTTCCTCGAATCGATGACCTCTTTGATCAACTCCAAGGAGTAACCCAATTTTCAAAGATTGATCTATGTTCTGGGTATCATTAATTACGTGTTCACGATGACGACATTCCAAGGACCGCTTTTCGTACTCGATATGGACATTACGTGTTCATGGTTATGCCTTTTGGCTTGACCAATGCACCTGCCGTGTTCATGGATCTCATGAATCGAGTATGTAAACCGTATTTGGATAAGTTTGTGATCGTGTTCATTGATGACATTCTTATTTATCCCAAGACGAAAATTGATCACGAGATGCACTTGAAACAAGTTCTTGAACTTTTAAAGAAGGAGCAACTATACGCCAAGTTCTCCAAGTGTGAGTTCTGGCTAGAAGAAGTTCAATTTTTAGGGCATGTGGTGAATAGCCAAGTAATTCATGTTGATCCTGCTAAAATAGAAGCCGTGAAAAATTGGTGTGTTCCCACAACCCCAACCGAGGTTCTTTCTTTTCTGGGCTTAGCGGGATATTACTGTAGGTTCATAGCAAACTTTTTGAAGTTTGCTAAGCCATTAACGGCGCTAACCCAAAAGAACCGACTTTTTGAATGGGGACCCGAACAAGAAGAGGCTTTCGAGACACTGAAACGCAAGCTGTGTAACGCTCCTATTCTAACACTTCCCGATGGAAACGATGACTTTACCGTATACTGTGATGCCTCTAATCAAGGTCTTGGTTGTGTTCTCATGCAACGAGGCAAACTCATAGCATACACGTCAAGGCAATTGAAGGTTCATGAAGTGAACTACACAACTCACGATCTGGAACTTGGTGTTGTGGTTTTTGCTTTGAAGATCTGGCGACACTATCTTTATGGGACGCAATGCATAGTCTACACCGATCACAAGAGTCTCTAATACGTGTTCAATCAAAAGGATCTCAACATGAGACAAAGACGTTGGATCGAGTTGATTAGCGATTACGACTGTGACATTCGCTATCACCCTGGAAAGGCGAATGTTGTAGCCGACGCACTGAGTCACAAGGTCCACAACAAGACTGTCTCGCTTCAAGAAATCCGAGATCGAAGACAATGGTTTGACACGTTAGGGGAATTTGATATCGAGATTCATGTGGATGTTAACGAGGCTACTATCATGCTTCAAAATATAAGGATTGATAGTGATCTCGAGTTGTGCATTCGTGAAGCTCAACAAGCGGCGTTAACCGACGAAGGGAAAGATGAAGATTTGATGTTTAACGTTCGGTCACAACTGGAGACAAAACCGAATGGCATGTGGTACTTCTTGAATCGAATTTGGATTCTGAATCGTGAAAACCTTCGACACTTCATTATGAACGAAGCTCATCAAACTCGATATTCCATTCATCCTGGATCCAATAAGATGTACATGGACTTGCGTCGTCAATATTGGTGGCATGGAATGAAGAAAGATATCGCAACTTATGTTTCCAAGTGTCTCACATGAGCAAGAGTCAAGGCCGAGCACCAACGACCAAGCGGGTTACTTGAACAACCCGAAATCCCTACGTGGAAATGGGAACAAATATCCATGGATTTCATAACCAAGTTACCTCATACTCCTCATGGTCATGATAGTATATGGGTGATTGTTGACCGTTTGACCAAAACGACACACTTCATACCAATACGAGACACATACAAAGTTTCAAGACTGGCTCGCATATACATTGACGAAATTTTGTAAGTCGTCATGGCGTACCGTTGCACATCATATCCGACCGAGATGCTCGTTTCACTTTGCACTTTTGGTCGTCTATACAAGAACTCTTGGGTACTCAATTGGATTTAAGTACGACTTACCATCCTCAAACGGATGGTCAAACCGAACGAACAATTCAAACCTTCGAGGATTTGCTACGTCTTTGTGTCCTTGACTTCGGTGGTGATTGGGATACGCATTTACCGCTCGCGGAATTTTCGTATAACAATAGTTATCACTTGAGTATCAAGATGGCACCATTCGAAGCATTTTATGGTCGTAAATGTCGTTCACCGATTTGTTGGACCGACATTGGTGAAAACTTCATCACTGGTCCTGAACTTATACAAGAAATGACCGATAAAGTCTCCATAATCCGCAAGAACTTTGAAGTGGCAAGAAGTCGACAAAAGAATTATGCCGATAAGCGTCATAAGCCATTGGAGTTCCAAGTTGGCGACATGGTTCTTCTTAATGTTTCACCGTGGAAAGGTGTTGTTCGCTTTGGAAAGAAGGGTAAACTGGCTCCAAGATTTGTAGGACCTTTCAAAGTCCTGAAAAGGATTAGGAAAGTGGCTTATAGACTGGAACTACCTTCCGACCTTAGTGGAGTTCATTTGTGTTCCATGTCTCAAATTTGAGAAAGTGTTTGGCCAACGAGAGTCTGCATGTTCCGCTGGAGGACATCCAGATCGATGAGTCATTACACTTCGTTGAGAAACCTGTTGAAATTATGGATCGCATTATGAAGAAAACTAGAACCACAACTACCCCAATTGTCAAGGTTCGATGGGAGAATAAGTGTGGAGCTGAGTTCACTTGGGAGCGTGAGGACTATATGAAGGCAAAATACCCTTATTTGTTCGTTTTGCTCATTCTTAATTTCGGGACGAAATTCTTTTAAGTTGGGGAGACTGTAACATTTGTGTATTTTTGGTTAATTAAAGGTTTGCATCGTTTATTCTTGTAAGGACCATCGTTGCCATTCATGAAACTTATGGGTTAATATGCTTGTTTCGTAGTTTGACTTTAAACCTTAGAAATTTAAAGCTTATAACTTAAGTATTTTGATCATAATAAAAAAATGATGTTAATATTACTAATGGGTTATAATAATAATACTAATAATACTAATGTTACTAACTAAAATAATAGTCATAATACTAATAATAATATTAACTTATAAAATTATTAATCTTTGAAAAATGTTAAAACTTAAAGTTAATTAAGTTCAGGCCACCTCCCGTCAACTTTTAACCACGATTTTCCGGCCACCTCGCCGGCCATCTCCGGCCAACTCCGGCGAGGACTAAACGACCAAAATGAAAACGTTTTAATCAAATTAAATTGTTTCCTCTCGAGCGTAGTCATGGATCGAACTTGTAATCATCACTAAGCCAACCAAAACGTCTGTTTCATTAACGAATCAATCGTAACCGTTAACCGCGATTAAGTCCGAACCGTTCGACCATTAAAACTTATTAATAATTCAATTAAACTAGCTCAAACTTTCGGTTCAACGTTCTTAATTCACCAATGATTCCAATTTCAATTGAAACGATGAATTAAACTTGGAATTTAACCCATTTACAACCGTATTCAAATCGGAACTATTTAACAGAGGGGTATTGTTCATTCGATCCCTTTTGAACCCTCTGTAATCACAATTTCTGGAAAACTTCATTTGATCATCGATTCTGAGCTTTTGTTCTTCGCGAAGTGGACCGAGGCTAAACCGAGTGTGATGGCTTCAATTCGTTCATAATCAAGTAAGATGAACACACTCACACGTTCGATTTCTCATAGGGATTACAAGCCCTAACGTTAATTCGATTAACATACGCGAATTGTTGCTTGATTTGGGTCAATTTGAGGTTAGGGTTCATATGAATTGGGGATTTTTCTATGTTATGCTTTTAAATTTTTGAAACCAAGTTACACCGCGGCTGAGGCCTTGGTTCACTGGTTCTACACTCACATTCTATACTAGAGGTCCCGGGTTCGAACCCGGCGACCTCCAATATTTTTTTGGGGCTTTTTCAGCCGCTAAAAATTATAAAAATTTCTAAAAATTATTAAAAATCAATTTTTATAAACTTAATTTATTTTAAAATGACCTAACTGTTTTATAGAAATTTATTTCTTAAAATATCTAATATTTTTATCAGTTATTTTTAAACAAATGATATATTTAGTTTATTTTCTTATAAAATAGACTTAAAACAATTGTTATTACTTGTTCAAACATTAACTATATATAGTATTCTTGTTTTAATGATGGTTAGTTTAAAAAAATATTAAAACTTTATTTAAACTATACTTAGACTTATTACAAATGGTTACCCTATATTTTTTTATACTAAAACGCTAAATTTGTATATTTCATTTCTTTTATTATTTAATGTAATTAATGAAATCTCTAAATACCAAATTCCATCTAAAACCCTAGTCCTCGTTGATTCGTTAAACTCATTACAAATAAACTTTAACCTTGTAAATATATTAATATTTTTAGGTACCTTGTGAAGGTTTGCGTTAGAACGTTTATTTATATTTCTTAATAATCATTATTCCTATATTTATTTGTCATGTGAGTATTTCTATACCCTTTTTTTATATTTTCACACTTTGGGGTGAAACATGTTACCTTATAATCGTTGCACTTGTAAAACGTTTGATTCTTGTAAACTTATGGCAATTCACTTGTATGTTGTGGTTAGTTGATCTTAGTAATTACCATGTATTGACGATTATATGTACAATCATTAACTATTGCTAGCCTGGCGCCGTCATAGATCTATGGGCTTGACAAGCCTGCTTGGTTAATCCAAGTACACTTAGCTACTCGTATGAAGTTGTAAATGTGAGAACTTGTAAACTGTCAAGGTTTGATTGTGCATTCTGTCTTACATCCCTAGTTACTTTGTTCACTAATTTATAACATGAATTGCCATATTTTATATACTTATGTATTGAAAACTATGGAAATCTCACCAACTTTATGTTGACCTTTTATTTTTAACATGTTTCTGGAAACGCGCAAGTTTGATTGCCATCTTTGAAGCTTATTCACACCTAGGAATGGACCTAGTTAAATAAATGGATAGAGATGAAATATTTCTTTTATGCATGTTAATTTCTTTATTTGAGACTTATGTTTGTAATGTTACCTTTGGAACTTAAATATATTTGAGTTTAATAATAGCGTTATGTGGCTGTGAACGATCTTAACCCTCACATCTCGACGTTTCCGCCGTCTAGGTTGGGGTGTGACATAGGAACTCCCAAAGTTCGTCTCAAATCGTCCTAGGTCGAATGGGGGGCAAATGGTGGGTGAAACCTAACAAAACGTGGTTTTATAGGTGTTCCACAAAGGCTCTGGCGTAGGCTATGCCAACCAGCGTAGCCTACGCTGGAGTGCTTTCTGTTATTTTAAAACCAAAGCTGGCGTAGCCCACGATGGCTACAGTAGGCTATGGTGGGAGCTTTCTTGCTGCATTTTGAATCTTTGTTTCTTGACCCCTCCAATACCTTGTTTCTTACCTACAAAATCACTTCAAACTCCTAGTTAACCTATTCAACATAATCAAATGCATAAATACGAGTAATCATACTTAATACTTTACATTTAAACACTTGAAATACCATTTCAACACTTACATCACATCCCCACACAACCTTTGCTTGCCTTCAAGCAAATCTGTTCAAAACACTAAATAACAATATATAAACCAAGGCCCCTTACTATGTCTTAGTTATGGTCCAAAGTCATACCCCATTTAAGAACTACAATAATCATGTTTGGTTAGCAAGTAAAGGATGTTACATTTATTTCAAAAATAGAATCCGCCTAGTTGAACCTAACAAGCTTTCAGTTTTTATTTTCATGAAACACATCCCCTCACCATTTTTCACTCCTCTGGGTTTATTTCTATATTGGTGAAAAATACACCAATAGATCACTCAAAAGGTCCACGTTTGAAACTTTGTTATCATATACTTGAGTGATGATCAAACTTCTACAGTAACATATTAATAGTGCACACATCAAAAGGACTTATAGGTTTTGGGCTTAGGTTTGAGTAGGAATGTTTGGCTGTGAAAGCGGCTAAAATTAAAAATCAAGGTAAAGGTGGGTGCTATTGGGTCACTATCTTCCACATGTATAGCTGCTCCATAATCCAAGAGTGCTCTTTTTATCTTCAATTTCCCCACATTGATTGGAATGATGGGTGCTATTGGGTCACTATCTTCCACTGCATCTGCTTTCTCTTCCTTATCTGTAACTTATTGTGGAAAAGAAGTAAAGTCATTATCAATGATTTCAGGGCCAGGAAGGATACTAACCGAATTGATGTGAACATTTCTCATGTTTTTCGTGTTGGTTCCTTGATGTTGTGGATTGATCGTGGTATCACTATCCACATCCTCAGCAAGTTGACCCACTTGTTTACTCAAAGCTTCATAAGCTTTGTCTCTGATTTTATTTTCCCTCTTATTCTCTTGAATATTCTCCTTCATAATGTTCATCAAAGCATCCAACTTTGCATTTGTAGACTCTGCACCACCAACTATTTCAGATTGAAAATTACTTTGATAGTTTTGTGATGAACACCTTGTTGACCTGCATGGTTGTAGTTCCCTTGATTGTTTCCTTGAGAAGATAAGGTTCTTTGATAACTATTTTGATTGTAATTCCCTTGTGGTTGGTTCTGATATGATTAACCCCCTTGATTATTACCTTGAAAATTAGGGTTCATCTGGTTTGAAGCATTTCCATACTTAAAGTTTGGATGATTTCTCAAATTGGGGTGATAAGTATTGGAGTTCATACCAAACTATTTTCTCTCGCCATATACTTGATTCATCTCTTCATGTTGACCTAAAAGCAACGGACACTTTGCACTTGCATGCCCCAGTTCACCATATTCATTGTATACATTAAATCCAACTAAAGCTATATCATTAGTCCCCGCATGTCCTAACTTGGGCAATTGTCTTTCCAAAGATGCAATTCTTTCTTTAGTCTTATAATCAATGGTGGTTGAACTTGTTGGAATTCTTGTACATTAGTTCTAGGAATTCCCAATCCATATCTTTATAATTAGATAAGAATGTTCCATTACTTGTAGAATACAAGTATTCCTTTCTTTCGGTGTTAGTCCATCTGAAAATGCCTTAATCAATTCCCACCTTTCAATACCATGATGGAGGACACATGCGGATCAACTCCTTGAATCTTGTAAATGCCTCACGAAATTGCTCATCCACTTGCTATTGAAAAGATCGAATGGCCTCTCTTGCATCACTTGTTTTTCCCAAAGAGTAATATTCTTTAAGGAAAACCCTTTGCATCTCTTTCCAAGTATGAATACTGTTGCCAGGAAAAATGAGGAACCATTCCTTAGCTCTATCTTTCAAAGTAAATTGAAACAATCGTAACCTCACTTCATCTTATGTGAAGTGATCTCCACCAATAGTGCTACATATGGCGTCAAATTCAGCAAGATACACATATGGTTCTTCTGTTGTAGTGCCTCTAAACGCAGGATGAATGGTGAGGTAGTGAGGACGTACATCAAAAGATCTTCCCTTACAGTTTGGAGGTGCGATAGGATTCGATTTTCTGATATAGCTGGTCTGAAATGGCTATCCACACCTTGTACTTGAGCTCTATGAGGTCTTCTTGGTTGGTTGAAATTGTTATTGACCCTACCCCATTGTTGATTGATAGATGGTGCATTCCACCCTTGCTGATCATTCCCCCAATTGTTATTTCCATTGTATCCATCACCTCCACTGAAATTCCTATCCCAAGCATCATCATTTGCACCATTATAGGGTCCTTCATTGTTATTCCACCCATCTTTATAATCTTCATCACCTGAGTGAACACTATGCATACTCACATGATCAAAGTCATCTCCTTGATTGAGGTTGTTTTGATTCATGTTATTGTTGGGCGGTGGTTGACTCAGGTTGTTGTTGCGGTTGTTATTTGGTGGTACGGGTGGACTTGGGTTTTGATTTTTGTTATTAGGAGTAGGGTTTGGATTTTGAGGTGATTGGTTATTTGGGTTATCCATTTGGGTTGAATCAGACGAACTGTTAGCTGCTTGATCAACAACTTGTGAAATTGATGTAGTCGGTAGCCTTGATCGATGCAAAACACGATTATACCTTGCTGATTTCTCTATCTCGGGATCGAATACTAGTGGTGATTCCTACCCAAATATCGAGTATGCAAGCAACATGTCACTTGCACACTGAAAAACACCAAGCATAACAAGGAAATAAAAGAAATAAAACAAGAAAAAGTAAGCAAAATTTAAAACAGATCAAATAACAAAACACCAAGCGCACCGATTCCCCGACAACGGTGCCAAAATTTGATCGATGTCGAAGTTCTAATCAAATAAGATGTTAAAATGTGTGTTCCTATTCACCTTAAACTAGTTAGGGTAAGTAGGGTTGTCGATCCTCATGGAATTAGTGGTCGGTGTGTTGTAAATTGATCTATAAGAAACGATTAACCAAATTATCAAATTACTTAAACTATTGCCTCTTGGCTATAAAAATTAAATTTTAGAATGATTAAAAAAGTAAATAAGAAAACAAATTGCCAATAATTATACTTGATTAAGAAGGCAATTATAAAAAAAGAGTAATCCACTCTGGGATTAAGGTTTGGTTTTCGGTAATCGTTTAATCTAACTTGGTAGAAAATCCTTAATGGGGATTCTATGCGTGTAATGATTAAGTGATATCGATAATCAATACTTAATGGGTCTTAATACACAATACCAATTCAATTATCAACCAAAACTTTACAACCATACGATTCGCGAACATCATATAGTATTCAAATAGTTATTAACCAAAACAATTGTTTAAATAATCAAAACACGATTTAAACTTATAAAAGAACTTAATGGGTTCTAAAGTTTAATCCCAATACAAGTAAAAAAGAAACGAAAATTTAATCACACAAAACCTATTACCCAAAGCAGATCACGAGAAGACTAGCCGCTCATTGATCTTGAATGATCTTCAAAATCATTGTTGATTTGCATAATGAATGATTGAATGGTGTTAGAACGATGTGAAATTGTGAATTTCAGGCCTACGAACTCCCAAAATTCATCGTCCTTGGTCGAATAGGGGGCAAGTGGTGGGTGAAACCTAACAAAAACGTGGTTTTATACGTGTTCCACCGAGGCTCTGGCGTTGGCCATGCCAGCCAACACAACCTACGCTGGAGTGCTTTATGCTATTTTGAAACCAAAGTTGGCATAGCCTACGGTGGCTACAGTAGGCTACAGTGGAAGCTTTTCATCTGCATTTTGAATATTTGTTTCTTGAATCCCTCCAATGCCTTGTTTCACCATGTGAGCTTCCAACTTGGTTATTTTACCTACAAAATTACTTTAAACTCTTAGTTAACCTATTCAACATAATCAAATGCATAAATACGAGTAGCCATACTTAATATTTAAAATTTAAACACTTAAAGTACCATTCTAACACACTCACATCAGCTAATTATACACAAAATGCTTTCTGTGATGATGAATATCCAAGAAATATTTACCGTATTTTACAGCAAACTAGCTTAGATGGTCATGAGTGTTTAAAAAAGTGCAAGAACATCCGAATTACTTGAAAAAGATTATTGGTTTTCTCTTTTAAAAATAGCTTGTACGAGGTCCTACTGTGATCATTTACAATTAGCACCCGATTAAGCACATTACAATCAGTCCTAACAACTACTAACTAGGAGAATATCGATAGCTTTGAGTCAACAAGCATCGTGCATGGCGGCTTTAATCGAAGTCTTTTTTTTTATTTTAGCAATACCGTTTTGCTGCGGTGTTGTGGTAGAACTATATTGTTAAGATATCCTTTTGGTTTGCTGATGTAGACATATTATCCATGTTTAAAATATCAAAACTCTTCATTCTAGAGGTCCACATGAACACTGTTCTCAACGATCAGAACTCCTAGTTTAAGGAATAAATAATCCGAGTCGGTAAAAAGCACTAATTATTTTTGTCACAAACTCGAGTAACACTTAAGAGATTGTAATTAAGTTAAGGGACATAATTGGCCTTTTCGAGGGTAAGATTACAATTCAAAATGTAACCGCGTCAAGAAATCTTACCACCATATTAACCTCCAGCAAACACTACATATCCTTCATTGACTACCTTGAAGTCATGCCATAAAGATAGTTAACTGGTCATGTGGTTAGGACAACCACTATCAACATGTCAAAGGTGTTGGGTATTATTTTTGAACATTAGCCAATTAAAGTCACTAAAAATAGGAACTTTGTAAAGATGATTAAAACTTTAAGAGATCGACCTCGTGAGAGAAACGCGCAATGGATCAATCACGGAACATAGAATGAACTAGAAGTAGAACGAGATCAAGTAATTATAAGCTCAATGTAAATAAATTCCAAGTGTATTGCTCTATGATAACTATTACAAGAGTATGAAATTTTAGTACATATCTGGATTCTACACAAAACAAACAATACAAACTATTTACACTAAACAATAGGTCTCGCGCGAGAAGTTTTTTTCGTGCGGTTTAAAGTTTTCGCACGAATACTTTTTTCTTCATTATCTTGTTATTGATTTCCCGAGCCTCTAGGTTCAATCCCTACAATCTCACCCTTGGCTTGGTGATCAGTTCTTCAAAAATCCATGTCTGCAACTTTGTAATATCTGACGTACGCATACATCTTTTTGTTTAGAGCCTTTGTAATTAACCAATCGAATTGAGTCGTGATAAGATGAACAGATTCATTAGCTTCAATTGGGGATGCCTAAAGCCTCATTAAATCTTCTCTTCTGAACTTGAGTAGATCAATTGGGTTAATAATATGATATTCTCTATCAACACAATTGATCACAGCATACCTGGTATTTTTTTACAAACCCACCTCATTAGTTTTGACAAACTGTTGACCAGCATCGAAGTGTGAATTGGAATCTTACTTGCATATTTAGGATGCTTGTACACCTTGATTTTCATCAGCTTTTTGGTGTTGGGATCTATTCATGTCTTATCTACAATGACTTTGGATTTTGCAATCATTCAAATTCTCAACTGGCATCTTGCCTTTTGCTTTCAAAGTAGCCTCCTTCTGTTTAGTGTCAGATTTCACAGTCTTACTCGTGGAATCAGGATCACTAACTAGAGGAGTAGACACCACATGATCCTTAATTGGGTTATTATTAATAGGTCTACATTTTGTATTCAAAAGGATCTCATGTGGTGGTGGCACGACTTTGTATCCCAAACCTTCCCCATTGTTTCGTTCTTTCACTAAGTTCTGTACTATGTGAGAAGAACTAGCCCAACTATGCAGTTTTTGTTTTAATGAATTAACCTCGACTTCTAAAATTGCTTTCTCCTTTTTAGTTTCTTCTAATGAATTTAAGTAAAACTTTATATCATTAGATTGATTTAAGGCAACAACCTTGGTTTCCCTTAGTTGTTTACCCAAAAGTTCTATCTTTTCTTTAAAACTGCACTCATTTTGTTTTAATATACGATTAGCTTCGGTGTAGAGTTGTAAGTCATTTACTAAGTTATCATTGTGTTCTAATAACCAAGAAAATTTTAGATCAATGTTTTCCCTAATCTTTTCACATTTAGAACAATATTAAATAATTAATCTAAAGAACTTACCTGTGAGGAGTCAGTTGAATCAGCCATCAATGCCGAGGTTGAATCTTCTGTTGTTGGAGTTTCTGAACTAGTTGCTCTGAGCTCTTCCTCAACCAAGTGATTTACCACGTTTGCAGCTTCTTCGGTATCCGACATCGCTTGCTCAGCTGCACTCTCACCTTCACTAGCAGACCCATCATCTACTGCTTCGACAAAAGCAATATTTGACTCTCCAGGAGAAACAAATCGGAAGGACCAGTCTTGTCCTTCATCACCTTGAGCAGTTAGAGCCTTTGTCTCTGTGCTTGAAGAAGCAGTTCTAATCACGTCCTTGTCTTGATGGTTGAATGAGGGAAACGGGTTTCCATTTACAGTTTTCTTGGGCTTTACACATTCACGTTTGAAATGCTCCTTTTCAGCACAGTTGAAGCAGGTGACCTTGGTTTTGTCGAAGCCAAAAGTCGTATCTTTCGTGGCTACTAGATTTTGTCCCGTCTTCTTTACAAACTTTTTAGCTCTTCTAACTGCACTTGCTAGAGCCCACATGATATCCATTCTTTCCAGCTCGTTCTCGTCAACCTGCTCGTAGTCTTCATCTGCAAGATGACAATTTCCGATCTTCCCAACAACTAAACCATCATACGATTGGACCACAGCTGCTAGAAGATCCATATGCTCCTTTGCAACTTCCACTGTGATATTACCGAGATTCTCGGTCTTCAACTTCGTTATATTGGCTTCAGACACCATATATTGAGTCGACGATGACCCAGACGTTTCTGGTCCTGAAGCAGTGGTTTGGGAAGGAGCCGCGGAACTGGACACGAACGCTGTTTGTAGTGGTGCTCCTGAACCAGTTGGAGTGGGAACTGAGTTATATAGTGAAGGATTCTGAACGTAAGATCATTTCTTTGACTTGTACTTCATCCTCATTTCCTCCTCCCTTAACTTCAAGATGAAGTCATTTATGTCCAACGTAGCAAGTATGTCGTTTTGTCTCAAGTTGGACACAAATGAATCCCATTTCTCAGGCAAACCATCTGCAAAGCTTGAAACTTTATCTTCCATAGACGTCGTTACACCATGAGTGTGTAACTCACTCATCAGATGGTAGAACCTGTCGATGATGTCATCTAAGCTCTCGTTTCCTATAGAAGAGAAGTTATAAAACTCCTTCTTGAGAGCCTTAGCCTTCAGTGCCTTTAACGTTGCATTTCCTTCGTAGCTCTTCTCCAATGCATCCCACAACTTTTTGGCTGCTTGTTCTCTGAAAAAATTGGTGAAAGATGTCTTTTAGGATTGACTGAGTCAGCAGAGCATAAACTTTCTTCTCAGCACTAAAGAGTATCTTCTAAGCCTCGCTCATTCCACCCAACGTCAACTTTACTCCATTTGCACTTACTGGTTGTCACACCCCAACCTTGGCGTCGGAAACGTCGAGGAGTGAGAGTTAAGATCGTACACAGCCACATAACGCTATTATTAAATCCAAATATATTATACATAAGTTCAAAGGTAATGTTGGATCTAGAAAGGCTGTTGCAACCAAAACCAAGTCACTTAGAAGATTTCGGTACAACAAACAAAGGACTTCCGAAGCTAAGTATGGAACTTCCGAAGGAAGAATGAGCTCTTCCGAAGACAAAGTGTAAAGCACACTTCCAAAGGAAAACTCCAACTTCCGAAGACAAAGAAACTACTTCCGAAGATCAAGACTTAGAAAGAAAGATCTGGAGTCAACTTCCGAAGTACAGAAGTCCTCAAAGCCTCGGAAGCATAGAAGCCTCTTCCGAAGTATAAGTGGCTTCGGAAGAACTTGTTCTTCCGAAGCCAATTAACCTTCGGAAGACACTCCTATTATCCAGTGGACATAAGTATGGTCTCTCTGACACTCCGCTGCAAATCTCTGAGATACTTCATCGCGTTTTCTCATAAAGCCATGTAGTTGACCATACTTTAATCCACTGTTTACCTTTTATGTTAGTACAGTAACCATCTTTAGTTGGTGACAAAAGGTAAGTCATGGACATGTCATGACTACCATATCTTAGATAATGTTTTATCTAAGATACCTTAACTTTAGTATTGTAGTATATGCTTTAGTCTTAGGTTTCCAGCTGGTATCAAAGTATATCCGGCTGTAGGATCTAGTATATATAGTTTCTCACTGTAACTCTTGTTTCATGCTTGTAAGAGTCTTGTAATATCTTGAGTTGAGAAGTAATATATACAAGTGCCTTGAAAATATACTTCTGCTTGTTCATTTGCTACTTATTATATTATTATCAACTCTTGTAAAAGACATTACTTCATCTGATTTGAGTGTTTCCATAAGTGAGTTTGAGAGAAATACAAGTGTTTAAGTGACAAACCCGATCCTGCAATTGGTATCAGAGCTTTTTAGGCTCTTGATTGTGAGATCTTACCATCCTAATCAACCAGTTTTCCACTCCTCCTTATACCTCACTCAAAATGGCCCTCAACAAATCTGAAGTAGAGATGGAAACGATGACTAAAGCTCCCATCATCACCCCTGAAAACTTCAGGTCTTGGAGCAGAAGAATGGAAGGCTTCATCAGGTATCAAGACAGCAAGATGTGGCAATCCATTGTCAATGGCCCGTATAAGCCAAAAGTAGCTGGTGGAAACAGTGCCATGATTGAGAAAGCCGTTGAAGATTATTCTGATGAAGACAGGAAGAAGCTTGACATAGACAGCAATGCTATGACTGTTCTTATGACTGCAATTCCAAAATCTATCATGGTGGGGTTTGAGCATTGTAAGTCTGCCAAAGAACTCTTTGATGCGCTTGCTCAAATGTACTCAAGCTTAAATGATTCCAAGAAGGACTCACTGAAGCAGCAGTTTGAGAACTTCACCTATGTTGCTGGAGAGACTCTTAGCCAGCAATACTTCAGGTACATGGACCTCATTTCTTCCCTTCAATCTGTGGGAATTACTCATGAACTCAGAGACCTTACAAGAAAGTTCATGAGTGCTCTACCCAATGAGTGGACATTCTATTGTGTCTCTATCAAGAGAACAGAGAATCTGAATACACTCACCATGACCGAACTCTATGGGATCCTTGATGGATACCATTTGGAAATGGAAAGTTAGAGGGGTCATCAGACAAGCAGACCCTTGAGTCTTCCTGCTAGCAACGCTTTAATGGTTGCTGAAGGCTCAGGAATCTCCCAGCAGCCATCTTGTTCTTCTGGGCCTTACATCACATTTCCTGAGACTCCAAGGTCTCAACAAGCTCAGCAAAGCTCCTTTCAGGACAGTTGTGCTTTTGTCTCAGGAAGTGGACACTCAAATGACTATCAATACTGCTTTGATGATCTATAGTGTTTTAGCCCGGATGACGTGGAATACGTGGACATAGTCCAACAAATGGCTCTTCTAACCTACAGAGCAAAGAAGTTCTTTAAGAGAACTGGAAGGCAATTCCCTCAGAACCCAATCAACAACAAATTTGGGTTTGACAAAACCAAGGCCAAATGTTACAACTGTAACCAACTTGGTCATTTTGCAAGGGAATGCAAGGCTCCCAAGTCCAACCCGGGAACCCTACAGGCCTCCACACATCCCTCTACACCAAAGCCCACCAGAAAGTCAACAGAGACTGCTGCAATGGCTCAAGAAGTTGACTGGAGCTTTATGGTTCAGGATGTGACTCCTGCTCAAGCACTCATGGCCGAAACAGATAAAAACAAGGTATATGAACATCTCTATACTCCTGCCTGTATTGCTAAGGTTAAACTGTATCAGGACTAATAATATGGAAATTAAATCTAATATTAAGTCTTTAAATGTTTTAAAATCTGACTTTAAAAGGGCTGAATCTGACTACCAAAGAAAAATTGAGGAGTTAGAGAAAATTGTGTCCCTCTTAAAACATGAACATACAAACTATAAGACTCATATAAAGGATTTAATATCCAAATTGACTGAGGCTCAAGCCCAGCTTGTCACTGCTGAGGCTCAAGCCAGGAAGTATGCTATTTCCGAGCAAAACTTCCAAGCCATTCTTGCATCATCCTCTCACTCAAAACTTTGTTACCAAAACAAAGGTGGGTTGGGAACCAATGAAATTGCTCCACCACACTCTTATGAGTCTATAAGATAACCAAGGTGTGGTACTGAAGAGCAAGAGGTCTGCTGACCCACCTTCTCATGAGTCAAAGAATGATGCAACTATGGAGACCATCACAGGGAAGAATCAGGTAATTATGCCCTCCCATGCCAGTGATGATCAAACCCTGACCACCAAAGCCAGAAGAAGCAGAGCTAAGGCAGCCAGAAAAACTGCCAAGAAAGTGGCTGAGTCCAAGCTAAAGATTGACCCAAAGCAAAAGGGTGTATTCATCTCAGCTGGATTCCAGGTGGTTGGAAATTCTGATTCAGGAAAGGAGTGCAGTACCAGTACTCCTATCCTACCAAAGGATCAGAAATTAAAGGGAAAGGTTGCTGATGAAGAGAAAAAGAACAAGAAAGAGCAATCCTCACATTCCCAAAAAGTTAACATTGCATGCATAATGTGTGGTCTGCAAAACCACATGGCCAAAGATTGTTACTACAATCATGCTAGCACACATTATGCAAATAATGTTAAAAAAGAAGGAGTCAGGGAAGGTTTCTCATTTGGACCATATCAAATGGTTCAAGTGATGAAAAAGGGAAAGCTTGTTTCCGAAGCAAGGCTTCTTTCGGAAGAAAATTCTTCTTCCGAAAGGAAAAAGGCTTCGGAAGCTAAAGCTGTAAAGACTCAGAAAGCAAAAGAGTCCCCTCGAAATCATCCCAGAAGAAGACTGCTTCGGAAGAAAAGGTGGTGAAGGTTTCTTCCGAAAAGAAAGAAGCTTCGGAAGAATGCCAAGCTACAAAAGCTTCAACAAGCTCATCCTCTATGATCAACCAAGGGATGGAATGGAAGATCAAGGAAGATGCTGTAGCCCAAACCTCTTCTTCAAAGACATCCATTGAACCCCCATGCATAAATTTTGGTTAAATTATGTCATTATCATTGGAAGAACCCAAAACCAATAAGGCTTGGGTTTCCAATCAAAACTAATTATCTCACCTTATGTGCAGGGACATCCATATGACAAGAATAACAACATTTGTATTGTAGATAGTGGATGCTCCAGGCATATGACAGGGAACAGATCTCTCCTTCAACAATTTCAACATTATGATGGAGGTCCTGTCCAGTTTGGAGGTGAGGCCGGAGGATATATTTCTGGCAGAGGAAGTATATCCAATGGAAAGTTAAAAGTTGACAAAGTTAATTTTGTCAAACAGCTTGAACACAACCTGTTAAGTGTTTCTCAATTCTATGATCAAAAGCATCAAATGCTCTTCACTGAACATGAGTGCATTATCCTCAAACCCGGGATGATAATTCCTCAGGAATTGGTGCTTCTTAGATCTCCCAGGAAAGGGGATATGTACAAGCTGGATATGAACAATGCTTCCCCAATGGGAGAAGTATCATGCTTTCTTTCCAAAGCTGATGGTGATGGGTCAACACTATGGCATAAACAAATGTGTCATGTAAATTTTAAGACAATGAATAAATTGGCTAAAAATAACTTGGTACATGGTTTGCCTAAAAAGGAATTTTTCTGCAAAGATAACTGTGTTGCTTGCCTGAAAGGGAAACAACACAGGGCATCTCATAAATCCAAAGTTGTTAACTCCATCACCACTCCATTACACTTATTGCACATGGATCTATTTGGTCCCACAAATATAATGAGCATTGAAAGGAAATCATATTGTCTTGTGATTGTTGATGATTTTACTAGATTTACATGGGTATTCTTTTTAAGAACCAAAGATGAAACTGCTGAAACTTTAAAATCTTTTATCCTTAAAATAGAAAATCAAGTTGATCACAAGGTTAAAATAATTAGAAGTGATCAAAGGACTGAGTTTAAAAATCTAGTTCTTGACTCATTTTGTAACTCAAAAAGGATTGCCAGACAATATAGTGCTCCCAGAACTCCTCAACAAAATGGTGTTGCTGAGAGGAGAAATAGGACACTTATTGAGGCTGCTCGGACTATGTTAGCTGATTCAAAGCTGCCTCTAACATTCTGGGCATAGGCAGTCAGCATTGCATGCTATGTGCAGAACAGGGTTCTTGTAGTAAAGCCACATGGAAAAACCCCTTATGAGTTATTGAACAAGAGGCCACCATTCATTGGCTTTCTAAGGTCCTTTGGTAGCAGGTGTACCATACTTAACACAAAAGACAATTTAGCAAAATTTGCTGAAAAGTCGGATGATGCTATCTTTGTTGGGTATTCCTCTTACTCTAAAGCTTATAGGGTTTATAATATTAAAAATCAACAATTTGAGGAATCTTCCAACATTGTAGTAAATGAGCACACTCCTTGTGTTAGGGGGAATGGCCCTGATCATATCTTTGATTTAGAATTGTTTCCAAACTATTCTAAACCATCTTGTGAGAATGTTTCAGCTGGAACAGGTGCTCAAAGTGACTCTGATGAAGATCAACTGTTTGAGCTTCCCAGACCTATTCCAAGTTCTCCAAGAGTTGCAACAAATCAAGTTCCCACTATTGAAAGATCTGACAGTATAACCATTTCAAGAGATAGTGGTACTTCAACAAGGGATTCACCTGCTGACTTTCAAATCTCTTCAGGTGACCCTGCACAACACCAGGCTGATGAAAGCACCATCTTGAAGGAACAGGCAACTGTTAATGATGCTTCACAGCAAAGAAATGATGATGTTTCTCTTTCATTCAATCAGTCCTCATTGAATGAGTTTGAAACAACAGCTGGACCAAGTATTCAAGCTCCTGAGCAAAATATGTCCAATTTGGACTTATCTTTGCAACTGGAGGTGATTCCTAGACTCAGGATTCATAACACTCATCCAGCTGAAAACATCATAGGAGAAGTCTCTGAAGGCGTGAGAACAAGAGGACAAACTCACAATGGGAATGTCTGCTTGTACTAGTGCTTTTTATCCCAAATGGAACCCAAGAAGGTGGAAGATGCCTTGAAAGATAGTAGCTGGGTTGAATCAATGCAAGAGGAGCTGATTCAATTCAAAAGACAAAAGGTTTGGAATCTATGTCCGCTACCATCTGGTCAAGTACCTATAGGCACTAAGTAGGTATTCAGAAATAAGAGAGATGATAGAGGCTTGATTATCAAGAACAAGGCAAGACTAGTGGTTCAAGGATACACTCAAGAGGAGGGAATCGATTATACTGATGTCTTTGCACCTGTGGCAAGACTTGAGGCAGTTAGGATCTTCCTTGCTTATGCTGCATCCAAGAATTTCACTGTCTACCAGCTTGATGTCAAGTGTGCCTTTCTATATGGGGATATAGATAGGGAAGTCTATGTATGCCAACCTCCAGGATTTAAAGATCCACAGCATCCAAACTATGTGTGCAAGTTGGATAAAGCTCTATATGGGCTGCACCAAGCACCTAGGCTGTGGTATGAGACATTGTCTCAATTTCTCCTAAAGAATGGTTACACTAGAGGTACCATTGATAAGACTCTTTTCATTAGAAAGTCTGGAAAAGACATCTTGCTCGTTCAAGTCTACGTTGATGATATCATATTTGGTTCCTCAAATGACCAAATGTGTAAAGACTTTGAGAGCATTATGAAGAAGAAGTTCGAGATGAGTTCCATGGGAAAAATGGACTTTTTCCTTGGAATTCAGGTAAATCAATTGAAGGAAGGGTTCTTTATCAATCAATCTAAGTATGTCAATGATATCTTAGAACGATTTGATATGAAAGATTGTAAAGCAGCAAAAACACCTATACCCAGAAACCACAATCTTTGCCCTGATTCTGAGGGGGAGGATACTGATCAACATCAGTACAGAGCGATTATTAGTTCTCTGATGTATCTCACAGCAAGTAGACCTGATATCATGTTTGCAACTTGCATTTGTGCAAGATATCAGGCTGCTCCAAAGGTGTCTCACCTAATAGCTGCCAAGAGAATTCTTAGATACCTCAAAGGAGCACCTAAACTATGTCTCTGGTATCCAAGAAATAGTGATTTCAATCTCTATGGTTACTCTAACAGTGATTATGGTGGCTGCAACATCAACAAGAAATCAACATCTGGTGGATGTCAATTTCTTGGTGGAAGGATCATCTCATGGCAATGCAAGAAGCAATCCTGTGTCTCTACATCAACTGCTGAAGCGGATACATTGCTGCTGCTAGTTGCTGTGCTCAGCTGTTGTGGATTCAAAACCAGATGATAGACTACGGATTCAACTTCATGAGCACTCCTATCCACATTGACAACAACAGTGCTATATCCATTACCGAAAATCCAGTGAAGCACTCCAAGACTAAGCACATTGATATCAGGTATCATTTCATTAGAGATATTCATGAAAAAAATCTTATCAAACTAATCAAAGTTGACTCAAATGAATAATATGCTGATTTGTTCACCAAAGCCTTTGATGAACAAAGATTTAAATATTTCATTACAGCTATTGGGATGATAAACATTGATTAGTTAATCTCATTTGAAAACCTTTTAATGTGTAAAGTCTCATGTCAAAACAATATAAGCCCTGTTACAAAAGATCTTTTTCTAAATTTTATCTAAGTATGAATTCTTCCGGAGAGAAATTAACCCTCGGAAGATATTTTGCATATCTTCCGAAGCAAATTTCTCCCAGGATAATTTTCTTCTCGGAAGAGTGTTAAGTCTCGAAAGAAACGATTGATTTCATATCTGATCTACTTCCGAAGCCTTTAACACACTCCACTTGAAAAGCAACATATACTCTCGGAAGTAATTAATTTACCTTCGGAAGTAAATTTGCCTTCGGAAGAATATTACCTTCGGAAATGCTTTATACTCGGAAGAAAGATTTTACTATGTAACGGAAATCTTTTGGGCCCCACTCTGTAAAAAGGAAAGATTTTGTTAATGATGTCGGATTATTTAAATGGACTAACCTTACCGCCCATGTCACATCATCCACTGAAACCTCACATCATCTTATCCAAAACCACTTTTAACCGCCATTCCACCCATTTAAATACTTCCGGTTAATCACTTACGTCCTTTTTACCCAAATTACTGCCCTAAAAGCTTTCTTCTTCTCCAATTTACCTTATTCCGAACTATCTTTCTGTCATCTTCTTCAATGGCACTAAACCCTCAGCACAACCAAGTCGCACTCCTTGATTCTTCAAGGGATGCTGACTTCTCAGACATCATTTCTTTTCTAACCCAATCTTCGTACTACACCTCTCTGACTGTAAACCCCACAATTTACTCAAACCAAATATCTGAGTTTTGGGCAAATGGTCAGATTGAAACCCTAAATAGGGTTCGTGTTATTCGGTCGAGCATTTGTGGCCAGGAGTTGGTCATATCTGAACAAATCATCAGGGAGCATCTCGAGCTTCATGATGAGGGCGCTCCTACGGAATTCCCCAAAACAGATTTGGATAATTCTTATCTCCAAATGGGATATGGTGGAGATGTCAGCGGGTCAACTGTTTACAAATTCAACTTCTCCTACAAATGGAAGTTCCTGCTGCATGTGGTTCTTCACTGCCTGTCTAATAAATCTGGGGGATGGGATGAAATCCCATATGAACTTGGGTGCCTAGTTCATGGGTTGGTAAACAGCCTTCGCTTCAACTATACAAGGTTTGTGCTGACTAACCTAATGGGAAATCTTCAAAGGGACACATTCTTCATGTATCCCAGGTTTCTCCAGCATATAATCAACTGTGAGCTGGACCAGGGCAAGCTTGTCTGTGTAGCTGCTCTGACTGCTCCTCAAATGAGGCCGACCATCTTCAAGACTTTGAAGAGAGTGTCCACCAAATTCACCGGAAGAGATACTGCACTTCTTCCAGGTATGATTGAGCCAATGGCTCCTGGTGACATCCCTGTTAACCCCATAGGTGATGAACCCACACCAGCAACTACCCTCACTCTGCCAAATCTACCTTCTCCACCATTACATTTACCTATCAGAGACGTCACAAACGAACCCTTGTTCAATCTACTCTGATTGAACAAGCTCCTCATGTTCTACCCAAAAAGGCTAGAATGGAACAAAGGGCTCCCACTTAGCCTGAGGTCCAACCATCCTTCACAATTGACCTCAATATGGGTATTGAGTCTCCTCAGTCTCAGACCCATGAGCCCGAAACCCAAGCTGATAGCCCTCAAGGAGAGTCTCTATACTCCCCTGAGCAGCCAAAAAGGGACAGCCCTATCACAGGCTCAATACCTCTAGACATTGATCAAAGTCCCGGGTCATTAGGTTTCAATTCCATATCCTTTACTGACCTTTTGACTGGAGCTGGTGAAGAGATTATGTCTCTTAAAGGCAATGAAGTTGATCCACAACACCCTCTCAAGGATCAACAGAGCCTAGAGAGACCCCTTATCTCTAGCCCCATCAGCAAAGCCTTACTGAGGTGAGTCCCACTGATGTGGAGGGGACTCATGTAGATTCAGCTGCCACTACTAAAGGAGCCTCAATGGATCCTCAGGACAGTGGTAACGGAACTGAGACTGAATCTACGGCAACCATGCCCTTTGATGACTCTTAAAGAGACATCATTGTGCAAGGGAAACCAGGGCGCCAAGAATCCACATCTGGTGGTGAGAATGAACATACCAGGTATGTTACCTCATCTCCCCATGATTTTTCTAAAGAAGATGAGGGAAGAATGCAACTCACCATTCAAGACCTACTTTTTAAAGTCTCAAACCTTGAATATAAGGTTAGGACTTTAGAGGATAGGTCTGCCACTCAGCAACTTGAGATTGAAACTCTCAAGGCCAAACTAGCTGAAAAACAGATTGAGCGGTCTGTTAGGCATGTACCAATTCAGGTCTCCTTGACCTCTTCCTCTAGCTCATCAAGCTCTCAGGATGATGCTACCAAAAAGGGGGAGAGTGTTCAGAGACAAAGTCAAAGACAGGAGGAAACCCAAAGTCAAGCTCTCACTTCCTTGAGCTCAAAGTATCCTGTGCAACAAGCTGCAATTTTCCCTGAGCCTCCTCCAGTTGTTTTTCAAGTGGATCAAAGGATGCTCCAAGATCTCAATAGGTTCTTTAACAAGTTCCTATTGGAATCCCTTGTAGATCAGCCAAGCCCTGATATGTTTGTGATCTACTTCGGAGCTCAAGAGCTTCAGAGGTTAAATGCACCTTCTACCACTATCGAGGAAGTTGGTCAACCTAAGGTCCAAGTGGAACCTGAGATTAACTTCGAAGGGGAAACAAGGACTGATGGCCCACCAACTGAAACAGTTGGGACAGAAAGTGTATTTTCACAGACTTCCGAAGCACAATTCAAAGCCTCGGAAGAACAATCTCAAACTTCCGAAGCTGAGATTGCTGCTGCGGAAGGACTATTCTCATTATCCGATGATCTAATAGTCACAGATGCAATTCTGGAACTTGCATCTGAGGTTAATAGGGAGGATTTTCTCACCCAACCTTTAGCTCTGACATCTGCATTAACTCCAGCTCCCATCTCTACTACCCAACCTGAATCTTCCATTCAAGAACCCCCAAAGTCTAGTACTTCCGAAGACATCAAAGGAAAGAGGAAGATGACTTTGGAAGAGCTTCAGGAGGAAGAAAGGTTGGAGAAGCTTAAAAGAAAAGGTAGGCTTCCAACTGGGAAACTGTTAGCTGCAAGTACCAAAGCAGCTGCAGCCAACCAGGAGGCAATCAACAACCGAAAAAGAGTAGAGGTCATAGATAGACTTGTTGGTCTAGGGGCTGCATCTGAAGATGTACTCCTGCTACGATTAGAGGAGTTAATAGAGCTGGAAAAGGAAACCTTCCTGCTAAAACAGCAAAAAGAAGAAGCTGCAAGGTTGGCCTTAGAAGAAGAAAGGGAGAGAAAGGAAAGAGAAGCTGATCTGCAGCTCAGGAGGGAAAGGATAACTTTCCTACTCTCCAGAGGTTTCTCTCAAGAAGAATTGTCTCCACATAACAATGATACGATCTTATGGCTCTTCAACAAAGAGCAAGATCAAATGGAGAAAGAGAGAAAGAGAGCTGCAAGGGAAAAGATGTTGCAAAAGAAGAAGAAGGAAGAGGAAGCAGGACTGACTGCTGCCAAGAAGATAGGTGAGAAGGCCTGGATGAAGAGTTATCTCAAAGCTCATGGCTTCTCTGGCAGGCAGGCGGGTCCCATGTCAGAAAAGACTCTCCAGCGACATGTCAGTGACATTAAGGCTGGCATTCGCGCGGGGAAGAGGAAGGATATGTATAGAAGGGGACAGGGGATTACCTTCAAAGCAACCACTCAACCCAAACTCCAAACCCAACCTCAACCTGAACCTATACCCTTTTCCTTTCCAATCAAAACCGAACCAACCTCTGAACAATACACCCCTGAACCTACATCATCACCCCTACCAACCTCTTCACCTCAACCACCTAAACTACCTATCCTCCAACCTAAAACCTTAGCCAGAACCCAAACACCTCAACCTACCCATCAACCCATCAAACCATCCCCTCAGCCTTCTAAGCATCTCTCAATGGAAGAATTCAAGGCAGTCAAGACAAAGCTCATAAACTGCACAACACTGAGCGATATCTCCTGTGAGGAGGATTCAGTCAATTTGACCTATGTTGACAGATCCTCAAGTTCCCTCACAAGAGATCAATTTCTTGATCTGCCCAGAGGAACTTTGGACCAAGCTGCAAACCTCCTTGGCCTCAATTCAGACACTTTAAATGAGGAAGAAAAGAAGCTAAGGAGAAGGCTGGTGACTCTACTGGATACTAAGAAAGGAGACAGGGTGCCAAGACAACCTCTCGCACCCAGAAATAAGATCATCCAGTGGAGGTTCGAAGACTCTTCTCACAACTTTGTTGTTGAAAGAGAGAATGAAGAGCTCAACAGGCTGAGTGCCTCATCTCTACTACACTTGAGCAGGTTTGACATTGCTGAGTTAGCAGAGAAGCCATTCTCCAACCCTTCAAACTCTGATGTAGCTGCCCATATCAAAAATCATCTAGGCAGCCTTCATATGGCCGAGCTTACTGCTAGAAGCAAGGTCGAAGAAGAGTTGAAACTGAGAGAGGAGGAGGAAAGGAAGGGATCAGCAACCAAAGGCAAAGCCTTTCTACAAATGGTTGAAGGTCCTGAACTTGAGTCCATAGTTAGATGGGAGTATGACTATAACTCCCGTCAACTAACTCTCTTCAGGGGGACACAACAGAGGGTACATGTCATTCAAAGCGATAGACTGGATCTCCTATCCACCAATGACTTGTACAAGCTTCTCAGCACGACTTCAGGGAAGAACAAAGAAACAGACAAATACCTTTTGTCCCTGGTGCTGAAGGCTTTGAGAAGCAGAAATAAGTGAAGTTTTGGTAGCATCAGCCTAGGGGGAGTTTGTTGGATCTAGAAAGGTTGTTGCAACCAAAACCAAGTCACTTAGAAGATTTCGGTACAACAAACAAAGGACTTCCGAAGCTAAGTATGGAACTTCCGAAGGAAGAAGGAGCTCTTCCGAAGACAAAGTGTAAAACACACTTTCGAAGGAAAACTCCAACTTCCGAAGACAAAGAAACTACTTCCGAAGATCAAGACTTAGAAAGAAAGATCTAAAGTCAACTTCCAAAGTACAGAAGTCATCAAAGCCTCAGAAGCATAGAAGCCTCTTCCGAAGTATAAGTGGCTTCGGAAGAACTTGTTCTTCCGAAGCCAATTAACCTTCGGAAAACACTCCTATTATCCAGTGGACATAAGTATGGTCTCTCTGACACTCCGCTGCAAATCTCTGAGATACTGCATGGCGTTTTCTGAAAAGCCATGTAGTTGACCATACTTTAATCCACTGTTTACCTTTTATGTTAGTACAGTTGCCATCTTTAGTTGGTGACAAAAGGTAAGTCATGGACATGTCATGACTACCATATCTTAGATAATGCTTTATCTAAGATCCCTTAACTTTAGCATTGTAGTATATGCTTTAGTCTTAGGTTTCCAGCTGGTATCAAAGTATATCCAGCTGTAGGATCTAGTATATATAGTTTCTCATTGTAACTCTTGTTTCATGCTTGTAAGAGTCTTGTAATATCTTGAGTTGAGAAGTAATATATACAAGTGCCTTGAAAATATATTTCTGCTTGTTCATTTGCTACTTATTATATTATTATCAACTCTTGTAAAAGACATTACTTCATCTGATTTGAGTTTTTCCATAAGTGAGTTTGAGAGAAATACAAGTGTTTAAGTGACAAACCCGATCCTGTAGGTAATATTACAAACATAAGTCTTAAATAAAGAAAGTATATCAAGCTCAATCATTTATTTAACTAGGTCCATTCCTAGGTGGGAACAAACTTTGAAAGTGGCGATCAAGCTTGAGTATTTCCTGAAACATGTTAAAAATAAAAGGTTAACATAATATTGGTGATATTTCCATAGTTTTCGATACATAAGTATATAAAAGATGGCAATTCATGTTGTAAGTTAGAGAGCAAAGTAAACTAGGGATGTAAGACAGAATGCACAATCAAACTTTGACAAAGTTTTACAAGTCTCAAACGTTTACAAGTATATACGATTAGCTAAGTGTACTTGGATCAACCAAGCAGGCTTGTGAGGCCCATAGATCTATGACGTCTCCAGGCTAGCAATAGTTAATGATTGCACATATATTCGACATTACATAGTAACTACAAAGTTCAACTAACCACAACACACAAGTAAATTGCCATAAGTTTACAAGAATCAAACGTGTTTACAAGTGCAAAGTTTATAATGTAACATGTTTCACCCCAAAAGTGTAAAAATATAAAAAGGGGTATAGAAATACTCACTTGATCAAATAAGTATAGAACGACGATAGCAAGAAAATATTAAATAGGCGTTCCAACGCAAAATCCTTCACAATGCACCTAAGAATATATATATTTACAAGATTAAAGCTTAATTATAATAAGTTTAACGAATCAACGTGGACTAGGGTTTTGGATGGAATTTGGTATTTAGAGATTTAATTAATTACATTAAATAATAAAAGAAAAGAAAATACAAATTAAGCATTTTTGTTTAA